>CM038232.1:39554354-39883571 GCA_021442155.1 Cymbidium sinense | reverse complement strand
AGGGAAAAACCTGCACAATAATAGTTTTAATGTGCCGAATCTTGTCAACATTATCCAAAAGATAGGAATCAGAAGGAAGAAACCCTCTGTTGAAAAAATAATGGTTTTCAATCCTTGCAAATGCCTGCAAAATTCAAATGAGGGCGTCATCTATAACATGAATAACAGAAAGAAAAAAAATTATTAGATAAAATATCTTATTAAATAAGCTCTATGGTGCATTTAACGTGAAAATTAAAAGAAATGGTCATCTCAGCCACATATTCAGTACAAGGCTTTAATTTGCCAATGCAATATTTCTCCAAGGTTCCATGAAAAATTATTTCAGAGGAATCTTGTTTGACATTGCAAATTGACGCTTGAAGTAGTGATGTTTACAGGAATATAATTTCACCCCTGCTTAACAGTAGAGGTCATGGAGATACTCAAAGCTAAGTAAATAGAACATATAGGAAACTACAAATGCTGCAGTACATTTAGTAGCATTTAATGTAGAAAAATTGTTAGCCCTTTCTGTAATGCTAAGTAACATCTGTAAAATGTAAGAATTGTTCAAGTAAATTTGTAAGCAAATAGCATATAGCAACTTATATCGACGCAGTTTTCCTTAAACAACTTGAAAATGCACATCTTTATTCACTGGTAAGAATATGATTATCTATCCCTTCTTTCAGAGCAAAATGTAATATATTCAAATCTCTCTCTCTCTCTCTCTATGTGTGTGCGACTTGAAATTAAAAATCTTGCCAGTTGTCCACATAAAAATGAATAATGATTACTAGCTTTTACCCCATGCAAAGATAAAGATTGAATAAGACAATAAAGAAGGGCATGGCATGTTAGTGCAAAGAGCTCCCACTAATTCAGAGTTTGGGGAGGGGTCTATGCACGGAATCTTATCTTTTCATTTGCAGAGAGGTGATTTGCATTACTCTTAAGGATCTCCAAAATACACAAGAGGCAAGTAAACCATTGCACGAGGTCTACTCTCTTGATAAGACTATGATCAAGATAAAAAATGTGCATAGTATTAACAATTTTTTTCAATATAATCAAAATTGGAGGTCTATGTACTGCATAATTGCATGTGCATTCAAGTCTTGCACATGTGTAAATGTATATCTTAAAGTGTGCGTATGTACATGTACATGCATGCGCGGATGCGTCACATGTATATGTTGTTCTTGTTATGTAAGATTTTCACTAAAAACACATATTTTTAGTTATTATTAATTTTCCTAAAATATTTTTAGTAAATCTATATCTGAAAACTTTCAACTCTTGATGCTACCATATGTCAAATACTGTAATTATGAACTCATCAAAATTATGATTTCTGTTATAATATTCTAATCAGCTCAATTGGAAATCATATATCAAAGATGAAATGTTTCAAGTGAGAAGAGTGATCTGAGCGAAATTTCTACACAATGAATTTGCATATAAGGTGGTTAAAATATCTAATATCATAGATATGCTTTCTTCTTCTTAATTTAAAACATCTATTTTTTAAAAATTGTTTGTAAATGAGTTTCACAAAGAAGCTTAAAATTTTGTTAAGTAGCTTTCTTTTACTTAATGAAGTAAATCTTGTTTATACAGCTCATACAGGTGTTCAAAAAATTTTGGAAGGATGACGTGGTGAGTGGGTCCCACCTAATAGCTTCTTACAAAATCCCTCCAAAATTATTAAACAACAAGAAAGTTTCATTTCGAAATAGTTTCTCAAAATTTTGATAATTTTTTGAGTTAAGAAAAGAATTTAATGCCACATTCATCCAATCAATTTAACATCAAATCAAACTTACGTATTACTTGCATGATAGCTTAATTAATATAACAAATTAAGTTGAAAGTAACTTCTATTTTCTAATTATTATAAGGTTCGAATAAATTTTAAAATTAAGTATAAATGTTTAAGAGATGAAGAAAGAGTGCCTACAATTTTTAAAGCCTAATGTAAATATTTATTCAAATTGATTATTCAAATAAACACAAGAAAAAAGAAATAAATATAAATAGAAATAGATTATGTTAGATATATTAAATAGATTAAAATAAAAAACATCATGACTTCAAAGGTTAGGTAGCCATAACATAGAACATCATGACTTCCTAAAACAAGAACTATTTAGTTCAGCATTTGGTTTCAAATATAGCCTCAATTGATTAGTTCATTTTGGTTAAAATTTGGGAATGAAACACCAAAAACACTTGAAAAAAATGAACATAGTTGAACGGTTGAACCATAACATACGTGATGTATCATAAACAGTTTAATTGAAATTTAGGGTTTAATCATAAAATTGCAATTTATAAACTTTTTGATGGTAAATTGTTCAAAATCAAATGACAGCCTAAATCAAATTAATCCATATCCAAAACATCATATTTAAGTTTTCGACTCTAAATTCCACAACATTATTTGATTTTGTTTGATTTTTGTTCTAGTTTTAAAGTTGGTTCAATTAGATTCAATTCCAAATTATAGTCAACTTGTAACCTTATCTAAGCATCCTCACCCTAAGCTACCATACTATACTTAAAGCATACAAAATGTACAGCCGATATTGATCTTAAAGTAGAAGGTAATAATGGCAGAAAAATTATATTATTTCTTTTCACCATCTATGACAAAATAATAAAAAGGGAATTTTAAACCTTCAAACTGTTTATACTTTAAAAAACAAAAGTTAAAAGAAAGGAAATTAAAAAAAGTTTGGTTAATCATGAAATAAAATAACCATGTAGCAAACTTTAAAATAATTTAGTGGTGCTTGAAGACCTTGATTATGCTTTGAGATTGGAATTTTTTTACCGTCAAAATAAGTACAATTTTGTTCCTATCATATAGGAGATCAGCCACGGTCTGGGATTCTGGGCAGCATTTTTGTTGATTTGGTATGTAAATAATGGAATAAACTAGAAAGTAGAATGCAAATATGCAACTAGGGTGTTGGAACCTGACATAAAATAAGTCATCTATAGGCCTATACCAGACAGGAAATTGAAATTTTGTATTAAAGTGACATGAAACCTTTAGATAGGCCTCAAGATGTGTATTATTAGAGTAGAATAACGAACTTTTATTTTCATGATTGGAACCCCACCACCATCATGGTTTTTTTTTCTCATTTGTGTAGGGCTCACAAAAGTAGACAAAAAATTCAAGCACTGAAGATGCAAAAATAAGTTAAGTAAAACAATAGATGAAGCTCAAATACTTCAGATTTATTTTGTGATTTGTGAATTAAAAATAAAACTTTAAAAGAATACATAAGGTCCAGAAAATGTTGCATATGTTGGCATAATAAACATCAAATTTACAAAGTCATGCCTTGGTGGAGTTGAAAACATTTGAGAAATTTTCCTACTATTTTCTAAACAAAGATATAGAAAAGAAATATTTATGTAATATGTAGTAAAGAATAAACAATAAATCTGATGCAATTAAACAGTAAAAGATGCATGAAAAAAAAAAAATCCTTCTTTGATTGATATTTTTCTTTTTAAATGAGTGATGCAAAAGAAGTATATCTAAAATATCATCCAGCGTGTTTATAGCAGTTGGATCTCCTTTAATTGTTGTGCAACATGAAAAAAGTGTTCGTGTCTAGCGGATTAAGATATCCAGGAAATCAGTTTGATAGGGCAAGTCCAACTCTTCTAAAAACAGGAGTAAGAAAATGGTTGAACTTATTTGCATTTAAATAAAGTTAAAAATAACAATACCATGAAATAGTTTTGTTTCGTTCATCAATATAAATGTCATCAAAGTTTAAGGCTGGATAGTATTATGTAGAGATAAAGCTAAAAGCATAAAATTCTGTTTTCTGAAATACGGAATTATGTTAAAATACAGAAAAAAATGAGCACATAGCCAACCTCAACTAAAAAGCATGTCACAAATAGAAAGCATACCAATGCAAAATTGTCATCAGTTCCTTTATTGATGTTTTCTTCATTGAATGAGATGAGCAGTCGTTAGTTCCCATGTAGTCCAAATCTTGGCAGCCATTACCTGAATTAATCCGTCAAACTACAAGATCAGTTCAACATTTGCTGTTTTTAAGATATTGTGATATAAATATAAAGGATCTAAACCTGAAAAAACCAGTACAGATAGCTTCTTAAGGGTGTCTTCGTTTTTTTCTTTGTAAACACAGGATATATTTCCTATGACAGGTTCATTATGGAAATGCTATAAGAGGTACTTTTAAACAACCAATCCAGAAACTTATTATGCATATACTAATACCATCTTATTGCATTAACGAATTTTTCTGCCATAGCACTTTTTAACTCACTCTCTCACAGGCAATCAATCATTTGTATTTTTACCCCTTCAAAAAAAAGGTGCTACTCAACCTTAAATTGGGTAAACTTAAGTCAAGAAAACTGCTACAATCTTCCCAATCTTCCTATGAAATGCCTTCACTCAAGGTATATATATAATATGGTACATCATAATATCTTCAAACACATACAGATATATTATTAATCTAAAGTGATATTAATGTTAGGTTGTCAGATATAAATATATTACAGTTACAAACATATACCTCACATAAAATAACATTAATGAAGCATCTCATGATGTTTCTACTAAAAAAGACGTATTATGTTAATCAAATGTATACTTTAGGAAATGAGTAATATATATTATAAATGTCATTAATTGTTATGAATCTCATTAATATATATATATAATATTTCATTATATTATGAAATACAAATTATGATATATTAATGAGATACATTACTAATCTAAGCAAATATGGGATAGCTAAAAAATTGAAATACTAGCATATGGCTCAATCAACTAATGACTTTGATGAGGAACAAGCGATTTTAATCGCAGATGCTAGAAGATATATAACACATCAGTAGGTGAAAATGGATTTTGTGGGGTAAAATGAATTCATATTTTAAAGCAAGAAATTAATATTTCATTAGAAAAAAAAGGTAAACAAACAGAAAGACGTCAGGGCTTCCTTGAATTGTTCTTTGTAGCTCTCCTAACCATTTGAATTACGTTCAAGTCAAATACAAAAGTCTATTATCTTCCATCTACCTAAACCCTCTTACAACATCTCTTCATAAAGGCAGACCATGTTGGTAAAATAAAAGAGTCGAAAACATCTAGTACAAGAGAACATTATTACAATTCGGAAGTTATTAAATGACGATGTATTTTAGTAATAAAGCCATCTTGGTAATGTAATTGTTCAACAACAATCTTCTCAATCATGAAGATACTCAACCCTCGAATCTTCTCAAAACCATTTAAGTTCCTCTCAACCTCAATAGTCTCTTAATAGCATATTAATATTCTTGAGATTCCCTCAACAAAGTATAAAACTCTCAAAATTCCCATTTGTAGCTTCTAAATACTCTCGCCATGCATCTTCTCAACAAATCAATTGATCTCTTCATCATATGCATTGATCATGTGCCACCAATTTTGAAAGTGGCTTAATATTGCAAATCAAGCAGGATGCAAGAACAACCCGATTTCTTTCTCCCAACAATACATTTAACTTTGGAAGACACTTGCCCTTTCTTATCAATTAGATAAATCACCTTGGTGCCATGATGAGTCATCATGGCCCTCTTCTCCAATAGTTGGTTTTCTTTCAATTGATTCTATAGACCTAACAATAAGTTATCAAAACAAGATAAAACTTCACTAGTTCTTTCAATTGATTCTATAGGCCTAACAATAAGTTATCAAGGAAAGATAAAACTTCACTAGCCCCATTACCCAGATCGAAAGCTCAAATGGCTTAAAAATCTCCACATTCACCACAATGTAGATATCCATAGGCAGGTGGAGACAATAGTCATGTTGTTGTTGTACCCATACCTAATTGGTTTGATTTTCCAACCTCCTTTTAATCTCTCCTTAATGATGTGGAGCTATACGAGATCTCCTTTTAAACAACTTCTTTAATCGGTGTAGGTCATGCAACATTTATAGCTCTACTATGACTTGGCGATTTATATCTCTTCCTCAAAATGAATTTTTTGAATTCTCTTTAGAAACCTTTGAGCCCTCCCTAGTCTTTCATCTCTCTCCACAAGGGTTGTTATTGATTTTACAAAGAACTCTAAATCAAATGGACATTGAGCCAAGTAAACTTGATACCATGAATAGAGCACAATTTATAGAATTATGCATCACAATGTTGAAGTTAATCTAAATCTATAATAGGCTGTCATCTTATATCTTTGGATGAAGTTGAATCCTTTCACCAATTGTGTGAAAATTTTATTAATGGCCTTAGTTTAATTATTAGATTACAAGTGAAATGATGCGTTCCTCCACACATAATATTCATCATAGCTTATAATAATTTTCAAAATTTGTTGAGAAAGCAACTGCCCTTGTTGGAGATGGTTAAGCTAGGCAAATCATAATGTATCCAACATTTCTAAAAAATAGCTGAGCTAATTCTTCTCCCATGATGCTTTGTTTGCATGCTATAAGTAATATCATCTTCAAGAACCTATCTCATAATAAAATATAGTTGACTACCATAAGTCATTTGTTGTCCTAGAAGTTAATGAAAATACTCTCTCATGGCTGATTTGGTAGTGAAATATATAATCCTTGCTTTCTATTTGAAAGCTTTGATGAAAAATAAAGTACATATTCCAACAACAATTTAGCCATATTGGTATGCATTCTTGGCCAAGACATATATCTACCAATATATATCTTACACTAAGTATCCAACGACCTTGAATGTGTGTGTTTCTCTTATCAACTTCACCCTATCACGCTCTTTGGAAAGCTACAAGTCAATTTCATTTGTAGCGAAATATTCTAATAGGGTACCAATCTTCTCAAAAACCTTCTAGAACATCTCAAAAGTCCTCATCAAGCTTGTATAGATCAACATATTTCCTATATCAAGAAGGTCGTAGTTGTATTACTATCAATAAAGTCACTAGCAATCGAGAGAGTAAATTAGCATCAAGTTCTACACTCCCTTCTTGTACATTGATGGTTTTAGCTATTCCATCAACATTATACATTTAATGAATTTTTTACTACATCTCGAAGGTCTCGAAGAGCTTTGTGGTCCTTATGAAACATGGATTCTTTCCCAAGTATAAAAGGTCACCATTGCTTCACTCCTTAGAGAAATTAAAGAAGTTCTTTATCATATGTCAAATAGTTCTTTTGAGCACCATGTAGCAACTCAGAATAGTATGTTGCACGTCTCTATTCTTATACCAAAATTATGTCGAGAATATATCCAAAATACCTAAACTTCAAACAATTTTTGTAAATTGGAATAACCTAGGCTTGACTATCCTACTTTAAAAAAAGAAATGTTTCCTCGAGAGAACTTTTGATTAGTTTTCAATAGTGAATGCAATTGTGCCATGAATACAAAAGCTTGTAGATAATTTTTTTTTACATATTGAATGCTTCCATCAAGCTTTGAATGTCAAACATGTTATGTAGAAGAGGCCAATCTTTGATGACATTAGACTTATCAGAGTTGACCTAAATCTCCCTGTTACCATCTTGGAACTACAAATAGAGTAAAATATTCTTCCAAAATTTGCATTGCTTTTATGATGAGAAGATTCTTCTTAAAGAAGTCAAACATGCATATGTTTAAGTATTTCTCTCATTTTCAGCTATAGAGAATGTCATCAAGGTAAACAATCACAAAATCTTCTCAAAACTATCTTAGAATACCATTCATAAGATGTATAGACATGATGTAGACAATAGCATCACCATCCACTCAAACAATTTTTATCTTAAACATGATCCTCCATATATCTCCTTATATACTTGAACTTATGGTAGTTTCATTTTAGATTCAACATAGTGAAAGATAATGGCATACTTTAGTTGATCCATTAAGTCATCCATTTTAAAAAGTGAAAACCATTTATTCAGTTAATTAATCAATAGTCTACATGAATCCCAACCAACATCCTTCTTGTCACCATATCTGATTATAGCTTTTTGCTTAAACATCTCTTAATCTAGCAACTCAACTACTTATCCTTTATCTACTCATTCTTACTATGTATTAACATTAGGTAAAGCTCACAGGTTGATCTCATGTTTGGTAACTCATTAAGAAGTCCTCTGCCTTTAAAAAGCTCCCAATATTTTAGTAGTTATTTCTTTTAGGTTGGCTCTCAATCCTTAAAAACTAAACCATTTTTTTTTTCCTTTCTCCTACTCTCAATTATTTTTTTTATTTTTTTTTGTTTCTTCAAAAAAAATGCTTATGCATTTTCAAAGCTTCAAGCTTCTCTTGCCAAAAGTAAAATGAAATATTGGTAGCATTATTGATCAAATCAACTCATCAACATACTTAGTTATGAAGTGAATGGCACTTTAATCAATCAGATCGGGCCTCCTAAATTTATCAAGTAAAATGATGGTGAGGAGTCATCTTGAGCAACCTTTTAGACAAACCAAGATCAAGTTCTTTTGATTCCTAGTAGTAGATAGTGTTGACTACTTCTTGCTTTTTTTATGGTGAATAGCTCACATTTTGTTTTTTCCTTGAATAATCCACCAAATTGAAAACATTATCATTATATTAGTGGCCACTTTTTCTATTTTGTTCTTGAACTTCTACATATACACTTATAAAAAAAATCTAACAATGATCATAATTTATTTTTGAAGTTAAATGTGGATTTAACTTTATCAAGGGTTTAGCACTTTGAGTTTTATTCTTTATTTCAATGGGCATGAAAGCATTTTTTCTAGATCTTGACAAGGAAGAGCAAAATTCAATTATTCAATTAAGATATTGAAATAAAATCTTCCATGCATTTTGTTAATATGAAATCATCAAGATTTATCTCTTGAACTCTATCTTATAGTGATAAATTCATCTTATTATTGCAAAATGTGTGCCACTTCATCTTTCTTTATCCCTTTTAGGGTAGAATTCTTTAAAGCACTTTTATTAGCAATTGGTCATACCATGTTTTTCAAGTTAAGGTTCCAACATATCAAGGCATGCTTGGTGAGCTTGAATAGGACAAACAAAACCCTATCTAAAAGAATATCCATAAAATTTGAAATAGGTTTTAAGTTTATTTGCCCATGCCGAAGCTTTATTAGAACTATCAAAAATTTTATTGTCTTTTTGAGTGTCCTTCAAAAGAATATTTTTGAGACTTATTTTCTGCAAGTCAACTGTTTGTTGAAACTTTATCATTTGTGGATTGTTAGAGCTACACTAATGAATTTTGATAATCTTCTACATGGAATGCATGAGCATCAAGTCAAGTTTGTCAACCAGATCTTCAAAAGTTAAATGATCACCCAATCAATAAATTAAGAAATAATTGAAAACAACTGAATTTCAGTCAAATGTAAGATTTAATGACAAACTTTCAAGTGAATATTTTAGAGATTTATGAAAATTATAATATTAATATGAAAATGAGAGCAAATTCATAAAAAGAAAGACAAAATAAAAAATTAATTATCTTTCTTATTGAATCCAATTTTAAAAAATATTGTAATATAAAACAACAAATATACTTAAATCATTATTAAATCAAATGCTTGCATTTTCAGCATAAGAATGAATCAAAAGTAAAGAGCATGAGGAGATCATAAAAATGTGATATAATCAAATTGAGGTCAACTAAAAGAAAATGCAAATTAATTAGAAAGAAGATCATTATTAAGAATCCTTCATCCTAAAATTCTTTGTCATCTCAAAGTTTCCTCCATCATCATTGCATAAAATGATTATTGATATCATCATGAAATTTTGACATCATATAGAGAGACGATTGTTGTCAAATTCAATCCATCTTAACAATGATTATCATCATGAGAGATCATTACATTTTTATCATGAGAATAATCAAACACATAAGGAGACTTAGTATAAGATCTTAGTAGATCAAAATCTGATGTTTTAAAGGATGTTGAAAGCATGATTTGATGATATTGTCAAATTAAAGAGCAAGCATCTAAATCAACAAGGCTAAGGCAAACTAGGAGAAGCTACAATTGAACTTTTAGGACAAATACAACACATTCCATGAAATGTTATTCTATGAAATAAAATTGAAATGATTTAAAGCAAAAAACAATGATCAAGATTGAGCTTGAAAGAAAACAATGAGATCATTAAAAAAGTTTATCTTTTTATTAAGAATTTAATGTTTACCATTTTGTAAAAACCACTTAGAAAAGGAGAACCTAGAGAAGAAATGTATGGAGATTTAACAAAATGGCATTATTAGAATTAAAAAAGCCAACCGTTATTGAATGTTTTGTCAGATACAAATTGTAAAGATGAGAAATATGAAATTATGTATATATAGAATGAAAAATAAAAAAATAAAAAAAAATAAGTCAGGAAAACACAAGAATGGGAATCAATGACCATGTAACCAGCATGATCATATTATAAAATAGAGATTTTTTGCAACAAACAAATTTTATTTAAAAAAAACAAAACAAAGATACATAAACCTCAAAATTTTAAATCAAAAACATGATCTTTGAACAAGTGATGCTCAATAATGGCTTAGATAGTCAAACCCACTAACAAGTCTAAGCATTTCATGGATGGCAGAAATTGAGATTTGAAGTCAAGAAAATATATTAAAGCAAAAATTTTAAGAGATTTTAATTCCCACATTAGAGAGAACTTAGCTAGAAGAAAAATATATAAAATGCAATCAATTAAATGGCTCATTGTTTTTCATGTATGCAAAAAATTGTGATGCCAAACATTTTGAGTTTGATATGAGACACAAATGACATATATGTTATTTGTTAAAAGCTTTAAAATTCATGCAAATTCATGGAGAAATAATAGAAGATAAATTTTGTTTATAAGAATATTAAGAAGATGTTTAAATATCAAAATTTAGTGAAATGAATTTTAAATGCAATAAACTTAGAATGCCAATAAGGTGATCATTCTATCATTGTTGTGAAAAAATAGAAAATAAAAAATGATATATTCTTTTTACATGGCATTTCTAGTATTTTGTATTATAAATAAAGAAACTTTATGGAAAGAAAAAAAGATGCAAACTTCAATTTTTTCCTTAACTCTAGATTCATAAGAAAAATAATTGAACATATAACACGAAAAATTGAGATTAAAAATAAAAAAATAGTCCTTAAAAATAACATTTGAAAAGCCATTTTGAGCACCTAATACATGTCACGATATATCCTTGATTTCCGTTGAATAGAAAATATTTATGTTCATTTACTTTTTTCCTAAATATTTAAAAAAAAAAAATACATATTTAATAAAAATTCTCAAACATCTCTTCATTCCAAATATTTATTACTTTCTAAGTCTAGAAAATATACATATATAACAAAACAATTTTAAGAGAATTTTTTTTCACATTATTTTGAGAGAGAACAAATTTTTTTAAGCATTAACATATAGAAAAATGCACTAAGTTTATTAGTGTTACGCTTTATGTGAAAAAATCTTGTGATAATCTAGAAATGAGTATAAATTTTTTTAAATATACTATTTTGTATTATTCTTTAAAGAATATAGCAATTCATAAATAGATAGTCTTATAGTTTTCTTTATAAACATTAAACATAAGTCATGGTCTTAATATAAATTTTTGTTTAAGAACTTTTAATACATAATAAAGATGTTTACTTCAACCATCAAAATAAAATAAATATGAATATAGAATAAATATCGAGTTCAAAATGTTTGACAAAAGACATCAAATAAAAACTTCTAAAATTACACCCATATATTTTTAGATTTCCACAAATAAAACCTTTCTTAAAGATCATATTAAAGTTTTTAACTTTCTAGTTTTTATCAACAAGAAGAATGTCATCGAATAACATTGACATCTTTAAATGCCTAACATCCATAACGAGATAGATCCTTTAAAAAAGCTGAAATAGGAAAATAATTTGTCTTTATTTGATACAGGCCCAGTGCAGCATCCTAATGAAATTATAAACCAATAACTTTTTTCTGCTTTTCTTCTCTAAAGTCTCTGAGACATCATAAGCTTCTCTAAATCAATATTAATAATCTCATTTTCATGCTTTCCATCAAACCTCTAAAGAATGTATAGATCTAAGTTCTCAGCATGAAACCAGATTGTGAGAAAATCAGATTACAATGTGAGCGGTAAAATATATTACCTTTGTATGAATGTCATCGGAAGTTAGCCTTTTGTAATATGCATCAATGAAACAACCCCTTTCGCTTTCAGGAATGAAATCTCTGAAGGGCTCCCATGCTGAAATTTTAGATTTAAAGTAATGAATTTTTTTTTTTCCAACAACTTTTTGAACTAAAACTCAGATAGGGCAAATAAAAGAAATCCTGCTGACATATTTCTCACATATATCAGTTGATATACCATTAACCCAATATTTTAGCACAGTTTATTAAAACCAAAATTTTCATAAATGTAGAATAATATATCCAACTTTCTTGCCTTTCAAACTGACAACCCATGTCATGATACATTGAAGCTGCCCACCTGAAGTGGCAAAACCTTAAACTACTAATGAATCGGTTAAAAAGTGTAATTAATCCAAAAATGAAACCAATATGAACGCTCAAGCTGCAAACATTTCAAAGATGATGAATAGCAGACAAACAGCAATATTTGCTTACTAGCGCAAACATTTCAAAGTCGTTATTTTAAAAACTATGATCACTGCAGAAATTTTAGGATCAGTTATTTTAAACAAATTCCGTTTGAAAAAAAACCAAAGTTTGATGACTATAATACCTTTTACAGTAGCTAAGCAAACATTTGAAAGAATCAGAAAAGATGCAATTACATACCATCTGGGAAGATGGTAGCAGCACCACCCTCATAGAACCAATCAAGCTCTTTCTTCCTCAATAAAAATATTCCTCTAAGAATTATCCCAGTGACCTAAAAGTGCCTTAGAAAACTTCAGCGATCACCAACAAAACAAGTGCACAACTAGGCAGAGAAAGAAGATTTAATGGGTTCATTATTCAGGGTATTAACAGAAGAAACATTTTCAGAGGTATACAACAGGTTATTTGGAAATAAAGGAAAGTAAATGCATACTTTGTCAGGATGCTTTTGACTGTATGCAAGTGCCAGAGTGCTTCCCCATGATCCACCAAACACCTGCATCATGAATCATTAGCATCTCTAACAAACAAGTTGCAGGAAAAAAAAAATACATACCCATAGAAAATTTACCTGCCATTCTGAAATCTGTAAATGGTCCCTAAGCAGTTCAATGTCATTAACCAAGTCCCAGGTTGTGTTTTCTTCTAAACAAGCATGTGGTGTGCTTTTTCCTGCACCTCGCTGACATATATTTCTAACTAGTGACTCTAAAATATTTCATGGTCAAGAAAAACGAAAAGATGGGTTAAAAGTAATACCTGGTCAAATAAAATAATTCTATAAAATTCAGGATCAAAGAAACGTCTATTGCTTGCAGAAGTTCCACCTCCTGGTCCACCATGAAGAAAAACAACCGGCTAGAAGGTCCACAGTTAGGAAGAGGAAACCATTAGTATCGAGAATTACATGATAATTAAATTAATTTCCAAAACAATTAACTTTATTTTTTTCTCGAAAACAAGGTGCAAGTAGCAAATATAACACTAAAAAAACTTGTAAGAACATATAAATAGCTTCTCCTTAGTTTTCCATTAATATATGGTTCCTTTGCAGGTAATTTATATCATAATGAAGGAAAGAAAATTTGTTAAGCAATGCATTCAGTATTTAACTTAGAGACTGGCATTGATTCTAGTGACTGTTATACTTTAAAAGTTCTTTAAATTTTAATCCACTTATTTCTTGGATCATGTTTCAATCAGTATAACAAAATAAACTGAAAAACTGTTATGCTTTCTTTTTATAAAAGTATTAAATATCGATAAAACAATTATCAGAAGAACTACTTCATAATATTAGGATAGAAATTCAAACATAGGCTTAATATTTAAAGGGCTACTAGATTCAATGTTATCTAGATAATAGTATCATTCATATGGAAGTATTAATATCAAATATGATTCAGTTCATTGTTATCCTGTATGGAGAATATATATCTCCATCTAAAATGATCAACAGTGTACCCACATTTTTTGTTTAAGCAATTAAAATTTAAGTAATCTAGATTACATCCACATTGAAAGCTATATGGATTAACAAATCCAGAATAATACGGTTAATTATATAACATCAATCCAGAAAAAAAAAAAGCAAATCCAACTTAATGTTGTCTAGATATCACAATTTTTTAAATAATGTGGAATCAAACAGCCTCTTATACAACAAAATAATTTCCTTTTATCATGTATCTTGCTCTCACCCACGGTATTTAAGCATGCATGAGAAGATATGCTAGCAGTGAACAATACAAGTATTTGTGAAAAACAAAAAAAAAAAAAAAAACTTTTACTTTCTAAGGACTAAAAAAAATGAGTTTGCTTTAGCTTTAGATGCTTACATGCCCTGATGGATTTCCTGACTGTTCCCAGTACAGTGTATGGATATCTGAGACCTTCAGAAATCCTGTATTGTATGGTTCTATTTCCGAATAAAGACTCCTATTTAACTCTTGAGGCTCCTTTGACACCTCCATCAATCCTCCAACTTGCTGACTCACAGAAGAACACTGATTTTCAGCACCTAAAGGGCAATTATGGTTGCCTGCAAGCCCTATGTATCAATAAGCTTTACTAGGTAATAGATATGCTCTAAAATTCAAACAATGAAGAAAAGAAAGATGGAACATAGATACATAAAAATACAAACATGATTTCACAAAGAAAAATGTTATACCCCCTAAATAGATCAACTCATAGATTGCTGCCACAGTTGCTACTTATAAGATATTTTGCGTAGAAATAAAATATTTTGTTTGACAACAAGTTACTTAACTGGACAAAAACATAAAGCACTTCAATATGTTATCTCATTTTGGGCGGAACATCTTATTATCAAATGAAAAACCTCAATTCTAAGTAAAATATTGTATTTATGGGTAAAAGCACTCACTTTAAGTAAAGTACCCTGCATTTAGCTATGCTAAAGACGAGCAATTGGATACGAAATTACTTTTTTGGAAGGTCTTACATTTACTACAACATGGGCAGTTGATGTGGCCCCAATGCAAAATTGCTGGTTTCAAGAGAAAATGAGGCTTCCGGCTTCACCTCAAACTAATCATTAATCCTACAATTTTTTCATAAATACATAACCTTCTTGAAGGGAAGAAGTTAGAACCAAATTTATTCCAACCAAAAAGTAGGAATCCACAAAGAATTATCTCAGATAAGTTAACCTCTTTCTAATCAAAACTCCAAAATTGGTAGACAAAAGGGGATGTTTGGCCAAAAGTAGGACTTAACTCAGAACTTAGTAAAACCAAAATTAATAAATCTTGAGAGAATCAAAACTTGAAATTTGTTTGGTATCACAGCGGTTAAATTTTGATAAATACTGATATACTATTTAGTCATTTGTTTCAACATTTAAGATTTATGAAAAGAGAAAGCCATTTAATCATGTGAACGGTGGGATTAACAGAACTTAAATTTAATCAATAACTCGGGTGAAACAGAATTTATCAAAACAATGAGATTTAAATCCCCAAAATTCTTCTTGGCAGGATTTAACCTAAATCTAGCTTAAATCCTACGTGAAGCATACAAAACAGCTTGAATTTTAAAACCAGAGAGTATCAACTGAGTTGGTAAACATCATGAAAATTATTGCCAAGATCTTAAATTTGAGTCACGCATACATCAAATTTATGTCTTGACGATCACCATTCCCAAAAAGAAAACAGAATTTCAATACCATTAAAGCATAATTCAGATAAAGTTTTTTCCCCATTTCTCCGATATAACAACAGACACCTAAAGCTGCAAGACATTACCCAGAGTCCCATGTTCCAAGCTATACTAGAAATCACACCGCTAAAGGCACCGGGAATTCGCACAGCCTCACTACCAACTTCCTTTTCTCCAACCAACCAAATAACACTTCAAATCTATGCCAACTATCCATCGTTTCGCCACCAAATCCATACAACTGCCGATCACATAAATCCCTATCAATCCCTCCAATGATCAAGATCATTGGTTCAAGTTGGAGAGAATGGGAAAGAAACGCGTACCTAGAAGAAAGGATCCAGAGTGAATTAGACGGAGGGCAGGTGAAGAGGGAGGAGAACGCAGAGAGGAGAAGGGTTTGTTGTTTTGATGCAGAAGAGAGGAGAGTGAGGCCGTTCTGCTCCAGTTCGCCGAGACCAGGCTTAGCCTTGTGGTAACGCTCATTTTGGGTCTGAACCGCGTGTATTATTACCCGTAGGTGGGATTTTATGGTTTTTTTTTTTTTTTTTTTGAGGGTGAGGGGAATTACATACATACCATCTCAAATATATCTATTTACATATTTAACACACAAACTCACTATTTTACAAATTTAACACCTAAATCATTTTTAACACAACAGTAATGCCACTTTCCGTCTTCTCAAAACTCTGTAAGAACCATTCGTTCTTTCCCACCACGACTTCGTTTAACTGGTTTTCCTTCTGCTCTTTCTAACAAAGAAGCTCATCCAGTTAGAACCAGACTTCCTTCCTTCATTTCGAGACCTCCTTGCCTTCTCCATCCTCTAGGTTTCCTTCATTCATCCATAAGTAATTAGACATTTTCCACTTTTCTTCTCAGAATTTCTTTCCGTTATTTCCACCTTTTCCTTGTGACTGGATTCTTAAGGCTTGTGAACTCGTCTATTTGATCGTTGGTAGCTTATTCTATTTGATAGTTCCCTACTTTCTCTTATTCTATTTGTAAGTTAAAATCGTCTATTTTAAGCTTCCCGACAGGACGCAGTAACTATTGGTTTATCTCAAAGATGCTCTTCTTCTTCACATTCAATTTATCTCAAAGGTGCGATGTAATGCATTTTATTGAACTTATTGTGCTTTTATTGTGTAGTAGTAGGGATTGCATTATTGACTTAAAAAAAATGAAAATGGAAAACACATACTTTCATCTCCTAATTCCAATATTTTAGAAATGTTTTCTTTCATTTGGATTATGGCAAAACAATCAATTTTATACTTACACCAAAACAATATTTTCTCAAATTATATTGGATTTTGGTTAACATCGAATGATGAAAAATTATTTTCTACTTATCCTACCGAGGAAGATGACTAAACTTTAATTTAAAAGCCAATATGAGTCAATGGCTACATGTAATCTTTAAATTTGGTGGACATTAAAGTCAAGAAAAATAAATAGAAGTAAATATGAAGAAAAAAACAGTTAAGCTTGAGAAAGGCATACTCAATTTTATTATGCTTAAAGAGAATGTGGAAGGAATTTGTCCATAGCTACTAGGATATGGATTTAAGTTATACTATCATATTTTGGGACATCTTCAAAGGAATATAGACTTATTGAAAGTGACGATGAAGTTTTGCAAATGATTGAGGAGTATTTTGCAAGTTTCAAGGTTGAGGTGGTTGCAAAGATGATGAATGCAAATAATACATTGTAAGATAGAGATGTTTGTTTTCATAGAAAAATGCTTGAGTGCAATCATTCATATCCCAACAATATTGATGCTTCTAACTCTCTACCGATGAAGTTAATGATGTCAAAGCTTTAATTGCATGGTTTGAAGATTCAACAACTTTCAAACAAGCACTACGAACCACTACAATTTTAAATAATTTTGGGATTAAGATCAAAGCTAGCGATAAAACGCGTGTTATAGCTTTTGCTCACAGAGATTGTCCATGGAGAATTAGAGCATCACTTTGTCAGCGACCAAACATTTGAGGTTAAGAAATATACTACGATACATATCCGTAGACACGGGGAATAGATTGCAACTTCAACTTGCTAAGAGATACAAGATATTGTGAAGAAGCAACCAAATATTCCTCCAAAATATATCAAAAAATAGTTTGAGTCAACTTTTGGATTATCATTACCATACATGAAGTTATGGCGATCTAGAGAAGTAGCTCAAGCATTGCATTTGGGTCAATCGATGATAATAGAAATTAGAGCCTTCACTTGTCGCAGTTTATTGATAGAAACCGGTTCTCGCATCATTTACACTTATGATAGTGATGATTGGTCATTCAGCTTGTATGTGAGCTTCAAGGTTTGCATTGATGGTTTTCTTGTATTACATCTAGTAGGGCTTGATGCTTGTCACTTGAAATCAAAGTACTTAGGGGTGTTGCTTACAAACTCCCTTGATGGCAATAATGGGTTGTTTACCCTAGCATTTGCAGTGGTAGAAATTGAGTTTAAGGCAACGTGACAATGGTTTCTAGAAAACTTATTTGAAAGTCCTATGAGTTATATCCAAGCATTCATATTAGATATGGAGAAAGGACTAGGTGAAGCAATCAAACTCGTGTTTCCTAGTGCAGAGCATAGGGTTTGTATCCGTCATCTGTGGAAGAACCTTAAAAAATATTTTCACTATCCTAAAAGTCATAAATTGTGTAGCCTTGTGTGGTCTACTGTGAGTGCATACATAGAGCATGAGTTTAATTCCAAAGTTGCTGAAATATATAATATTAGCCTACAAATTTATTTATACTTACATGCATTGCCTTATAAGTGGTCTAAAAGTACGTTTTTAGTTGGAATAAAGAATTGTTATAATACAAACAATATGACAGAGTCCTTCAATTCTTGGATTAGTCCAATGAGGGATAAACCAGTTGTAGATCTTGTTGACATGATTAGAGGAATGATCATGGAACAAAGAGCTGAGAGAAAATCAACTCTGCAAGATGACACAGTGAGTTAGTTCCCCGTATTGAGGAGTACATCAGAAATTACAACTCGAAAGGAGTACTTTATCATGACAATCAACATCACAGAGGGTTGAGGTAGAGCGCTATGATGAAATAGATTTTGAAAATAAAAGTTGCACTGTAAACAATGGATGAGTTACCTTGCATTCATGCAAGTAAGGTAGAGAGAGCACCGTGGCATACATATGTTGATGATATTTATCATGTTAATAGGTATGACTTTAATATTGTAATTTTGTACTTATTTGTTTCTAGTATGTTAAGCAAATTTTACTACAAGTATCGAACAACATGAAGGAGCAATAGCAACTCTTCTAGGAAAGATCAATGGAAGACTTTGGAGGAATATTATATTCGTGCTCTCAAAACTTTGAGGTCACGGAGACCAAAAAAAGAATAGGTTCAAGAACTTTTAGAAAAAATAGCCAAAAATATGAAATGTCCATAAATGTAGACGTGGCCAATGGAGACACCACAAACTACATTGCAAATCAAGTGAAGAAACAAGTACTCCATGACCACCATTATTGATAGTACAACCCGAGCCAAGTTACAAATTAGAAGGGAAGAAATTTGAAAAACAATAACTTAGATTGACAATTTTTTGGGAACTTTTTTCGATGTGACTACTTTTAGTTTTTGATATTATAGACTCTATGACTAAGTCACACAGCTTTTGTTCTTCACATTTTCATTTTATATAAATCTTGCTATTATCAATGATATACATCTGTGCATTATTTTCTAATTTCATATAATCAGTTTCATATTGCAACACACTTTGATAATGAGCCAAGGGTATGAAAATTTTGATGATTTTAGTGTTTGATACCTTTCTTATATCATGTAAATGTATAGCAACTTATTGCAACTTTTTCTGAAAGTACAACTCACTTTGATCAATTGCAAGAAATCATTATCATAGTGGTGTGTTGACAAGTTGCATGTGCATGATAAGGCCTATTTCAGCTTTTTATTATTACTTTATCTATGGTGACACTATCTTAAATCATCCATAATCTGAATTGCTGTTATGGTGGCCTCGGCTATTTTTCCCTGAAGCGTATTTGCATTTTTTTTATTGGGAGTTGTAAGCGTCCTCCTTTTGGTGGATGGTCGCTGCTATTTTATTTTATGATTATGTGATGTCGTTAGTGTTATTCAATGGTTCTATACAAAATGGGTTGGAGGATTCACATTTTGTCTTTCATCCGGGAGGTCGCCATTGGTGTCATGTCCTTCATTCTTACTAGTTATGTGTCTGATGTCAAGTAGGAACACCTGAATCTTATGTTCAGCCTTATGCTACTGTGGTTTTTGCTGTTATCATATCCCTTTACCTTCTTCTTATCTGCTGTTGTCCTCCCATTTCCTGTGGTCATTTGGGCTTGGGGTATGCTGTTTCCCTTATCCGTGGTTGTTTTTGTTTGTTTTCTGACAATTTGATTATTAGCTTTTGGGTTTTGTTGTTAGCATTTGACCGACTTGACTTCATATGCAAATTTCAAAAATTTGTTGTTTATTATCCTTTAGATCTAGTTTCGATGGATGACGACATTGATGGCTCTCTTTCGTTGAGTTATCATGCCATGGAGCCTAATATGATGAAATATATTTGGCTTGGGATCCCTTACCCACTTTGCTCTTTCTTCGCTTATCTGACTTTGCCTAAGTATTTTGGCTCAACAAATCTTCATTAAATGGTGCTATGTTTGTTGGCTATGATTGATGATTTCATTCCTTTTGGTTTGGTAGTAGCTCTTGTGATGTAACCCTTCTCAAGTTTGGATATATTTGCGCACCAACTTGGTGTGACTGAGCCTGAGCCACCTCTATCACACCTCTCTATTATTACCATTCTCAGAATTTGCTGCTCTCAATTATCACTTTCTCTGTATTACCTTAATTGTTCTAACTTTTTCCTGTCTACAATCTTATAGTTTTTCCCATCAGTGTCATGCATTCTCACATCCCTAACATTGACCCTTATCCTTCATTTATATATGTTAATCAATTTGTATCTTTTGCTTACTTAACTATTTTGTTTTGCTTTTGGATGTACTTAGATAGAGATTTACTCTAGGTCGATTATAGCTCTTTGCGAGTTCTAGAGTTTATCCCTTTTAAGGATCTTGTAACACTTTTTTTGTGGCAATAAAATTCCCCCTATATGGGGTTTCCCAAAAAAAAATGTTGAATACGGTAGAAAGAAGAATGATTATAAAGATCTTCGTTGAATTATGCCCACTTTGGATTTAAAATTATATATTATTTGTTTCATTGATTAACTAATGATTTGTTTATGCAACAAATTGATACCCACATTAAACATGAATGCACTAATCTCATCAAAATGTGATTATGAGAGTGATGATCTTTGTACTCACGAAAGTGCTCAGATAAGAAACTTGAGAAATAGAATCTTAATGTAAAGTTAATTTCATCATGAATTTTATAAAAGGACTACAAGACTCGTAATTCCATTATTTCATGAAGCTTATTTCTAATGTGTGAAATGCATTCATTGTGCTAAACAAGGATTCTTAGCACAAGTACTAACCAGAATTCTATTATTCTAGAAATTACAAGTACTAACAAGCCGCAAAGTGATACTCAAATAGAACGATAGTGTTGAATGTTATAATAACTAAAATTCAGAGTACATGACATTACATTACGACGATCGATCTAAACCACACATCGCTATACATTAAGACTTCAGACAAACACTTCACCCACATATATTATGATAAACAACCAAAAGTATGGTAACAATAACAACAACTCCAACAAAAAATTTCATAAGAGTTAACATGAGCTCGATCTTCATTACCATCTCATCATGAGCTCAAAGACGCACATCAGCGTATTGAAGGTTCAATTTCATTTGATTGAAAAACCACAATCATCTTGTATTCTGTTACGAGGGTATCGATAAATTTTTTTCCAAGATGGTCTCTTGGTAGTGTATATATACATTGTAAGTTACAACTGCATCTCACTTGATTGTTTTGGAGCACATTCCCTGTTGTCGACGATTAACTCGAGCTCATTCCTAATATTTTTGAAAAAAAGCTTTAGTCAATTCATATATTAAGAATTATATAAAACATCAAATTAAGAATTAAGAGCTCATTCTCATTGTTGTTAACTCTATAAGAAATGACCAACACTTAAAAAAAAAAAAAATGAATAGTTAAGGGAAAAAAAACAAATACATTCCCATCGGGAAGCTTAAAATAGACGAGTTCACAAGCCTTAACCCAAGTCACAAGGAAAAGGTGGAAAACGAAATTGAGTGGAAAAAGGTAATCTAATTACTTATCATGAAGGCGAAAACCTAGAGGATGGAGAAGGCAAGGAGGTCTCTCTGATGGGGAAGTTCGCTAGGTTCTAATGATTCAAGGCGGCCGTTAGAAAGAACCGGGGAAGAGAGATCAAGGCGTGGAGGTCTGAAGAAAACGAATGGTTACGAGAGTTTTGAGAAGACGAAAGTGGCATTATTGTTGTTAAAATGATTTAGGTGTTAAATTATAAAATAGTGAGTTTAGTGTTAAATATGAAATATGTTTGAATCGATAGTTGTATTAACAAGCTCAATCGAGCCACAAAAAATTTTCAAACTCGACTAATTTGACTCAGAGCTTTATCTTTTACACATAATAAACTATAATTTTATGATATCATACCATCTATCGATTCAATAATTTATCGAGTTTTTAAACAAATTCAAGCATTGTTGCTCAAGTTTGACTTTTTTTAAATCGAAGTTCGGTAGGTAATTAAGCTCGAGTATTTCAACAAGGTTTAAACAACTTAGCTTGATTAAGTCAAAACTTTACTTAACTCGACTCGTTTAAACCCATAATTTTTGCTACACTGTCCAAGATCAATAATAATAATAATAATAAAATTGTAGCCATCATTATTGTATAATTATCATATTAATTAAAAATATATATTAATAGAATCGGTAAATATTCTAATAATTATTAGAATAATGCAAATAAAGTTATTAGTGTTAGAAAAAAATTTGATGTAGACTTGTATATAAATATTAATTGTATATGAGCTATTATCTTATTTGTAATCTTCATAAAATTATGATTAAATTAAAATTTTATTTATTATTTAGCTTTTTGAGGCATCTCATTAAATAAAATAATAATTGATATTATAATTTGAGAATAACATATTAATGAAATTAAAATAATTATTTAACTTAGTGGACTTATTATTTATTCTAATTTATTTATGTATGCATTTTAATTATAGAAAAGGATATGAAATAAAAGTATATCTTTAACTCAGAAAAATATCATATATATTTTTAATCATAATTTATTAAACTTTATTGACGCCATTATTTATTCACCAACACTTCTAAAATATAACGCACAGAACATATGTGATTTCAGCGATCATAACGCCATTCATTAACTATCTAAATATTATTAAAAAATTATAATTTAATTTAAAATTTTATAAAATAAAAAAATATATATCTTCACTCATAATTTTTTCAAACAATATTATTTATATATAATATTATCCAATTTCAATTATTTTTTATTAAATTAGATTATTTTCCTGGGTTAGAATTGTCTGTGATCTGTTTTTTTAATTTTTTGTACATAATATTTTGTCGAAAAAACAAACCGTAGTTAAAGACAAATTCTAACAGACAGCAGAAATAATTAAATTTAGAAAATATTTGATAATTGAAATATTTAATAAAAAATAAAATTAAATCTTTTTACATGCACATAAGTCTAACTCCCCTCTAGTTTCCAACAAGAGAAATCTGCTGGGATCCGTCTCTCCTGTCCCAGATAACCTATTTTAGTATATCAGTTCCTATTGGCCAGTCTTTACTGCACCTCTGTGGTCTGTTACTTCAGCCAAAGCTCTCTTTACTCTTCACTCGCCATTATTCACCAACCAGCCAGGCCAGAGATTTATGAGGCCAGACTCTGATATGTGATGGGAATAGCTGAAGGAGCCAACCCATTCATTTCATCTGTAAGACTGGTTTCCTCTCAAGTCATTGCCGCAAAGCAGAGAGTTCTGATTATCTGAAAAGATAAGTGGTTCTCCTCACTAGTATCTGGTTTCTTTTCTCAGCCATGAAGGTCCAAAAATTGTGATTTCTGTGATTCAGCAGTGACAAGGTACGTTTCCTCACGATTTCTTTAGGATTTGGGAAAGGAAAGATGAAATTTTGCTGAAGAAGTTTTCATTCTGATTGAATGCTTGTGTTCCTGGTTTGTTTTCTTCAAACAGTGAGCTTATTGTCAGCTTCTGGAAGTAGTGGTTGCTATTATTGTAGGCTATCGCATGATTTCCTCTTCTAGGGTTTTTACTGATTCAAAAGGGGGTATTTGGGTACAAGTTTTAGTAGGATTTAGTAACTCCTGGTTTAGTATATTTTGTGAGTTCTTTTTTTCTTTTTTTTCCGGGCAGATGAGTGCTCAAACGTGGGTCTGACGGCAAGAAATTTTATTTTTTTCAACCACTTGGTCTAGAGCTGCAAATGAACCAAGCATTAAGCAAGCTACTCTTTACTTCAATTAAAGCTCGCTCATGATCGTTTGATTAACTAATCGAGCTTGAACATTTTTGTAAATACTAGATTGTTAAATGAACAAGTTTGAAACGTTTGTCCTTCGGTTTATTTATGTTCATGAACAATATCGTTTAAATCATCAAACTTGTTAATGAGCTATGACTTGTTAAGGTTTGTTTATGAACAATAGTGTTAAAATTTTATTTTTTTAAGCTTAATTAATTGATACAGCTCTGCTCATGAACAAGCTCATACGATTAAAGCTCGCTTATTTCATTAAACGAGCCATTAACAAGCACGATAATCCAATTTGAACTGAGCTCGTGAACAAGCTCGAATCGAGCTCGATAATGATAAACAAGCTCAAACTTGAATACCATCCTAAAAAGCTAGAACCAAGTTTGAGCTCGATAAACATACTTGAACTCGAACACACACATGTTCTGCTTTGTCTGCTTGCCCTAACTCGCTTCTCCTGCAAAATCTTGAGAATTAAATGCTGAAAACTGTTTGCTTATTTGTTTCAGTATTTAAGATTTCTGAGAAGACAAAGATACTTAATTTTTTTAAAATTTAATGAATGATGGGATTTAATAAACCCCGATTTAACTAATAATGAAGCTGAATGGGATTTATCAAAGCAATAGTATTTGAAGTCCCCCCACCAAAAATATATTTTTTTTGTAATTTTTAAAATCTTGCCAAATTTTGGTTACCAAACTGCACCTTTGACTCATGTGAATGAAATTATGCCTTCCATGTAAGGTGCCTTCTAAAATTGAGAAACTGCAGTAAAGCAATTTGATGTCCAAATCACTTCATAGAAACAAAGAATAGGAGTGCCAATGGAGTACAGAGACAGCAGTGAGTTACAGCTCCTGGAGGTTTCTCGAGGAGTTCGGAAGCTAACCCAGATGATTGATTCATGGTCTAAAGCTCCAAATCTCGATGCTTGATCAAAATACATGGCCAAGGATCTACTGAGAGATTCATTGGCTCTCCAGGAATAATAACCATCAGAAGGCTGCAGGAAACCTCAAGAATGATGTCCTTCATGGATCAAAAGCTCCACCTGGCTCCATGAAAGAAAGGAAGGTGGAGGAAGAAGAAAACAGTGTTGCAGAATGTGGTTCTAAGAGTTGGAGGACGCATCTATAGTCTATCCACTAATGCCTCTTCAAGGAACTATGCTAATGAGAAAAAGTGTGATATTAGAGGTAAACTTAACCAGCAATATCTCGTGTCAGTTTTCAGTAACCATGATGGTGACTCTTCAAACCGGCTTATAGATTTCCCCACAAGTAGTAGCTTCAGCTGGACAGATAATTCAGAAGGCATGACTGATCTGACAATGAGAGCCAAAGCTCCTAATTTGATTGCAAAGCTTATGGGTTTAGAAAAAATTCCAGCTCAAGTTGTTCAATCTGTGAAGAAAGAACAGAGGAATGATAAAAATGTTTACAAGCAAACTCTTGATTACAAGAATTCGAGGATTCAGTCATGCTTTGCTAGCGATGCACTAAGATCACATGGGAATGGAAGAGAAGCCTCGACCATTGTGATCATGAACCCTCTGCAATTATTAGCACGTGAGAACGAAGGAGAGAAACAGAGAAAGAAAGAAAATTTGTCAGCTGAATTGTCTTTAAAAAAGGAGATTTCTTGTGATGGATATAAGTTAAGCCGTTTAATAGGATGGATAAAGCTTCAATGGTATTGTTTCCTGTTTAGGACTCAAGCTTCTGTAACAAATAAACAGCAGACAAAGGAACCAATGGCTTTAGATGTAAATAAAGTTGGCATCTTGAATGGTAAAGCTTCTGAAGAGAGAAGGGATGTCAAAATTAACTCACATCCACTATTTCAGCCTAAAAGAGTCAAAGAACCACCAGCTAAGTCTGATAAAAACTCGCTACTGCAAAGGCGGAGCTCAAGCTTCCTGTATTCAATCAAGCACATCAAGAAAGAGTAATTCGATCACTAATGCGAAAACTATATCAAAGCATTCTGCCATCTCTTTAATGGAGGATAAAAAGAAAGTAGAAAAGATGTCTGGAAGGTCCAAAATCATTAAGGTAACTTTGCATCCTCTCTCATCACTGATCACCTTGCTCTTTCACTCAAAGTATTTATTGAATGAGTGCTGTTAATAAATTGAGATGCACGCATGAAAGAAAAAGCCTAGTTTGATCAAATATGAAAACGGATCAATATCATTATAGCATCATATTAATAAAATGAGATTGTTATATTAAACAAATTTATGATTCAGATTGCATTAGCAAAAACATTTTTTTATGGTAGAAAAGAGTTGCATAATATTTACCAATGGTTTTATTGTATTCGTTACACTGCAAACACGAAGTGCAAAGGAGTTGGCAAAACAACTGTACCTACAAACAAGGCTAGTGATTTTTGCAGAAGTATTAGCACTTCATCCATTCATGGCTTCCCACATCAACTAGTAGAAGACTCTAAACTTGTCTATGGAGGTAAAAACATTGTTCCCTTCCAAAACATTAGTATTAAGAATCTTATTTATATCAGAGCCGCTGCTAATTAGCTGAAACAATGAAACTTTCTTTTCTGTAAAGAAAACACGAATGGGATCGAAAAGCTTCTGTGAAGTTATGCCAAAGGCAAAAGGTGGCAAGCAGAGAATATCAGTGAACTCAGCCACGCCACCTTACGATAAAACCTTATCTTTAAAAGAGGCAGCTTGGTCTCAAAAAGATATCCAACTGCTGCTTCTAACCAGCTCAACCTTCTTAACTAAAGCAGGAGAACTCTTTGGATTTAACGTTCAAATGCTTCGAGCTAAATCCCATCAAAACAGCAATTTTGAAAATTTTGGAGCCACAACTCCTCATAAACTCCTTGGATGCGCCATGGAGCTAACGGCTAGAAGAAGTTACCAACTTGAGCTATTGAACCATCCTATTTGCAGAACTTATCGACAGAATTCAGAACTCCTGATATCTTTAGAACAATTAGTGGTAGATGTCAGTAAGGGTATAAAGTATTTGAATGATTATTGCAGAGCTGCTGACTTAGAAGATGATCCGTATTTGAGGTTGGAAAGAGATGCAAAGATATGTTTTTGAATGGTTTATGGGATTTTGGCTGGATTGGGTGTTGAAGAGTTTGCGGCAGTTGTGGAACAGAGAGGGAGGATATTCTTTGTGGAATAGTTAGAGGTTGCTTTTGATTTGGTGCATTAGAATGCTTCTGTATTTTTGAAAAAAAAAAAAAGAAGTATCCATTATTGTATGGTAGAATGAAGTTTTAATCTAATAAAAAATTTTGATATTTACAAATATAGTATTTTATTATGTATGAAAAGATGCATTTTATTTTTAATATAATATTAAAAATTTATATATTATTTATATAAATATTAAAATTTAAGTGTTGGATATATAAATATATAAGAATTACATATTATGTTTGTAAATGCCCCAAACTAATGAAGAATAGTGATTGCTGATCAAGTAGTTTTATTGTAGTGGAATTACCTAAATATAAAAAAAATTATGTCAGTCATTAGATTTATTCAAAGATGAATATAATATATGAATAATTAAAATAAATTTATATTATAATTATATTCAAAATAGGACTGATAATGCTTGGAAAGCAAATTCATGAGATATTAAAAAAAAAACAAAATCAAGAGAGCTTCCACAGACAAACATTACTATCCAAACCATTTGGATCAATGAATAATTAAGAAAAAAAATTACATACATAACATACAAATTTTATGCATTTACATATTTAACATCTAAAAATTAATATTAACAAATATAACATTTTTTTATACATGAAAAGTTGAATTTCACTCTCAAAAATTAAAGAAAATTTATATATATATCACATAATTCTTATGTATTTACATATTTAATACTTAAATTTAGATATTTATTTATCTAATATTTTCTTATACTTAAAAAAATATATTTCATTTTTAACAAGTGATTAAAATACTCTTGATGTGATATTAAAGATTGGAGTGTTATATATGTAAAAATTGAAGTTTAAATGTTAGATATATAAATATATAAGAATTGTGTGGCATGCATGTAAATCTCCTCAAAATTAATAATTATTATATTCTTAATGTAATATTAAAGATATAAGTGTTATTTATATAATATAAAAGTTTATATATATATATATATATATATATATAGAGAGAGAGAGAGAGAGAGAGAGAATTGTGTATTAGGAGCTGCAAGAACACAAAGGTTGCAGAAAAAAGCAGCAAATAAAAGTACGGCATTCAATTGAATAATCTGAACAAATTCAAAAAAAACACTAGTTTTCAACCCCAAAAAAAACTGCATATATCTCTGACAAAAGAGAAACAAAACCAGAAAATGGGATGAAGAGTGCACAAAACAACACTTACCCACCCAATCTAACACTCAGTAGACTCAGTACAAAAAAAAAGTGATTTTTTATTTATTTATTTTCTGTTGCGATTTTACCTCACTTTTCTTCTTCACAAGCATATCAGTCCTGTATTCTGCATCAGACTTGATGAAGCTCCACCAGAGAAAGGTGAGGGGAATGGTGGCCGCGTGCCACAGCGCGTGGGCGTCCACATATCCACTGTAGGGTGAGAAATCGTAGATCTCCAGAAGCATGGCAATGGCGGCTCCAAATACAGCAGTCCAGAGCTTGTAGCGATGAGGGTGACGCTTCACGGCAGCCCAGATTGCCCACACCAGTAGCTGAGTGATGCCCATTACAATGCAAACTTTCATATTCCACCCTGCATGAAGATCAAATTACGAGGCAGACTGATTATGTTGTATGAATTCGAGTGTTGCGGCGGTAAAGTGTAAATAGTGAAATTGCGGAGAATGAAAATGTTATGATGGGCGTGTGATAGAATTAGGAATGTTGGAAGGAATGATTGCATTAAATTATTGAATATTAGATGGTGGAAAATAGATTGAGGTTGGTTTATAAATTGTTACACAAATTAATTGGGGTTGGTTTATAAATTTTCATTTTCATTGGTTTTATTGAGTGCGGTCTATGTTGTTAAACCTATTCTTATCAAAGCATTTTTCAAACCATGTAATTAATAATTATTCATTTCTAAATCTTTGATGTAACAGTTATCTACTTATCTAATGCGTGTATTTTATACTCTCTAATATACGTGAAGTAAAAATCTAGTTCAAATGAGGTGTATTAAAGATGAAAATCATAAAATATTTTTCTTAGATAAGGATATTGAAAATAAGTGGATGAAGCATTTTGATAAACTTTTCAATGAAGGATTTGAAAATACGATTAATTTTAGCAACCTTAATACCTTAAACAAAAAAAAAAAATATATATTTTTATCATCATATTAGTAAAGTTAGAGAAGCTTTAAAGAAAATGAAATGTGAAAAATAGTAGGACCTGATGATTTTCGAATAGAAATGTGAAAATATTTAGAGGATCAAGAAATTTCTTGGCTTACAAATCATTTTAATATTATTTTAAAGACTAAACAGATGTCAGATGAGTGAAAAAAGAGTTTGGTTCCCTATATTTAAGAATAAAGGTGATGCACAAGAGAAATTAAGTTAATATGTCATACATTAAAATCATGGGAAAGAGTAATTGAGCATGATGTGATACAAAAAGTTTCTCACAATCAATTTGATTTCATGCCGTAGATCCATTATGGATGCTATACATTTGTTAAGAGGTTTGATGGAGAAGTATAGAGAAAGTAAGGAGGATCTATATATGATATTTGTTGATTTAAAGAAAGCTTATGATAAAGTTTCAAGAGATGTTCTTTGAAGAATTATAGAAAAGAAAGGAGTTAATATTAGTTATATTCAAGTCATTAAGGATATGTAACTAGAGCTATTACTTGCGTCCAAATACAAGGAGGATTGACAAAATATTTTTTCTATTTGGATTACATCAAGGATCCTTTAAGCCCTTATCTTTTTTGCTTTAGTTATGGATGTTCTTACTAGGCATTTATAGCAAGATGTACTTTGGTGTATGATTTTCGCCTATGAAATTCTTCTTGTTGATAAGACTAGAGAGGGAGTCCAAAAGAAACTTGAATTATGAAGGTCAACCTTAAGAGTCTAAAGGTTTTCATTTAAGTAGATCTAAAATTGAATATATGGAGTGTAATTTTAGTTGTAGAAATTCTAGTGTAAGATTGGGTAAAACAAGTCAAAAAGAGTGGCGATTTAGATATCTAGGCACTATTGTTCAAAATGATGGTGAAATAGATAGAGATTATTAGTAGAATTGAAGTTGGATGGTTGAAGTGGAGGAATGCTCATTAGAGACCGCTTAAACTTAAGAGAAAATTTTAAAAGATAAAACCTACAATGATTTATGATGTAATGTAGAATGTTGAGAAGCAAGACTAAGTTAAGTGTTGCAGAGTTGAGAATGCTCAAGTGGTTGAGTGGCTTTCCTCTTAGAGATGAAATGCGAAATGAGTATGTTCGGGAAAAATTAGAGAAGCTCTAGTGTCAGATAAGATTAGAGAGAGTCACCTTAGATGGTTTGGTATAAAGCGTCTACTGCTCATGATCGACAGTAGATGCATTAGATTTGCCTTATGTTAAGAAAGATAAAGGTAGACCTAAAAAAAACTTGGTTAAGATGTACAAAAAAATGACCTTAGTATACTTGAATTAAATGAGAATTTGACATATAATAGGACACAATGGAGAAGAAGGATTCATGTAGCCAACCCCACATAGTGGGATAAAGACTTACTGTTGTTGTTGTTGGCATCTTGGTTGTCAATTATTGTGAACTCTCCTATACACAAGGTGTATGAATCCTGGATGATCCATGACACAATAATTTCTCCTAATGTATTCTGATATATAATGTTGACCTCCATATGTATCATAAGTCGAAGCTAAGTTTTACAAGTCAAATTCGACGATTGTAGCGGTAAACCGAAAAATGACGCCATCGAAAATGGTTAAACAACCTCCGATCGACGAACGGACGCCATCGTGAACATCAAAATTAGAATATAAATATTGCACAACTTGATGATCAACCGATCAAATATCAGTTGCCAACGATCTCATATCAGTCGGAGGCCGATGAAACCAAACGGCCGCTCATAAATTGATTATTATTAGTTTCAAACATCAAATCTATTAAGCGACAAGACGCAATCGACGACTTCGCGAATGTCGAGCGATTGGAAGCGGCGACGCACATTTTTAAGCTGAAATCTACCCGATTTGACGCCGACTTGAATCAAATGGCCTCCAATCGCGAAACGGACTACGCGGTTCAAACATCAATAATTCAATCAATATATATATTAACCATGTATTAATGTAGGCGTAAAATTCATATCAAGCTTAATTAAGTGTTTAAGAAATTAATTTAAAATTCCTATTTAATCTTAATAACCTAAATTAAGCCCTAAAGTTTATGACCGCTTGCTCTGGTTGTCTCCTCACGACGAGAGCAGTGAGCTCTCTTCCATCGCTGAGCCCTCCTTCACGACACCGACACCGTTCCTCCTCCAACCGTTCTCCTCTCCTGTTGATCTCCTTCAGGCTCCAACTGCAGTAACAGCTCAGATTTTTCCCTTCCTCTCTGATTTTTCCCTCATCAAAACCGCATGGAAACCAAAAGCTTTCTTCCTCTCCTCTCCAACCACAAGCAAGAGTAAGGCCTTTTATTTTGGTTCTTCCTCTTCCTCTTCTTCTTCTTCAAATCAAAATCATTTCTTCCTTCTCCTTCCTTCCTTCTTTCACCTTTCTTCAGACTTTAATTTCAATCCAATTTTTTCCCTCATTTTCACCAAAATTGAAAATCTTTTCAAATTCATTTCATCTCAAAATTCCCCCATTTCTTCAATCCAAAATTCTCATTTTTCCTTTGTAACCTGAGAGATTGTCATTGGGTGTTTTCTGCTTTCCAGATCTCCTTTCCATCTCCCTTACCGACCTTTCCTTTGCGAATGAGAGGAACAGTTAGTGAGTTCTTCTCTGGTTTTCGATATCTCCCTCTCCGCCTCACGATCAGCAAACGATAGAAAACGAGTCATGTGTAAATATGTGGATGTGTATATGCATATGTTTGTTGATTTGAAAGCCTCAGATCATTAGAACGAGATAAAAAATCGATCCGATGCCTTTAAGACACGCCGCCATTAGGTACATGCAGTTCAACATCTGTTAGATATCGCCCAAAAATAAATTTCGTTAAATCTTTGACTTAGGAAAAATGGAGAATAAAATGAACCATTAAGAACTAAGGAAGGAAACCTAAAGCTAAATTCAAATTAAAAATCAAAGAAGAAAAAAGAGGGGAGGGAAAAGAATCAAAATTCATAAAAAATGAAAAAACACATAAACAATGAAACAATATGAAAGTGCAAAGTCCCAAAATTAAGATTAAGATGCAAAAAAAAATCAAACTTGAAATGATATTCATAAAGGATTTAATGATGCTATCATTTTTATAATTGAGAGTTACTTGAATAAATTAATCATAACTATAACACACTACACGATTCATACCAAGAACTGAATAAAGCTTTCGTGGACATTGAAGGAAGACATGCTCTTGTTATTGAGCTATTTTATAAATTTTATAGTAATCCCTTGGAGCTTATATACGCCAACAAAATATTGGGGATCTGTAATTATCAGTTGAGAAACTAATAGAATTTCTGTGTGAAATGATTATCAATTATTTGGATAAGCTGTTGAGTGAGCGGGTTTTCTTTTCTTCAAATTTTACAAATTAAACAAGCTTTAGATAAAACTTATAAGAGAATTAATATAAAAATTATAATTAATTAAATGAATAAATAAATAAGAATCTTGATTGAATATCAAATCAAAGTATACGAGAGCCTCTTAGAATTAAGATGCACTCTTCAAACATATTCAAATTAATTGAAGAAAATTAAAGAATTCATCGGAGATTTTCCATGAGATCGAATGATTGCTAATAAGCATAAACGACGAATCCTTAGAAAATGTTTGAAGTGTATTCGTCGCTTTATCGAATACTCAAATTAGATAAAGAAGAAATCGAGTATTGGCAATGAATTTGAGAATTGATGGAGTAATATTCAAAGACTAATCAACTTGGAAACAATTACATATTAATCAAAAGATCTAATAAGATATTATAATGTCTTCAATGTCACCGATTCGCAACACTTTATACAAGTTAAATATAAGACATAATTAAAGCATTCTTAAATATACAGCAAATTACACTACGCTTAATAAAAATTCGTGCCGTTATTGCTGGTTTAGTCTTAGATTCGGGTCCGTTAACAAAACCTAAAAATCTATTATAAAATTTCAACTTAAGAAAAATATCTAAGAAGTACGTTAATTGATGATACTGTGAGTTAAACAGAAGATCTACAGCTTCAAATATATTCGATTCAATCAATTAACTACCCCGATGATGGTTGTGTTGAATGATGATTTCAACCGGAGGGGATACTTCCATCAAAATGTGAATTTATTTTCAAATCAAATTTACTCAAATTAAATATCAATCTAAAAATACTTAAATGAAATTCAATCGTTAAAAGCTTAAAGCAAAACTCAATTTATCCATCTTCCTCCGCAAAAATTAAGAAAACTCTACCACAAAGCACAATGTCAAATCAAGTATTCTACCATGTTCACTCTCAACCAATCTCATACCATAGCAACGACGATCCTCGGATCCACGGTAGTTTCCAGATGATGTATATGACCAGTCTCCATCGATGGTTTGGCCAAGAAAACTTCAAGATATTACTTACCATTAATCATAGTTCAGATGCTCCCAAATGACTCGCCCTGAGTGAATCATGTGATACTTGAAACAAAAAAGTCTGTAAATTTAACATCTCCACAAACACCACCCCACACAAGGATTTCTGACGAATACATGTGCCGAGGCGATATTACCACCGAAGTAGTAACACCACCAGTCTTCGATATATTACACCACCAGATCGTGATGCTCCCAATGACTCCCTTTGAGGTGAATCATGGTATACTTGATGACAAAAAAATCTTATGTCACAAGGTAGATTTAAGTCATCTCCTGACAAAACCACCACCTACAAAGGATTTCTGACGAATACATATAGGATCTTGGTCGGTTGGATCGACTACCTCCACTAACCATGTGGACTCAGGACCTGGGACATAATCACAGATCTAGACGCACGCCATCATTCATCCAACCATCCGCTTTTAAAAAATGATTAATTTCATAAATTCTAAATTTTAAACTCCATACTACTACTATACCGCATTTAATAAATCAACTAGTCTTAATCGAATTGAGGGGTAATTAACTATGTGGGCTTTTCAATTTTTGGAGCTCATGATTTCGACTACCGATAAGATTCTTTCCATCTTTGGTTAGTCATAGTTAAGAAGAATAAAATATTTAAAAATTCAAAACAAAATGGTGATTTAAATATGTAATAAATTCAAATTACTAATGTATGAGGCTCTATATAAAATGAATCATTTTGTAGAGTATATGTTTATTACACTATTATTTTGTTTTGTAATACCTCTGCATTTTGAAAGTATGGGGTGAAATAATAATTACTAATTAATAATCTTCATCTTTCACTTTTGTAGAATGGATCTACAAAGCACTCCTTTGACTGTCCAGCTAGAGCATGGTGCGAACATCTACCTAACAACGTTGTCATCAACACAGATGGAACTATAATTCAATTTTTGAATTTTCCACATCGTAACTACAACTCGGTACCCACAGGGTACACTTATCCATGCTGGAAGAAGGCCTCAAGTTACTGAAACTCCTATTAGCCATGCTCGCCAACTAGTTCAACAACCAACCGCTATTAAGGAGTTCTCCCGACAGAGAACTTCAATTTTTAAAAGGTTAGGTCAATCTAAAGCTCTTGTGATGAAAAGAACCGTCAATGGGCAAACTGTGTCTTTAATGTCTCGTGGTACAAATGCTTCACCAATTGAACCTTTCGTACCTGGAAAGCATGATCATGAAGCTTCCTCATCAAGAAGCAAATTAATTAGGCGTAAAGAAGAAAAAAATGAAGCTAAGAGCTCACAGATCCCATTTGAGCTGCAGAACAAGCAATATTGTCATAAACAGTATTCTACCCATAATAACTTTGACAATCTAAAGTGGGTGGAATACCTGGTGAAGTAAAGCAGTCCTTTTGGACTCAACCACATCAAGCTCCACCACCACAAAGGAGACAGCATGAAACATTGTCCTCTAGAATACATAAAGTTCTTAAAGAGGCTGATGAAAAAAAATTCGAGGCTATGGTGATTGAAAATACTGCTCCACCAAGGAGGTTGCCTCTTATAGAACCAATCATCAAGCTGCATATGCTTCAAGAGCATCTAGAACGTAACACTGACGTGTCCAAGAACTGTCGAAAGGTCCCACGAAAGAATAAGGTATGGAGGCCAAGACCGTAATGAAATCAATAATGGAATAGGTGACATCCGATACACATATTCGTAAATCCACCTCAAAAATAACTTATCGGTAAAAAAAGAAGAGATATCACTGATGAAAGACATGCCACACCTTGGAGAATCCTCTGGATCCCATCATCGATTCACCCCACAAGAGAAGGTTGACTTTGATCAAACCTTAATGGAAGAAGTATTTTTCCACATTGAACTAGAGATCCACCGGAAACGCCGATCGTAATTCATGTGCAAAAGAAAGTGATGAAGAGGACACTATGAAAGTAGAAGTCGCATATATGGTCGAGATATAGATGAACTCTTCACATTAAAAGAATGAATCGAACTCGAACTGAATTTGGCATTTATGAAGGAGTCTTCACAGAAGCAAGTAGAAGATGGATCTTCAATCTCATGAAAGAGGAGAAGAAGAAGAAGATCAAAATGAGAAAGAGATCATGATGAAGTTATTTATATGGTTGAACCAAGAAATAATCACCTACACGCTTTTATACTCTGCCGTCTCAACCCCAACAAATATCCGCATGCACAAGGAGAATGACAGTGAAGCTCTTCCCGTGAAGATGAGCAGAGAGCAGATCAACAACAAGAAATAGAGGGAAAAAAAAACCTGTACTTGATGTCATGACACTAGCTAGAGAGCAAAAGCAAATGCAACGTCAAATGGAAGTTAAAGATAAGAAAATTGCACTAAGAAGAAATGTACTATTAAGATGAATGACGACAAAATGAATATCATGATGTAGATATAGAAGAATATCACATCAATCAGACATGTTTTATCTAATCAATGACAAATACTAATAATACAACCTCTATACCACCAATCACTCTAATACCTCAGATTTTTGTAGTACATGCTACACCTGAAGTGAGAAATGAAGTTAATCAACTACCTCTTCAACCGATAATTTAAAATGTGGCTAGCACACCTGGAACAGTAACCGTTGCTCAACTAGAAACAATAATCAATGAAAAGATAAAGGCAGTTATAGCTTCAGAATAAGTTGAAAAGTTGGTGAGTAAGGGTCGCCCTTACCCAACTGAATATGATCAAGTGTCGTACCCGAAAGGTTACTCAGTGCGAAATTTAATACTTTTAGTGGGCTTGGTAACCCAAAGCAACATCTAGCCCAATTTAAGACTACTTGTGGTAACACTAGAGGGAATGATGTGTTGCTTTTCCATCAGTTCGTCAGTAGCCTGACTTTAACTGATTTCGAGTGATATGCAGAGTTGTCAAATGATTCGGCTAAAACCTTTGTTGAATTAGAGACAATATTCGGAAGAGGGTTAAAAATAACAATCGCCGACCCTTTCTTAAAAGGAGAAAAGATGTGACAAAATTCATAAGTCGTTAGGAACCTAAGTATGAAGTGTAAAGCAAGAGAACATGCGATTCAATTGCTAATGGGCAATATAGATGATAAATGACACCATTTTATGTATGTCGATTGCAAACATTATAGACTTGCGATGGGTGGCTAAATTTCAAAAGCTGAATCGCTCTAAGTTTGAAATCTATGCAGATAAAACAAAGAGAAACAAACTTTCATACTCAAGAAGAAACGAAACTCATGTCACTTCTTATAACTCAAATGGTGAAAAATAGGTGATATATAATGTAAATAAAAGAAAACAACCAATGTTTCTTATAACTCAAATGGTGAAAAAAGGTGATATATAATGTGAATAAAGAAAACAAATAATATAATACAATGATGATAAGAGAAAGAAGTCTATCTATTCTAATCCACAGCCAAAATTGATATTCAGAGGCAATAATAAACTTCAAACTTCTCCAAATGATAGAGAACGTCCAAAACAAGCAACAAGAGATGATGAGCGAATGCAGTCATCTCTTAAGAAAAAGATGAACAAAGATTATTCCTTTAGAAGAGACAATATGACTAAATTATTTTGGTAAAATAAAAGTCACCCACAATTACCGTAAATTAAAGAAACCCATCAAGTCAATAATTCAAATTATCGTCATCGATGATCACCATCCTATTAAAGATTGTTATGTCTTCAAAGATTGGCTAGAAATGAATTATCGACAAGGTGGATTTACATTATCCGACAGTGTTCTAGTTAATCCAAAAAGAGAGTCTATAAGGATGATTACGTCCGCTTCCGTATCATCCATCAAAGACAGAAAGAAGGAAAAATCAATTCAGACTGAATAATGAAAAACAGTAGTCTCCAAAAAGACTGTGAAAATGCTAAAGTAATTAAAAAGCGTCTCCAGTGTTAAGTGGAAATCACCACTTGAACCTATATTAGACTTAAAAAAGATACATAAACCAAATATTTGGACTTCTCAGTGACATTCTGATAAGGTAACTTCATCACAACACAAGGAACAATCTACTAAGCGTAGGCCTCATAAGCCAAAGAAGAAGGCTAAAAAAAAGAAGATCAAGAAGAGAACTACAACTCAAAAGATTATTAACAATTTAGAGGAGTCACCAAAAGAAGACAACCATTTATGACTTTATGCCTAAACTTTGTATTGTGATGAAGAAGATAACGGTGAATCCCAATAGATGTATGAATGATGTCGATTCTTCAAAGATCAATTACTCAAATAACAAGAGTGCACTCTCAACCAACCCATCAGAATTCTTATCTAAAAAGCAATAAGAGCCTGAAGAGTTAACATCTGAATTTTGTTTAATAACTCAACAAGAAGGTAATAATTCAAATAAATATTTATGTTTTCCCGACGGAGAAGAGTCGGACTCATCGATATCATCATGCATGAAACATATTAGTTGAAAAGTGAGTTTAACTCTTTTGGTAAATCATCCCAAATAAGAAGTGAATTTGAGGAAACTATCTCTAAGAATCAACAAGATAAGGTGATTCAAGCTCAATTGAAAAATGACAAAGTCTTACCACCTTCATCAAAGAAGGGAAATGCAAATAAAAACAAAGGCAAATAAATCGAAGTCAATGAAGATATCATTCCCAAAAAATCTTAAGATAAAGCCTAAATCGATAAAATATATTATAATATTCTATCATATCTGAAAGATCCTCGATGTATATGAGGCTCTCTTGATGTCAAAAGACCTCCGAGAAACTTTGATACAGACACTCAAAGATCTGGAAAGTTATGAAGCTTACTTTGCTAAAAAATGCATAACTTAATCATTGCAAACTCAAGATCACCCAGTAATCACATTTTCTGAAGAGGATCTTATGTTGAAACGGATCACAACCGCCTATATATGTTATATGATGATCTCTCAATGAATATTGATTGATACAAGTTTTTCTATCAATCTTATGAGTCTAAAGATATTAAGAGGATTATCACTTGATATTTAACACCTTGGAAGGGATAGGTTGATGGTTCATAATTTCAATGAAAAAGCGCAAAAAACTCTGGGTTCTTTTATTCTCCCGTTCAAGTTTCGAGATTTATATACAGAAGCTAAGTTTCATGTAATTGATGTTGATACATCATTTAGCTCTCTTGGGCTGGTGGTGACTGCATAAGTATGACATGGTTTCATCAACTATGCATCAATGTATGAAGTACCTAAAAGATAGAGAAGAGTTCAAAATTCATGGCAACCTACAATCATTCTTCGTCCATGAAGTAAAGATCTATGAAGATGCAAAATATTTTATCCCTAAAGAGTCTAAGCCAACAGAGCCTCTTGAAGCGATAGCATCCACTTCAGAAACTAAAAAATAATTTTACAATGTGAAAGAGCAAAAGCAGAGAGGAAGAAAGAAGGTAATGTCGACTCTCCCTAAAATATTCTACATCTAAATTAAGAAGATTAGTTTCTCATTTGGGAAGTGACACACAAGAAGAAGAAGATATTTCTGTCATACCCAAGAGAACTTATAAACTTTCAAAAAAGATAAAGTATGAAATAAGTGATTCGATCGACTATGACTTTGAATCTACAAAATAAGTAAGATTGCATCAAGAATGATAGCTCATTTGGCAGAGTCAGATGACTCACTCAAAATTATACAAATCCCTCAGCAGTACTTCAAAGAAACCACTCAACTGGAGGTTCATAATATTGAAGAATTGATAACATTCTATGTATCGTCGTTGAGTGAGAGTGGTAGAACTGAAACTCTATTTTATAAATCTGAATAGTCTCAACCTCACAATTTTGATCAGCCTGCTCAACATGAAAATTTTGATGAGCTAGTGCCAACAAGAATACCAATATACTATCCACAGAAATTGCGAAGAATGATGCATAAGCTTGGAATTCATATTGAGATTACTAAATATAGAACTCAAATTTTTAACAAGATGTGGAGCCAAAAAAGTCCTCATGCATCACGAAGAAGTGATAAGTTTATCACTAAAGGTCTTCAACAAATCTCATCAAAATAAACCTTGTTATAATATAATAAGAGATCAAGCTAATAAGGATCTAAGAAGATGATCTCCATGAAATTCTTGCAAATGATGAAGAAGAAGCCAAGCATGTATCCAAGAACTCAAGAAGGTGGACAAACAACTACTATGGATGAACTCAAAGAAATCAACCTAGGAGCTGAGGATGATCCTCCTCCAACTTTCGTCAGTGTCATTCTACCTGATGAGAAAGTTGAAAAGCTAAAAATGCTACTTTGTGAATTTAGGGATTACTTTGTCCGGATAAATTCTGAAATGTCAGGCTTATCCCCTGATGTAGCAGTTTATAAACTTGTTATTAAATCAAATGCGACGCCTATTAAGTAAGCTCCAAAGATGAGATTGAAAGAACAAATTGTAGAACATGTATGGGGAAGGCATAGGAAGTATGGATTAGATAGACATTGTCCCAACATAGAAGAAGAAGAAAACCGCCTACATTAATTTCTCGAGACCTAAGGAACTAAAAGACTTTCAATACCAGAATACAATACTTTAAACTACGATATGTTCTCATTTATGAATAATCATCGGATATAATCAAATCAAGACGAAAGATGAAAGACATACATCGTTCAGAACACTTATTGGCATCTATTGCTAGATAGTCATGCTTTTTTGTTTGAAAAATGCTGGACCTAAAGAGTCATGACACGTATTTTTGATGAGTTGATTCACGAGAAGGTGAAATGTTATGTTATTTAATTTGATGGTGAAAAGCTTAAATCGTGAGAATCACTTTGAAGACTTGAGAATTGTACGGAAAGAATCAAAAATATGATCTCAAGATGAATACTCTAAAATGTGCATTCGAGTGTCCTCCTAAAATTTCTGGGTATATGCCACAAAGAATTGAAATTGATCATTCTAAAATCAAGAATTGTTGATACGCTTCCACCAAGAGTGCCCGCTTTTACAAGATCTGATTCATCCGTCGATTTATATCAAATCTATCAGGACGCTGCCAACCATTTACAAAGTTGATGAAAAAGGATGTTCCATTCAAATAGGACAAGGAGTGTTGAGAAGCCTTCAATAGCATTAAAAGTTACATGTTAAATCCACCAATCCTAGCAGTGCCTACTCTTGGAAAACTCCTCATTATATACACAGTTGCATTAGAAGAGTCCCTTAAAGCATTATTGACACAACACAATAAAGAAAGCAAAGAAAATGCTCTTTACTATATCACCAAGATTAATAAGCAAAATGAGATACTCTCGATAGAGAATCACTTGACATGATCGTACCAAAAGCTTCTCATTATATGTTCACAAGATTACCCTCATCTCAAGGGATCGATCCAAGTACTAATGATAGATCAACATTATAAAGTCGCTTGGCAAAATGGGCAATATTGCTTTTACAATTTGATATCACATACATTGTAGACAAGGGACAAGTCATAATAGATTTTCTAGCTGCACATCCCATCCCCGCGGACTTCTTCTCTTAATGATGAGTTGCCCGATTAGCAAATTATGTTCATTCATGAAAGAGAAAAATCACAAATTTGAGAAATGTATTTTGATGGAGCCCCATCGATCAAACAAGTCCAACCTCTAAATTTCTCAAGAGCAAGAGCACGGCCATCTTTATAAAACCGAGGGGATAATGAGATCATCATATGATAAGCCAAGAATTAATAATGAAGTCGTATGAATGGCAAAGGATGTCTTGAAGAATTATTTTCATGCATTCAAAACTTGTATATTTTCGGAGATTCTCAGCTTATTATAAATCAAGTATTTGACATCTATAAAATCAACAAGCTTGAGTTAACTTTCTATCATAAGCGAGTTCTAGAGCTTATGAAACAAATACAAAATAACTCGAGTCTCTTAATCCGAGAATAGCAAAGCAGATTGCTTAGCAAAGTTAGCTAAGGAAATGACAAGTATGAATGATGATTACGTCATGATCGGGATATTTACTCGACAAGTCCTAGAGCCAGCAAGGTATCAATCCTCGCAGGTAAAGGGTTATCAAATTTGGCCCAGCACGATGCGACTCAGGTTGCTTCTCATTCTCCCAAAATCAACATGAAATTATACCCAGAAGATCTAAGAATGATATTGCTTCAGAAAAACAGTGAGAAGCCTTTATTATAGAAGAGCAACATGATTGGAGGCAACCCTTCATCGACTACTTTAAAGAAGGCAAATTACCAAATAATAAATCAAGAACTCAAATTAAGAAAGGAATATGCTTTAACAACACTTTATATCGTAGATCCTTTGAACAAATGTGGCTACGATGCCTAAATGCAGATGAAGCTAACAAAGTGATGGTTGAAGTTCACGAAGGACTTTATGGTGCATATCAGTCAGGTCCTAAGATGACAATAAAGATCAAAATGACGGGTTATTATTAATCTATGGTAATAGACTATATCAATCATGCTAAGAGGTGTCATAAATGTCAAGTACATGAAAATATAATCCATCAACCTCCAAATCTACTACACCCAACGATAGCATCTTGGTCATTCGAAAGCTGGGGTCAGATGTAATCGAACCAATTGATTCGCCATCATCAACTGGACACCGCTTCATCCTAGCAGCGACTGATTATTTCTCTAAATGGGCTGAAGCTATCCCATTTAAAGAAGTCACTACGACCGAGTGATTAACTTCTTTACGCATAATGTGGTCTATAGATTTAGAGTGTCATGTCAAATACTTTTTGACAATGTCACAACTACAAAAATACAAAGATTTATAGATTCGTCGATCGACACAAAATTGATTGACGATACTCTTCAATATACAATCAAAGAGCAAATGGTTTGACGGAGGCCTTCAAGACATTAGTCAAGCTGCTCAAGAAGATCCTTACTAAAAACAAGAGAGAATGACATACAAAACTAATAGAGACACTATGTGCGTATCGAACCACCTACAAGATGCCGACTAAAGCCACTCCTTATTCATTGATATTTAGAATAAGCAAAAATTTGAGTTGCCTTCATTTCGAAAGTAGCCATCCAATACAATTTAATTGAAGAGCAAAATGTTCATCGAGAATGGAGGAACTCATGATGAAGTTTGATTGCAAGCTCATTAAAATATGGAGGTTTATCGAGCAAAGATGTCCGTGACCATACTCAGCTCCAAAAGAAGAATGATCTGGTGAAGACCAATTATTCATAATCAAAAATTTAAATGAGCCTAATTGAAGGTTTTTTGTTATCGAGTTGCCTTCAGGTTATCCAACACATTGAAGAGCAAAATGTTCATGAGAATGATGCACTTGATGAAGATTGCAAGCTCATTAAAATATGAGGTTTATCGAGCAAAGATGTTGACTTTGACCATACCTGAACACCCAAAAGAAGAATTGATCTTGCCGGTAGAAGACCAATTATTCATAATCAAATAAACCCAATCAAATGCCTTTTGTTAAAAGTGTATCAACATATTAACTCATTGACCAAAGGTGAACCAATGCCGCCAATTAATGATCGATACTTGAAAAGTATTATACATGATGAATACATTCTCGAGACAATAAAATCCCGCAGCAGAGCATTTTTTAGTAGATATCTATTTTGTCGACATCGCTTCATGCCGAGGTCTCTAAATAAATATATTAACTCCAAATGAAAAAAAAATTTCTGTGAAAATTTTCCTGTTATAGGATCATTTTAGATTTCTATATAGATGAAATCAATGTTACATATTAAAATCCTCTTAAGAGCATATCAATTCAAATATTGATGTATTTGCTTAATTCCATCTTAAAAGTTCTTCGAACTGTGCTTTAAAATTCTCCATGCAAAGACGGGGCATTTTTTTAGTTTATGTTAAGTTTATTATTTATGACAAAAGACGAGATCCACGAATATATTATGATTCAGGTTGACATCAAGTTTTACGCTGCTATAAGACGAGATCCTCAACATATTCGATTCAGTTTTATGCTAAATTCTAATATACCCATAATTGTATCGTAAATTGCATGTACTTGCAAGAGCAAAAGAATCTATTTCCATGCATGAAAAGACAGCCCTAAATATCAAAAGTTTATCTCCCAGATTTATCAAATTATGAAGATCAAGTTAGAAGAACTCTCAAATTTGGGAGGTTTAATCAACTGAGTTGGAAAAACACCAACCTCTACATCCAGAAGTCTAGGACACAGATTAGTTCTAAAGATCGAACTCAACAAGCCCACAAATGGCCGAGTTGCTAACGCTCTCCTCACTCAACAAGCCGCAAGAAAAGGCTGCAGTGAAAGAACTCACATTCGTTAGTTTGATGACAAAACCACTAACCCACCACAGCCTAAGTCAAAGACTCAAATAAGTTCTAAAGGTCAAACTCAATAAGCTCAAATGTGACTGAGTTGCTGACGCTCTCCTCACTCAACAAACCGTAAGAAAAGGCTACAGTAAAAGAGCCTCTGCTCATCAGTCCAATGATGATAGTTGTTCAATCTTAAACCAGATCCAACTTAGTGACTACAAGCAACCAGAATCCAAAAGATCTTTCTACTGATCAATGATCAAGACAAGAAACTCTCAATTCAAAGCTGCCCCAAGTCAATCTAATATTGCCCATAGGGTGAAATTTTAATTTATTCTCAAATGATCTGATCAAGCTCAAAGCACAGATTAAAGCCAATCTCCTCATCAAGTCCGTTAAAGTAGAAAGCACATGACCGAGGAAGCAATTCCATAGTTCATATAAAGTCGATGGTCGAACTAAAAAAAATTTGTAATTATTTAAAAGCACATATAAAGGCCGATAACTCGACATTATGTAACCAATATAAGTGGAAGGCTATCAGTATACCCTTCAACGTCACAAAGCAAAGCAAGACTTAGAGTGTACATACATTTTCTAACAATGTGATAATGGTCAATTTCATCAAGTCCGCCAAGCTTATGCCGAAAGAATTCAAATTCAAAACAAGATCCATTCCTCCATCGAACTCAACTAAGCCTAAGTCGAGTTGAGGAGACTCAAATCGAATGATAAAAAGAAAGAGATCTTCAACAAAGTCATAAAACAGAGAGTTGATGGTGTAAGAACTTATATATCCAATGTCGATTCCGACAAATCCACAATCCCGGCCACTTAACATGTCCAAAATAAGGCATCATTCAAATGACAAATCCTATTAAAATTCAATAAGCTTATGAAATCAAAGCCGAAATCGAATTTGATGCGGGTCAATCCCGCTTTCAACTAATGTGACTAGCTCCATGCTGAATCACATTTTATGGGGACTTTGTTGACCTCCATATATGTGTCATAATCGACGCCTACAAGTCAATTCACGGATTTCGTATGAGCGCAAATCGCTTCAAAATATAGATGCATCGAAAATTTGAAATGACTCCGATCACGAACGTAACATCACCATTCGCTAATGTCAAAAATGGAATATAAATATTGTACAACTGATCAACCAACGTCAGCGATCGAATCGTCAACGCGTCTGCACGCATATCGAGGTCAGGAGGCGTCGACGCAAACCAAACGACCTCCGTTCGCAAAATTGATTGCGTCGTTAGTTTTGAAATATTAAAATCTATCAAGTGAGACTGTTCGCACTCAATTTGGACGAATCTGCACGAATGTCGAGTGATTGGAAGCGGCGACACGCATTTTAAAGTTGAAATCTACCCGATTGACGACTTGAATCGATGGCCGATCAACGGATCTGCGTCATTGTATAACTTTGAATCAACATATATATTAACCCTATATTAATGTCGATGTAAAATTCATATCAAGCTTAATTAAATGCTTAAGAAATTAATTTAAAATTCCTATTTAATATTAATAACCCAAATTAAGCCCTAAAAAGCCTGTGACCGCTCGTTCCACTGGCTCGGTTCGTCCCTCTCCCTCACGCGATCGCCCGAGAGCCGAGCGAGCTCCCCTCTTCCAATCGCTCGAACCCTCCTTCACGACTAACGATAACTGTTCCCCCTCCTCTTCCCCTCTCTCCCGTTCGATCTCCTTCAAAGGCACGCTCCAACCGCAAGCAATAGGGGCTCTCGATTTCTCCCTTCAAACTAAACAACAAAACTCTCCCTTCCTCTCCGATTTTTCCCTCATCCAAACCTTGAAACTAAAGCTTTCTCTCCTCTCAACCACAAGAGTAAGGCCATTTCTTCCTCTTCCCTCTTCTTCTCTTCTTCAAAATTGAAAATCACTTCTGCTCTTCCTTCTCCTTCTTCTCTTCTTCAAAATTGAAAACCACTTCTGCTCTTCCTTCTCCTTCTTCTTCTTCTTCCCTTTTCTTCTTCTCTTCTTCACCTTCTCAATTTCTCCTCTTTCACTCGATCAAGAGAAATTCCTTTTTCCCTCATTTCACAAAATCCTTTCTCATTTCCTCCGAAAATTTCTTCTTCATGTAGATTTTCTGCTTGAGCAGCGAATTTTCTCATTTAGCATGTCTCTTTCCATCTCCTTCCGCTTTTCATTAGCTCATCAGTAAGATCTCATTTAAATACGCTTCCCGCTGAAATTAGCATCTTGAGCCATTTATCTCGTATCATGGGAGATATAAAATCTGAAACGAACATGCTAAGCAGGAAACCTAAAGCTAAATTCAAATTAAAAGCGTCAAACAAGAAGAAAATAGAGGGGAGGGAAAAGAATCAAAATTCATTAAAAAAAAAAGGAGAAAACACATAAACAATGAAATAATATGAAAGTGCAAGTCCCAAAATTAAGATTAAGGTGCAAAAATAAATCAAACATGAAATGATATTCATAAAGGATTTAATGATGATGTCATTTTAAGAATTGAAAATTACTTGAAGAAACTAATCATAATATAACACACTACACGATTCATACCAAGAACTGAACAAAGCTTTCGTGAACATTGAAGAAAGACATGTTCTTGTTATTGAGCTATTTTATAAATTTTGCAATAATCCCTTGGATCTTATACATGATAAAATCTGGGATCTTTCAATTATTGATGTTGAGAAATTAATATAATTTCTACTTGAAAAGTGTGAAATGGTTATCAATTATTTGCATAATTTATTGAGTGAGCGGGTTCTCTTTTCTTCAAACTTCACAAAATTAAACAAACTTTTACCCAGAAATAATAGACTTATGAGAGAACTAATTAAATAATTAAAATTAAATGATATCGAAGAAATAGAATCTTGATTGAACATCAAATCAAAGCAAAGAGAGCTCTTAATTAAGATACACTCTTCAAACATATTCAAATAAATTAAAGAAAATTAAAGAATTTTTTTCCAGATCAATTATTGCTAATAAGCGTAAATGACGAATCCTTGGAAAATGTTTGAAGTGTATTCGTCGCTTTATCGAATACCCGAATTAGATCAAGAAGAAATTGAGTATAGTTGGCGATAAATTTAAAATTGTAAAAAGCGAATTATTGAATATTTAATAATTAAATATTAATCCAAAGATCTAATAAGATATTATATCAATCTATAACATCTTTGGCGATTACACTGTACAAACAACAAAGGCGTTAATTAAAGAATTTTAAATATTATACCTACAATGCTTAAATTCAAGTATTTGAGGATGTTTGCGAGTTCTCGATTTAGTCTTAGATTGGTTAGGGTTAAGACCAAATATTATAAAAATTTCAACTTAAATATCTAAGAAGTTAATTTTGTCGTGACAGATCCTCCTGTTTAAAAGAGTTGACGATCTAAAGTTTTCAAATATATTCAATTCAATCATCTTTCAGATGATGGTTGTGTTGAGTGGTGATTTCAACCGGAGGGGATACTTCCATCAAAATGTGATTCTATTTTTAAAATCAAATTAACTCAACTTAAATATCAATCTAAAAATACTTAAATGAAATTCAATTGTTAAAAGCTTAAAACAAAACTCAATCTATCTACCTTCCTCAATTGTTTGTTGGAGGTGATAAATTAAAAAAAATTTAGCTCACAAAGGAGTCAATGTCAAATCAAGTATTCTACTATATTTCACCAATCAATCGAAGGGCTTGTTGTCTCTCACTGCGTAAAGCACTATGATAATGATTCGACCAAAGCCTCGACGGGTTGTTTGGCGAGCTCCATTATATTACGATCATGATCATTTGCCCTTATGCTCCTCCTTTGAGTTGTGAATCATATGATATACTTGATAAAGTCCTCTAATGTAGACTTAAGCGTTCTCTTTGACAAACACCACCCTGATCTACAAGATTTCTTAGATGCGGCCTGTTATTAGCGATAGGATCCTTCAGGTTGGATCAACTACCTTCTCCGAATAAATCCTGTAAGATTAAATAAAGTAATGAAATTTTGGATAAGCAAATGTTAGATCCTATCAAATGAATACATTTTAATAACTAATAACATGCACTAACAAGGAATATATGGAGAAAAGAAGAATTTTTCAAGCTAATCCTAAATAATTAGGATAAGATTGATGATGATAATTATTATATTAGCACTTCAAATGAATAAAATTTAGAAGCAAAAGACATGCATATAATAAGTCAAAATATTAACAGATGGCTAACTAGCAATGAAGAAATGAAATTCAATAATAGATCATAAAGCTTTACCATAATCAAGTTCATAGAAGTTAAGAAACAATATGTGTTGTCACAAAAGCCAAAATAGGGGCAGCAAACATAACCCTCGTCGCTTCATCCTTCACCTCAAATGTCCGCAACAAAGATAGATAGAATCAACCAAGTAATGCCACGACGAGTAATCCAGCTTCTCCGTCATCTCAAAATCTCTGAGAATCATACCAATCAAACATTATCGTTAATGAGCGCAGATATAACATATTGATTGTTATGATTAAGATCAATGGCTTACCTTGTATGGAATATTGTACTCCATAACCAGGCGTTCATGGATAAGAGGCCATAGATATGCCACAGTCCAGTGTATTCATAGTAAGTTCTCTTGCTGTGAGGCCTAAGAGGAAGCTTGTAATTTACTAAAACAAAGAATGAGAGCCATCCAATGAAATGCATCATTAGATTGAGTGCAGACAAAGCAGCTGAAGCAGGCTCCTAATAAAGAAAAATTACAAACAAGGAAGAAATTTGTTAGCAATTATGCAGATTGGGGAAAGAAAAAACTCTCAAGTAAATCACTTAATACAACATAATCTGCCCAAATTGAAGAAAATAAACTAGTAGATTTAGTAAAAAAAAAAAAGGGATCATAAGATGTCCAAAGATAATATGAAATGAAAGACCTGGAAGACATAGATGCGCTTGAACGGCCATTTTCCATGATACTTGACAGGACTGAGACCAAGTGCCTTCCTATCGCTTTCTCTTTGGATCATACAATGATAGGAACAGTCACTTCTGCAGTTCAGTTGTTTCCATTGCAGGTAAAGTGGTTCTTGCATGTACCATGTGTTATTGACAGCGTCATCACTGGACAAGAACAAACAGTGTGGGATAGAGATGTCTCCCACATCTCCGATCTTTTCGCATTGTTCGACACAAGTTCTGATGCAGACAAGAGTAGTTAGTATAAAATAATGGACTTTGTTTGTAAAATCAAGAGAATGAAACACAGCTCTAATTACAATCTCAAATTAGTTGGATTAAGTATTAATTTCATCTTGATAATCAATCTAACACTGAAGGTCCATGGTTCGAGGCCAGGTGACGCCAACTTCTATTTTAAATTAACTTAAATTTTAAAAGCTTATTGATGTTGTTGATAGTAAGAAAACAAAGTGAAAGAAAAATTTGCAACTAAAAAGAAAATACCTTAATAATTCTTATATAGCTTAGAATACTTTCTAGAAAACTAAAATATAAGCAAGAATGACTGTAATATGTGACATTTGGTGCAGAACTAGAAAAAGCCTTAAATACATCCTCGACATTTTAGAATTTCCAGAATGCTCCACATGTACAATGTGTTTAGAAGGAAAACAGAACTTCAGAAATCAGCCTGCATAAACATTATAAGAACTGTGAACCATACATATACAAAACAATTTGATCATTAGTCACCATCTTAATGCCATCTATTCTAAAGATAATGCTCCTTAGGAGTACTTTAAAGGCATTTTGATTACAAATCAAAATCCTGAACTATCTAATTGGTGATGACTCCAAAAAGCAGAATAAGATTGAAACATCAAGTTCTAAGTCAGTCCACAAATTCAATAGCTATTGGAGGATTGTGCAAATGAGGCACGCTATTGTCATTGTGCTTTACCTCCCCAAAGCATTTACATTTCAGGCTACAGGAAATGCACATCATACGTGATACGAATGAGGTGAGCGTTGTATTTTTTTGATTCAATTAAAGTATTAGTTGATAGGCTTCTTTCAGTTTTAGAGATTGATACCATTGTATCTATGTGGTATGAATCTATTAGAACCTCCTGCATTGCAAACAGGCCTTCAACACTTGATCTGATCTGGGCATCAACTCATTATGCTCAGTAGGTAAAACACTCCCAGCTTTAAATTTTGCAAAGTGTGGCATGATATTTGACCGTGTCTTGGAAAGCAAATGTTACAGGAAAATTAAACCTCCATTGGGTATTGTTATTGTGTGGAACCTGATTGTATCGATTAATCTGTGATGTACTGTTGAGTCAAGCCTTTGTAAGAAAATTTTCTGGTGTATAGTCTCTCGGCACTGTATTTGTAGCACCTTGGCACTATAACTTGAAGACATTGGATCAGAGACAAAAAAAATCAAAGCACCTTCAAAGCTAGAAGGTGTCACGGCACTAGGATATGTGAGTTTGCACCAGGAAGATAAAAAATCCAGCACCTCAATGCTACAAGAGCAGTGTTGCACTAGGATAAGGGCACCAGAGACTCAAAACAGAAAGACCCTTACTGCAGAGCCCCGCGACACTTGTTGACAACACGGAGGCGGTGGCATACTACTCTGGGACGTGAGACTTAAACTTAGTATTTAAGCAATTTTCGACTGCTTTTCATGACTTTTTCTCTATTCTCTTGCGAGTAAGAGTGAAGTAAAGTGCCCTAGGATGACTGAAGTGAGTAGCGGCTTGAGTGAAGTGAAATGTACAATTCTCCTCAAAATTTTCTTCATAATGAATTTCTTGGTAGTGTGGCTCCATGATTTTTTTCCCCATTCTCGGATTTTTACATGTTAAATCTTATGTCTTCGTAATCTGATGCTTTGGTTATTTATGCTCACATTTTGCTTTCGATCTCTCGAATCAGATTTGCATTTAACAGGAATGGTTTTAAAAAAGAAAAAAATTAATCTGAATTTGGTGTCAAAGTTCAACTAAAGGCATAAAAATGGAGATCCAAACTGACCATAGGAAACTAAAGATATCAAAGTATTAACTTGGAACAACATGTTTGAATATCATAAAACATAATGCAGGACCACCAATTTGCATAATCACAAACAGATGTTTACCAATCACGAAATTAAAAAAAAAAAAAAAAACATAGTACATTCTTTATACAATGTTGTCATCCTGATGATGCCTTATGCCAATCCATATAAATCATTTCTGGTTAAATACTGCATTTGATGTTAAATCAAGTTTAGTCAAATCTTTTTGAGAAACTCCTAAGCATGTTAATTTTTTTCCCAACAACTTAACTTCAAACCTTTGTTTTTTCTTTTGTTCATCGTAAGTTCTTTATCTCATCATACAATTTTAAAGATTCAACTAAGTGTTCCTCTGGCGTGGCTACAGATGTCTCCAAAAGCCATTTTAGAAATGGTGGAGAAGGTAGATTTTTTTTTTAAGATGCTATAAATATTATAAATTTTTTCCATTTTGAAAAAAAAAAGCCAATAACTTTCTTATAGCTATCACATTCTAATGGATTTGGCTATACAAAACTGATTATCACCACAAAATCTTTCATCCTAATAGTACTATACCTGCTGTGTGGAAAACAAAATTATAAAAAATCAGTCTCAAATAGATCCTAAATGTTCCTCTGTCGAAAAAAGATGACTCAAAATTCATTTTTCATGTTTCTTTCCCTCTGCTGAAACTAGTCTAGTGAGAAGATTGTATGTGGAATAATGCTAATAATTTTAAAATGACTAGAGTTGTGGTTCAAAAAAGAATAAACATGCTCGTTTATTTATTAAGTTATGATATGTGCTTTAAATATTACCTACTTCTGCACCTTCGAAAGAAACTGAATGATGAAACTCAATTTAACAAAAGAAGCTTTTTTTGCATGAGACCTTTGAAATTGAGAAGCTTGGAAAACAAGCAAATATGAATTTCAATCGATAAATCTTGCAAGCTAATGTTGCAGGTTTGGCACATAACTGTGATTGATAATGTCCATGAACTTCAAATCTCAATGGACGAAACTAAATCATTGCTCCAAGGTCTATAATCTCTAAAGAACATTTAATAATAAACAAATTCATGTCTCATGAGGCCAACTGTGCTCTCAAGCCTATGGGTCCTAATTAGTCAAATTAATAAGAGCCTTGGAAGTGGGAGGGCGAAGTACCTATAGATCGGATCAGCATCTCCAGCGCTGGCATGGAGACCTCCAACAAAAAATCCGAGAACAAAAAGAAGAAGAAACCACCGACCCGTCATCTAGATCAAGACGAACAAGATCAGAAAAAGAAGGTCAGACTTTGAAACGAAGCTCCAAGGTGGCGGATCGACGAGGAAGACGGGCGGGCACCCCCTGGCTGGAGAAGCGATTCGAGGATCGTCCTGCTACTGCGACGAAGGCGGCGACGACAAGCTCTGAACTTTGCTGAAGCTAGGTTACTTTGCTGAAGATAGGTTCACAAGAAGAAGGAAAAAAAGGGATTATTTTTAAATTAGGTTTAGTACTAATGATAATTAGTTGTTTAGGTACGAAAAAATTTTTTTTAGCGGGGAGAGAGAGAGAGAGAGAGACAGAGAGAGAGGGAGGTTTTATTTTTATTAATTTTTTTAATTAATATAATTATTTAAAATATATAATTTAAAAATATTTTTTATAAAATATTTAGTTATTAATTTATTTATTTATATATATAATTAAATATATAATTTAAAAATATTTTAATTATATATATATAAATTTATAAATTTATTTAATATTTTTTATTAATTAATATAATTATTTAAAAATATATAATTTTTATTAATTTTGTTAATATATAATATAAAATATTTAAAATATATAAATAAATAAATTTTAATAAATAAATAAATAAAGGAATAAATTATATAAATAAATAAATAAAGGAATAAATTATATAAATATTTTATAAATTATATAAATAAAGTAATTATATATATATATATTTTATAAATTTATTTAGTTATTTATATATTTAAATTATATAAATATTTTTAAGTTATATAAATAATTTAAAATAATTTTTTATAGAATATTTTTAATTATATATATATATATATAAGTCTATATAATAATAATAACAAATAAAAATATAAAAAAATATATAAAACAAATAAATAAATAAATAATTTTTTTAAATAAATAAAGAAAGGAATAAATATATAATAAATAAATAAATATATATATATAAATAACTAAATATTTTATAAATATATAAATAACCAAATATTTATATAATTTATAATTATTTATTTATTTATTTAACTAATTATATATTTTAAAGAAATAAATATTTTTAAATAAATAAATAACTAATTAAATATATATATATATATATATAAATAACTAATTATTTATTTATATATTTTAAATATTTTTAAATTATTTATATAACTTAAAAATATTTATATAATTTAAATATATAAATAACTAAATAAATTTAAATATATATATATATATATATATAATTACTTTATTTATATAATTTATAAAATATTTATATAATTTATTCCTTTCTTTATTTATTTATTAAAATTTATTTATTTATATATTTTAAATATTTTTATATTATATATTAACAAAAAAATAAAATTATATATTTTAAATAATTAAATTAATTAATAAAAATATTAAATAAATTTATAAATTTATATATATAATTAAAAATATTTTTAAATTATATATTTAATTATATATAAAATAAATAAATTAATAATTAAATATATAAATATTTAGTTATTAAATATTTTATAAAAAATATTTTAAATTATATATTTTAAATAATTATATTAATTAAAAAATTAATAAAAATAAATCCTCTCTCTCTCTCTCTCTCTCTCTCTCTCTCTTCTTAAAAAATCAAATAACTAATTATCTTACTAAGTATTTTAAAAATAATAAAAAAAAAATGAAAGATCTACATACATACCACAGTGCCACACAATTGGTAAACAAAAATAAAAATAAGAATAAAAGTCAAATTATAAAGTCCAATACGACTGAATGAGATTGATGTTCAAAATTATAATTTTTTTAAATGAGATTGATTAATCCCATTTTTTTAACATTTATCAATCTTAAAAGTCAAAATAACAACAACAAAAAAAAACTTCACAAATCTAATAATTCAATATGATATTCCATTTCTTTTATTAAAAAATTATTATTAAGAGAGAATGAAAAGAAAAGTATCATACACAATAATATAATAGGAAATTTACGTAACTTGGACATAATTCTTATATATTTATACAATTTGATATATATAAATATAACATATTTCTTAAGCATAAAAAGATATATTTCAATTTTGAAATTAATAATGATATTATTTTTGAAATAATATTAAATATTTTAGTGCTATTTATGTAAATATAAGTGTTTAGGTATTAGATATGTAAAATGCTTCTTATATAATTTATGTTAAGCTCATAATAAAAAAAAATTATGATTGACCATCCACAATCCCAATGAGTTGTTGTATGAAAAAATGATTAAAATCAAAATTACTATCAATAAAAATTATCATTTATTATTAAACGAATTATTTGTTAATAGGCTTGATAAGTTTAATCTGAACCAAGTTCCTGAACAAACATGAGCCAAGCTCAAACAAGATTTTCTTAAACGTGCTCAAGCGTGAACACCAACGTAAAATCTCGAAACGAGCTCGGCTCAAGCTTTAGCTTGATAATTGTAAACAAGTTTGAACTCAAACTAGCACATGCTCGGCTCGGTTTGTTTGCAGCCCTATATATTACTTATAATGTTGAATAGAGTCATGCACATAAAGGGGGATTATATTTTTCTTTATGCATTTGAAGAGTAGGGAGTCTTCACCTATTTAGTTTTATTTTATCCATTTATATCAGCATCAAAATATTGCAAAAAAGAGTGACATCGTTGATTCAATAAGCCTTTGTGACTCATTGGTGGCTTATTATTGATTATATGATAATAAATTTTATAGTGTTATCTAACAGTTTATTTAGTATTTTATAAATTATACATGTGTTAGTTAAATTATGTTGATGATGACGAATTTTACTAGGCTTGTGGAGTCTTGCATCTTGAAAATGAACTTACGATGGTGAATGAAGACACTTCAATTGGGTGTGTAGGTATCAACGTCTTGTTAGTAAGAGCCTTAGAAGTTATTATAAAGGTCTATGATTCAATTCTCACTATATCATAATAAACTCTTACTTGAGGACTTTAATATGGGCAAAAAAAATTGTGTAAATGAAGATTCTAGGAAGGTAAAAATGTTTCTTCACTAACTTGCAGACAAATGAGTGATTAGGTAGTGAAATCCTATGCAAGTGGTGTTTAGGCATGCATGTGAGTTTGAGAAGAGGCACATGAATATCTCTGCATCCTTATTGCTCTATAGTTTAGCTTTATTTCTGCACATTTACTTCAGTAATTTATATACTTTCATATTTATTTATGTGGTGATCTATATGTTTTGTATTCTTTATGCTAAAGTAGTTGAGTATACATCAGCCTTGTGTTTATTACTCTCTTAAATATGAATCTATTTTTATCACTATCATATCATTATTGCGTTGACAATTTTTTGTGGAGGATTGGTGTTTAATTGCATAAATAGTTTATAAGCTTCTGTTAGCCTATTTATTTTAAACTTGTTTGTTTCAACAATTTTACACAATTAACATATTCATTCACTTATTACAATTGCATTGTTGTGTTGCATCACTTGTAGGTTGTTTTAATTGATTACAAGCTTATTTGGTTATTTAGTTGAGTGTCTCATTATTTATTTTGGTCACCGTCAAACATATTGCATTATCTTATGTTTGGTTTGACTTCGCACATTCTAAAGTGCATAATCCACTATGCATTTAATCTATAGTGCTCATTATGTAGGATTAGTTTGGTTGAATTTCATAAGAAAATTCTAAAAGTGCATAATCCCTTTTTGATGTGTCTGAAACTAACACTCTTCCCTTGTGCATTTTTATTATATGCACCGGCAGGAACCTTCAAGGTCTAAAATTAGGAGGGACATTGACACCGAGAGAGACTTGGTCACTTGAAAGCACGTAAGAACTTTTTTCAATACATAGGAATTGTGTTATGTTTGTAAATCTTTTGAATACATAGGAATTGTGTGTTATGTTTGTAAATCTTTCTTTTTTAATTGCACTAGTATGTTAAATGACTTGTGATTTGTAGCATATATCAGCTATTATATAAATTTTATTAACATTTTCATATGCAGTGTGCTATCGCTAACGATTTTCTTGGAGCAATTCTAGAAGTTTGGAGGACTGCTAATCTTTGGAGTTCTTGGATTTGAGGAGTAGTAATTTCAGCAGTTCAATTCCATTGGAGATTATAGATTTGCCATCACTCAAGTGCCTGTTAGTACATAAATTCATTATCGCTACTTGAACGTAATTTTTATTTATGTTTATAGAGGTAGTTGCACTGATCTAAATTTTTCTATTTCTTGCAGTTTGCTTTGTGAAAACAAATTTGAAGGTGGCATTCATTCTTGGATGTTGAAGGCTAACTTGAATTTTCAACTTAAAAATAACAAAACCTTCCTTGTGATGTTCCGGAAATTAACGTGTGAGCAGGAAATTTGGACAAAGATTATATTTGAGTTTGATAGAATATACATGTGTTTGCGACTTCATATCACGCTCCCAAAAAAAAAATATTTGCCTTTGAATGATTTTACTTTCATTATTTATATTTTAATTTTTTTTGTAAGTGTGAAAACCATTAATGCATCAAGTTGTTATACTTTATGAACTTGAAATTTGGGAAATGCATCGGACTTGCTTGATTATATCTATCATGATTTGATTTGTATAGTGTATAATTCATAATGTCTATTGTGCAGTTTAATAGCAGAGCAGTATTTCAATATTTTCTTTAAATTATGATGATTTGTGCCTATATATATATATAGATATATATAAAGAGAGAGAGAGAGAGAGAGAGAGAGAGAGATGCTTATAAGGCATCAATAATGTGTTTTAGGGTCTTCTTTTTAACATATTTCTTTAAATCTTAAAAGAAGTGAAGCATTCTTTTGTCTTTCATGATTATCTAAGATTATGCCCTTTCTTTATTTTGAAGGCTATAACATAACCTGTCCATCATATCATCGACCTTTTTTTGTAGAAATTCACTACTTATTTTTGGTTCTTGCTAGAATTCTGATGTAAAGGAAATCTGAGTAAAAAGATTGAATTTGAATACTTTTATTGTTGTTTGGTTTGTGTAAAGTAAAACATGTAAACTATTTTTTTTTGTTTGGTTGAATGTAAAGAAATGAATTGAATTGAATACTTTATTATATTTAAATTAATTATAGAATTTATTCACTAATTAACGATTCAATAAAAAAATATATATTAAAATATAATATAAAATACAAATATAATATATTTCGAATATTTAATTATTAATAATTAATTTATAAATTTTCTAAGATATTAATTATTAGTGTTATAAATAAAAGAAAATTATATTATATCAATATATCAAATTTAATATATATATATATATATATATATATATATATATATATATATAATTTTATAACTATATTAAACATTAATTAATTAAGAATTTTTTAAATAAATTATTCATGATTTAATATTTATTTATTAAATAATTTTTCTTTAATAAATAATTTATGCTTTAATTATTTTTTTAATTAAATAAAGAAAAATTTAATAATTATTTTATTTCTTTTATTTATGTGAATTATTTATCATCAATTTGAATAAATATAATTATATTTATTAAATCTTAATTAAATTATAATAATATTTATTTTAATTAAAATTAAAATTAATATTATGAAGCGAATTCAAAAAAAAAAAAAAAAAAAATTCACGCTCTTTCATCGAAAAGAAAAAAAAAGTTTCACTCGAAAAATATTTTCCCTCAGCGGAAAAAAAAATTTTTTTCCTAATGTCGCTCGTTCCTCGTGTAAAAAGAAATCTTTTTTGAGCTTTGGTTCATAAATTACGAAAAGGAAAACGAAATACCTCAAAATTTTACATGGTAATTACGTTTACTCGGAACCAAACACGAAAAAAGCGGAAATGCGTGTATTTGGATTACTTTACACCCTAAATACTCGGAACCAAACAGCCCCTAAATGTTAGTTCTTTTCTTATGATAAGCAACCTTTTTCTATGTGAATATTCTTATAAGTACTATGTTCATGCAAAAGTATGCAGTGTTATCTTATATACTAAGTGGTATGGCTGATATTTTTATTTGCTTCAGCTTTTGGCAGAGAGGTTTGCAAAATTGCAATGGCGGTTCTTTTGTCATACTTTCCAAAGGAAAATATCTGGATTTTTTGGATGTTTGGTTCGTTATTAAGTCTCTTTATCTCACAATTCTTTTAGTAGATAAATTTAGAAGCCTACTGAATATGGGTTCAGGCATAATTCTTGGCAGTTACACGAACACTACACCTACAAATCCTCAGTCCCACCCACCTATAGCACACAGACAAGTGCACACGTGCATTCATACACCCACTCAAGAAAGAAAAAAGAAAAGAGAAGACAAGTTCTGTTTTAGTTTTTAAATCCTCTTCTTTTGCCATGAAAATCCTCCTATTTCTAATGATATCACAGGGACCCTCATTATAGATGTCATAAGATTCAGTTACCTTCTAGCCTATCTGATAACCGGAATCTCATTAAATATTTTTCAATTATAGCAGTATCAGTTCTGATCACAACCTCTCCACAAGCACTTGCCCTTTCGGTAGAATTTTCTTCAAAATTTACCATGGGTGAGGAGTAGCGGTTTCAAAAACATACAGGAAACTAAATTACAGTTTATAGTGAGAGGTCAGGATTTTATTATGCTGAAAAATACTAAAATAAATCTGTTAATTTTCAAGGAAAGGTACTCTACTGTTATTTTGCAGACCTGCGTGTGTATATTGTCAAGAATTAAGCATAATTTAGAGGGCATGTACAATTGAGACTCTTGATCATCATTTATCTCAGCCTTTCTATTTGATTGTTTCTCAAAATATATATTTTTTTTTGTTTTCAAATGAAGGTCAAAGCTCAAAAACAAATATTCACATTGGCATGGAGACAAAATTGGAAACATTTTGTCAAGTGAGTAAACATTATGGTCATTAACAATACAAATTTAAACACACTCAAGTTCTTATAATGATAAAGCAAATTTCTCTTACTACAACAGCTTCCTCATATATATCACAACCGGTGCATGATTTACATTTGGTGCGACGTCATCTTCTTCAAGAAGCAAAGAATCTCCCTTCTGCTCCTGGGAGCGGTGTCCCTCCTCGTGCTGTTTCTGTTCCATCTCATGGAAGTGGCTCTTCTGCTGCAATACCAAATTCAAAAGGAAGCAGTTGTAGAAAAACTCTTCCATCAGCTGATCCTTCGTACAAACCTTACACATTGGTGAAGAAGGAAAATATATCTGCCAATAAAAGCTGGCCAAAGTGGATTTTTACAGTGATAATCCCAATAAACATCTTAATTCTTTTTATAATTATGGCATTGATTATGGTATATCGAAGCAATGCAACTGCAATAGATGCTTGGAATTTAAGTGGTCCTATAAATCATTTATTGTCTTTTACTCTTTGTTATTTTGGTGCTTTAGTCATTAGAACTTAAAGCGTGATATTACACTATCATTTGTCTGCAAATGAAACATCTCAACTGCAAATTATATTAACATAGTTTATTTTGATTATTTTTAGGTGTACCAAAGTTAAACCGAACTGAACTCGAAGCTGCTTGTGAGGATTTTAGCAACATTATCGTGACTTATCCAAATTGCACCGGGTGGAGTTGAAATAGCGGGCTTCTATGCTAAATCTCAATTTGATTGGTCGAAAGATCGATTCTCGATTAAATAAGGTTTTACATACTTGGTATTTTTGAAATGTATTTTTTTAAGCCTATTATTATTATTCTGTGGAAATTATTAATATTTTTTCCTCTCTTTTAATTTTAGATAGACACAATCTCAAGAATAAACCACAAAAACTTTGTCAACCTTCTCAGTCACTGCCAGGAAGATGATCCATTTATGAGAATGATGGTGTTTGAATATGCACCAAATGGGACACTTTTTGAGCACCTTCATGGTCTATTAGAACTAATATATTTCAATATGTTAATATTTTTTAATTAAATAAGAAGAATATTACTTTAATAATCTAAAAAAACTTTTTTTTTTCCTTGGTTTCAATTTTTCAGTGAAAGAGTTTGAGCATCTAGACTGGAGCACTAGAATGAGGATTATAATGGGTATTGCTTTTCTTGTATGCATGATCTCTCAAAGCTGGTGCACCGCAATTAAGTTGTATTTTCTTAACAGAGGATTATGTTGCAAAGGTATGTTAAAGGGACTGTTTGGGATCAATTTTGTTTTCTGTTTTTTATTTTTATTTTTATGTTATTTTTAAAATTATGTTTGTTTTGTATGTTTTTAAGTGCTTCTATTTTTAGTTTAACTTCTATATGTTTTGAATGTTCTTAAAAATAACTATCACTATTAAATATGTTTTACTTTGAGATAATATATATATAATTAAAATTAAAAAATAAAATTTATCCCAAACTGCCCCTAATTTTTTTGTATTTTCTATTTCATATGAGGAAGTAGTACTAATATTCTTCTTGTACAGATAGCCGACCTGGGCATCTTTAGTGAGCCAATTGGAAGAGAAAATAAATTTTTAAAAGATAACAAAGATAATTCTTGTTTTCCGATCCACGAGAGCAATGTTTTACTTTGGAATTCTATTAAATCATTTGAGGAAGAATGCCAATCTCTGAAGATGATGGTCTCCCTATCTTGGACTGGGTATGTTCATGGAGGCATTTATATACTTTTGATTTCTTTCAAAATTTCTCTAAAAGCATCAATCTGATTGTAGTAAATAATTCTTAGACTTATAATTATGTGCGCCAATTTTAATCTCAACTATTTTAGATGCTCAATTTAGTCTCTCAACTCATCAAATTTGAATAAAGTATCATCAACTTTTATCATTTCTTATTGAAATTGAGAGGCTTTTTGAACTTTAGAGTCAATTTCACTTTACAACTTAATTAAATTATGAAATTGATCATTGAAGTCTTAAGATTCTCTCATGGAAAGCGTTTGTTTTCAGCAAGATAAAGTAGATGGATTGTTAGATCAAATTGATTGATTTTTGGATTGGATTAAACATTGATGATGACACTTAGGAGAGTAGATATATTAAATTTGATTTATGTTAAGAAAGGTAGAAATAGACCTAAAAACTTGATTTGGTTGTATAAAATGACCTTATTTTATTAGAATTAAAGGAAAATTTGACACTTAATAGGAACACAAGAAGGATTCATATACTCCGCGGTGGAATGAAATTGTTGTAAATTGAATATTTGAAAAAAAATATCTAGAAATAAATGGGTATAAATAAAAAAAGTTTTGGTATTATTTAGCAAAAGACTATTTCAATCATATATTCAATTCAAATGTTCTCTCACTTTCCAGGCTATGGAGCACTTGAAGGATGAGAAGAGCATTAAGTCTCTGATTGATCCCTCACTAATGTCCAACAAAGACGATGAGTTACAGATCATATGTAAGATAGCTGAAGCATGCATCCAAGAGGATCCTAAGTGCAGACCAACAATGAAAGAAGTCTCTGCTGCACTCAGAGAAGCCCTCGGAATCGAACCCGAAGCGGCGGTGCCGAGGCTTTCTCCGCTCTGGTGGGCTGAACTCGAGATCCTTTCCGTCGAAGCGAGCTAAACTAAAGACTATAGTTTGGGTAAACATATCTCTTCTTTTAGTTAAGTTCTCCATGTTCTACACAACAATTATACCTGGTTTGAAATGATTTCCCACTGTGAATTATCTTCAAACTCAGATTGGTGATGTGTGCCATGCTCAATTGGATGGATTGGCTGAAACTATGAACTGAGAGCTTAAGCTTCATGCTGGAATGGATTAATCTGCTTATGGATAGTCAACATATGAAAGAAGAAGAAGAAGAATAAGAAGGATAATTTAGATTGTAAATTGCTTCAATCATATTTATTTATTAATTTTTAAATTTTTTTCAGTATATTTGAATTTGCATTTAGGGTTTATAATCTCAATATTTAAGAGATTTACATACATATCATACAATTTTTATAAATAATACTCTGATCTTCATTATCACATTAAAATATCATCATCATTCATTTTTTAAAAATAAAATAAAAATAAATATTTTATAGATGGTATACTAGCATAGAAATGTGTTAATGATTATTTTTTATATAAAATTGATCATAAATATCACTATATTTTAAATTATCTTAAGATTTATGATACTTGTTCTTTTATGCCAAAGAATATTATGCTAATTTTATGATTTAGTGATATTTATTATAATATTGTTATATAATAAATTATGTTTTTTTATTGTTAATATTAAACCCATTCATTATAATTTTTTAATGATAAATTTTAGCTTGTTGTTTGTTATTTTATCATTATAAGAGGTACCTTTTCAATGATAATATTTCATTTGATATTTGAGTTTATGTTGTAGTTTGTTCTTGGGCTTCTTTTATATTTGATGAGGTTTACTTATGTAATCATTAATTATTTTTATTTTATTATTGAGCTCTGATTATTAACATTTTATTGTAATAATATTTAGTTATTTTTCTATGCTTATTTTTACATATTTAAAAAAGCTTGTTTCGAACAACTGTTTTGTCGTTAAGTTAGCTCATATTCGTACTGCTCGTTAATAAAATGAATAAATATATTGCTCGATTCATAAACGAGCCGAACATGAACAATCTTTTGTTCGATCGTGTTCAACTTGATTTAGCTTGAAATAATAAAGCATGACTTAGTGATTAAATTTTTTTATGCAAAAAATTGGCTCAGATTTGAATCCTCCCTCTTACAGATGTTTCAAATTATTGCATTTTGAGCAATTATAAGTCATTTCAACAATAGTCAAACACTAATAATAGTAAAATCAGTCATTTCAACAGTCAAACACGAACAAAGAAATTTTCAAACGAGCTGAACACAATTAAGGATTCAATTCGCTCAAACTCGATTCATTTACACAACTATTTTCACATGCTCTATTATGTATATAAAATTTTTCTCTAATTTAGTATAAAATATGTTTAATCCATCTTAAAATTTGAATTTATTTATATTAAGTGTATTTTTGGATCTAAAGTATAATATACATATGCTCTCTCCCCCCCCACTCCCCCAAAACTAATGATACACAAGAAGATTATGTAAATTTGTTAGGAATAAACCTTTCAAAGTTCATAATACTTGAAAATCTCTCTAATTAAATAAACATCCTTGTCTTTGTTAGTCTTTAATCCATTATGATCTAGTTTAGTCAAAACTCATCAATTTTAAAAAATTATTTAAATCCTAAATTACTTCAAAGAAAAAACACTCTCTTAAGTTATTTCCTTCATAGACTATATTATTTGAAAAAAAAATAATAAATGATAATTTTTATTGATAGTAATTTTGATTTTAATCATTTTTTCATACAACAACTCATTGGGATTGTGGAATGTCAATCATAATTTTTTTTATTATGAGCTTAACATAAATTATATAAGAAGCATTTTACATATCTAATACCTAAACACTTATATTTACATAAATAACACTAAAATATTTAATATTATTTCAAAAATAATATCATTATTAATTTCAAAATTGAAATATATCTTTTTATGCTTAAGAAATATGTTATATTTATATATATCAAATTGTATAAATATATAAGAATTGTGTCCAAGTTATGTAAATTTCCTATTATATTATTGTGTATGATACTTTTCTTTTCATTCTCTCTTAATAATAATTTTTTAATAAAAGAAATGGAATATCATATTTAATTATTAGATTTCTGAAGTTTTTTTTTTTGTTGTTGTTATTTTGACTTTTAAGATTGAGAAATGTTAAAAAAATGGGATTAATCAATCTCATTTAAAAAAATTATAATTTTGATCATCAATCTCATTCAGTCGTATTGGACTTTATAATTTGACTATTTTTCTTATTTTTATTTTTGTTTACCAATTGTGTGGTATGTATGTAGATCTTCCATTTTTTTTTCTTCTTGTGAACCTATCTTCAGCAAAGTTCAGAGCTTGTTGTCGCCGTCATGAGTGCGATCCTAATCGCTTCTCCTGCCTTTCGCGTGATCCGCCACCTTGGAGCTTCGTTTCAAAGTCTGACCTTCTTTTTCTAATCTTCTCCGTCTTGATCTAGATGATGGGTCGGTGGTTTCTTCTTCTTTTGTTCTCGGATTTTTTGGAGGTCTCCATGCCACTGGAGATCCGATCTATAGGTACTTGCCTCCCACTTCCAAGTCGCCTCGTTTGATTTTTATGTGCATCTATGTTAATCGATCCGGAAAAATGTTCTATGGTGTTGAGCTTTTTATTGTAGAAATTATAGTTATTCGTGATTTCTTGTGGATGAGAGAATTAGTTCTTTAGGATTATCAGGTACATCTCCCCATGAGATGCTCGCAGGCCGTTGTAGGGATTGAAAAGTTCTTGTATAAGAGTATTCTTCAATAGGCAAGATAGGAGATAAGGGGAATATCTTCCTATCAAATTCTGAATATATTAGTCCATTTCAGATCGAATCATATAAAAGATAAAAGATTCTTTTGTTGATCGATAATAATTGCCAAAATTCTTTCTTCAGGCTTCTCTTATGGACAGAAAGAAACCACAATTTTTTTTCTTGGATTCAGTTGCTATTTGACAATTGGGTGTTTGTTTAAAATAATCATTATATCATTTGAGAAAGCTACTGCGACTCTAAGAACTTGAATCTATTTGACTAAATTAATCAAAGGATCGGGAGTTTAGTGTAACTTGTAGGATACTGTGTAAATAACTAAATATCATTACCTCGAGGGCTAGTAGCACAATGATATTTTTAATTATCCCTGCTCAAGATGTGAATGTGCATAGGTTTGAAATAAAATTAAAAATAAAACTTTTATTATGAATTTGTTATTTTATTCAATGAATTTTGTCGTTTTCATAAAAAGCCTGTTGTTTGAGTTGGATTAACAAAAGTAATCCCCATTGCAAAGAGAATTCGTGTTGTTTAAAAAAAAATTTCCTTTTATTGTAAATTGGCTGAATTCATATTATTTAGAAGTAGTTTGATGATGTTTTTGTTGTTTGCATAAAAGCATGATGAATGAGCTGGACTAGCAGAATTACAATAAAGCTTTTTTTTTTACAGAACATACATTACTATAACATCAAATGACTCTATCATCTCCAAGTCTCAAGTTTCAGTAATGGCATCTTCCTTGCCAATAATTTAGCTTGTTTTCCAATTTTTTTGATGCATATGATCTAATAAGTTGAAATGGAAATGAATTCTTACACGCAGAGCCAAACTTTATTTATGGTCTAACTAGTTCCATGATGAATTGGACAGTTATTTGTGGAAATTTTACTTTTAATTGTCCAAACATGTTTTCAATCACTCTAGATGATGGCATTTTTGGTCATCTTATTACTAAATAATGGTAACTAGTTTTGAAGTAAGATATATGACAAAGTTCCATATAATTAACAAGGATTATGTTTTCTTTAGTAGTTGTTGGATCAATGGCTTATTCTATGAACATATAGGTAATAAGTGGATTTAAACTTAATTTAGTCTTGATACATGTAATATTCAATAGTTTACTAAATCTTAGCATTTACAATTTCTAAATATAGATTTTGTATTTTCTTACAAGGTATCCAATATTTACATTGTTGCCATTCTTGAGGAACATTTTATCATATATTTTTGGATATAAATTCCAATGTACTAACTCACACTTAGAGTGTGTGTGCACTCATATGTCTGAATGTATTTGTGTTAATCTTAGAGTTGTGTGATTGTGTGTCTCAGTGTCTTTTTCTTAGGATGTGTTTTTTTCTATTTTCTAGGAAATTCATAAAGATATTGATTAGAAACTTGTAGTGTTGTCAATAAGATATAAACTTAGTATGGCATTAGTTAGACGAGACTATTCACCAAATGATGCCTCAATTAGTTATTTATTTGAACAAATTCTATCAAGGTTTTTCACTACTATATATATTTTTTCTTCTTGAACTACAAATAAGAAAGCTAATATGTTGAGATGAAACAAGTCCAATTTGGGTTTTTCCTTCTTTCTTGTTGCATGGTAGTTAGGTGCATTTACTTTTCACTGAAGAATTGACTTTTTACATCTAGAGATCCTTAGTAGAATTTCATTCGATGATCCTTTGATGAGGTTTTTTTTCAGTGGGTCTTGCTTTAGTTTCTGAATAGATACTGTTCCTAGCCTTATTACACAAATACTAAAATATGGCAATGGATCAACAATCTGCAAGGTTGGATGTGAAGCTGATTGAAAAATGAAAAATTGTGATCCTCTTGAGACCTTAAATTTATCAGAATACTAGTTTTAATCATTTTGCAGTTCTTCTCTCATGTAAATGAACATGAAAGAATGATATGCTGGACGAGCATAGCTGCACATAGCTTTTCTTTGGAAGTCATGTTTGTTTGGTGATTGATTGATGAAATTCATATGTTCTATGACAATCTTATGGGGCACATGATTGGATCTTTGCTAATGTTTGTATATTTTTCTTTTGACAAGAATATGGTGGCTTTATAAGATAATAGAATAATGGAACTAAGTAATTCGCTGTGATTATCTATTGATGCTTTCAAGTCAGTTAGTAATAGAAGTGATTTTATCATTTGCTTAGGGATGATTTCCTAATGGAAAATTGTTTGTTGTCTTCAAAATTTTCATGATTGTTGATATGGAAATTTTAGACTTCCAGTTTGAACAGAAAGCATCAGTATTATATTTCCTTTAAATTAGTCATTTTCTTTATGTAGTTGTTATTCTAGCAAATGACTATTTTTGTAAAAATGGATAGTTGTGGTTTTTGTGATGTTTTTTTTTTTTTTGGTTAGTTTTCACTGTTGTAGAAAAATTGGATCTTGTGATGAGGTCGCATATTAATTCAAAATTTCCATTTCAAGTGAACATATGAAGCATGACATTTCAGTTGTCTTCATTGCTTGTCTGAACACTTATAAAATCATAGTTAGGCATCATATTGTGCGTTTCATAGCATGTCTTGGTTTCTTTTTTCATCTATAAAAATTTCCAGATGCTTTTATACGCTTGGCATCTATTGAGCACAACCCAAGCCACTACCTAATTTTTTGTCAGAGCTCTTTCATTGTGGAGATTCCTTTTTTGTCATTTTTCTTTGCTTTCCCTTTTTCTCAATAATGTCCAACTTCATCAATTTCAGTAATATGGTTGATGATAACATGATAATAGCAAGTAATTTATATTTCATATATAGGTACTACGTTCATAGGAAGCACATACAATTACAACCTTGATATCAATTAGATATTGTTCATCAATTGCACGTGAAACCTAGTTTGGACATTTCTGTTGTTGTTATGCTTTTGTTCTTTTTAAATAATGTAGCCGTGGGAGCACTGTTTCTTTCCCTACCCAAGTTTGTGAAGTTGGACTTTGTTATACCGTGTAGGTGAGATTCAAACTCAGAACTTTGGCAACAACTTTTAAGGCTCTTATTAATTTGACTAATTAGGACCCATAGGCTTGAGAGCACAGTTGGCCTCATGAGACATGAATTTAGTCAAACAGATTTGAGTTCTTAGAGTCACAGTAGCTTTCTCAAATGATATAATGATTATTTTAAACAAACACCCAATTGTCAAATAGCAACTGAATCCAAGAAAAAAGATTGTGGTTTCTTTCTGTCCATAAGAGAAGCCTGAAGAAAGAATTTTGGCAATTATTATCGTGATCAACAAAAGAAGCAATCTTTTATATGATTCGATCTGAAATGGACTAATATATTCAGAATTTGATAGGAAGATATTCCCCTTATCTCCTGTCTTGCCTATTGAAGAATACTCTTACACAAGAACTTTTCAATCCCTACAACGGCCTGCGAGCATCTCATGGGGAGATGTACCTGATAATCCTAAAGAACTAATTCTCTCATCCAAAAAACTACAAGAAATCACTGAATAACTATAATTTTTACAATAAAAACAGCTCAACACCATAGAACATTTTTCCAGATCGATTAACATAGACGCGACAAAAATCAAACAGCAGACAACGTGGAAGTGGGAGGGCGAAGTACCTATAGATCGGATCGGCATCTCCACGGAGACCTCCAACAAAAAAATCGAGAAAAAAAAGAAGAAACCACCGACCGTCATCTAGATCAAGATGAACAAGAAAAAAAGAAGGTCGACTTTGAAGCGAAGCTCCAAGGTGGCGGATCGACGAGGAGGCGGCACCCACCGGAGAAGCGATTCGAGGATCGCCCCGCATCAACGAAAGCGGCGACGACAAGCTCTGAACTTTGCTGAAGATAGGTTCACAAGAAGAAAAAAAATGGAAGATCTACATACATACCACGGTGCCACACAATTGGTAAACAAAAATAAAAATAAGAATAAAAGTCAAATTATAAAGTCCAATACGACTGAATGAGATTGATGATCAAAATTATAATTTTTTTAAATGAGATTGATTAATCCCATTTTTTTAACATTTATCAATCTTAAAAGTCAAAATAACAACAACAAAAAAAAAACTTCAAAAATCTAATAATTCAATATGATATTCCATTTCTTTTATTAAAAATTTACTATTAAGAGAGAATGAAAAGAAAAGTATCATACACAATAATATAATAGGAAATTTACGTAACTTGGACATAATTCTTATATATTTATACAATTTGATATATATAAATAAAACATATTTCTTAAGCATAAAAAGATATATTTCAATTTTGAAATTAATAATGATATTATTTTTGAAATAATATTAAATATTTTAGTGCTATTTATGTAAATATAAGTGTTTAGGTATTAGATATGTAAAATGCTTCTTATATAATTTATGTTAAGCTCATAATAAAAAAAATTATGATTGACCATCCACAATCCCAATGAGTTGTTGTATGAAAAAATGATTAAAATCAAAATTATCAATAAAAAATTATCATTTATTATTTTTTTTTCAAATAATATAGTCTATGAAGGAAATAACTTAAGAGAGTGTTTTTTCTTTGAAGTAATTAGGATTTAAATAATTTTTAAAAATTGATGAGTTTTGACTAATCTAGATGATAGTGGATTAAAGACTAACAAAGACAAGGATGCTTATTTAATTAGAGAGATTTTCAAGTATTATGAACTTTGAAAGGTTTATTCCTTACAATTTTACATGATCTTCTTGTGTATCCAAAATACACTTAATATAAATAAATTCAAATTTTAAGATGGATTAAGCATATTTTATACTAAATTAGAGAAAAATTTATATACATAAATTTTCAATAGCATGTGTAAATGAATCGAAGTGAAATGAATCAATCCTTAATTGTGTTTGAAAATTTCTTTGTCGTTTGACTTGTTGAAATGACTCGAAATTTTACTATTCGTGTTTGACTAGAATTGTTCGAAATGACTTATAATTGCTCAAAATGCAATAATTTGAAACATCTGTAAGAGGAAGGATTCAAATCCGAGCCAATTTTTTGCATAAAAAAATTTTAATCACTAAGTCATGCTTTATTATTTCAAGTTAAATCAAGTTGAACACGATCGAACAAAAGATTGTTCACGTTCTACTGTTTATGAATCGAAATAAATGTTATTCTTATTCGACCGCTTACGAATTAAAATACGAAATATTTAACGAATCAAATACGTATCCATGAATAACAAACTTTTTTGACAGCCCTATGTGAAAATAAGCATAGAAAAATAACTAAATATTATTGCAATAAAATGTTCATAATAAGAGCTCAATAATAAAATAAAAATAATTAATGGTTACATAAGTAAAGATCATCCAAATATAAAAGAAGCCCAAGAACAAACTACAACATAAACTCAAATATCAAATGAAATATTATCATTAAAAAATCTCTTATAATGATAAAATAACAAACAACAAGCTAAAATATATCATTAAAAAATTATAATGAATGGGTTTAATATTAACAATAAAAAAACATAATTTATTATATAACAATATTATAATAAATATCACTAAATCATAAAATTAGCATAATATTCTTTGACATAAAAGAACAAGTATCATAAATCTTAAGATAATTTAAAATATAGTGATATTTATGATCAATTTTATATAAAAAAATAATCATTAACACATTTTTATGCTAGTATACCATCTACAACAATATTAGATACAAATATATATATATATATATATATATATATATATATATATATATATCTATAAAATATTTATTATTATTTTATTTTAAAAAAATGAATGATGATATTTTAATGTGATAATGAAGATCAGAGTATTATATATAAAAATTGTATGATATGTATGTAAATCTCTTGAATATTGAGATTATAAACCCTAAATGCAACTTCAAACATACTGAAAAAAATTTAAAAATTAATAAATAAATATGGTTGAAGCAATTTACAATCTAAATTATCCTTCTTATTCTTCTTCTTCTTTCATATATCCATGTTGAGATTAATCCATTCAAAGATGAAGCTTAAGCTCCTCATAGGTCATAATCCATCCAATTGAGCATGACACACATCACCAATCTGAGTTTGAAGATAATTCACAGTGGGAAATCATTTCAAACCAGGTATAATTGTTGTGTAGAACATGGAGAACTTAACTAAAAGAAGAGATATGTTTACCCAAACTATAGTCTTTAGTTTAGCTCGCTTCGACGGAAAGGATCTCGAGTTCAGCCCACCAGAGCGGAGAAAGCCTTGGCACCGCTTCCGATTCCTCGAGGGCTTCTCCGAGTTGATTCTTTCATTGTACGCACTTGGATCCTCTTGGATGCTTTCAGCCTATCTTACATATGATGAACTCATCGCTTTTGGACATTATGAGGATCAATGAGACTTAATGCTCTTCTCATCCTTCAAGTGCTCCATAGCCTGGAAAGTGAGAGAACATTTGAATTGAATATATGATTGAAATAGTCTTTGTTAAATAATACCAAAACTTTTTATTTATACCCATTTATTTCTAGATTTTTTTTTCAAATATTCAATTTACAACAACAACAGTAGCCTCTATTCCACTGTGTGGGATTGGCTATATGAATCCTTCTTCTCTATTGTGTCCTATTAAGTGTCAAATTTTCCTTTAATTCTAATAAAATAAGGTCATTTTTATACAACCAAATCAAGTTTTTTGGTCTCTACCTTTCTTAACATAAATCAAATTTAATATATCTACTCTCCTAAGTGTGTCATCAAATGGCCGATGTTTAATCCAACTCACAAAATCTGAATCAATTTGATCTAACCATCTACTTTATCTTACTTCGGGCTGAAATTGGCAAAACAAAGCTTTTCATGAGAGAATCTTAAGACTTCAATGATCAATTTCATTAATTTGTTATTAAGTAGTGAAATTGACTCAAAAGTTCAAAATGCCTTGAAAAGCCTTCAATTTTTTGTCCAAGAAATGATAAAAGTTGATGATCTTTATTCAAATTTGATGAGTTGAGAGACTAAATTGAGCATCTAAAATAGTTGAGATTAAAATTGGCGCACATAATTATAAGTCTAAGAATTATTTTCGTCATTTACTACAATTGTATTTGATGCTTTTAGGGAAATTTTGAAAGAAATCAAAAGTATATAAATGCCTCCATGAACATACCCAGTCCAAGATAGGGAGACCATCATCTTGAGATTGGCATTCTTCCCCAGAATGATTTAATAGAATTCCAAAGTCAGAACATTGCTCTCGTGATCGAAGGTGCGACAATAAATATCTTTGTTATCTTTTAAAAATTTATTTTCTCTTCCAATTGGCTCACTAAAGATGCAGTCTATTGCATGAAGAAGAATATTAGTACTACTTCCTCATATGGAACAGAAAATACAAAAAAATTAGGGGCAGTTTGGGATAAATTTTATTTTTTAATTTTAATTATATATATATATATATATATATATATGTTATCTCAAAGTAAAACATATTTGATAGTGATAGTTATTTTTAAGAACATTCAAAACATATAGAAGCACTTAAAAACATACAAAACAAACATAATTTTAAAAATAACATAAAAATAAAAATAAAAAATAGAAAACAAAATTGATCCCAAACAGCCCCTTTAACATACCTTTGAAGATAATCATAAGAAAATACAACTTGATTGTGTATCGGTGCACCACCGCTTTGAGATCATGCATACAAGACAAATACCCATTATAATCCTCATTCTAGTTCAGCCTAGATGCTCAAACTCTTTCAATCAAAATTGAAACCAAGGAAAAAAATTTTTTTTAGATTATTAAAGTAATATTCTTCTTATTTAATTAAAAAATATTAACAGATTGAAATATATTAGTTCTAACAGAAGGTGCTCAAAAAGTGTCCCATTTGGTGCATATTCAAACACCATCATCCTCATAAATGGATCATCTTCCTGGCAGTGACCGAGAAGGTTGACAAAGTTCTTGTGGTTTATTCTTGAGATTGTGTCTATCTAAAATTAAAAGAGAGAAAAAAATATTAATAATTTCACTACAGGACTGCAATAATAATAGGGAAGCTTAAAAAAAATACATTACAAAAATACCAAGTATGTAAAACCTTATTTCTGAACTGAGAATCTGATCTTTCAGACCAATCAAATTGAGATTTAGCATTTGTAGAAGCCACTGCTATTTCAACTCCACTTGACAATATCCCTTTAAACACGGTGCAATTTGGATAAGTCACGATAATGTTGCTAAAATCCTCACAAGCAGCTTCGAGTTCTGTTCGGTTTAACTTTGGTACACCTAAAAATAATCAAAATAAACTATGTTAATATAATTTGCAGTTGAGATGTTTCATTTGCAGACAAATGATAGTGTAATATCACAGTTTAAGTTCTAATGACTAAAGCACCAAAAATAACAAAGAGTAAAAGACAATAAACCTGTTATAAATGCATTTCGTAGCGGACCACTTAGCCCAGTCCTCCAAGCATCTATTGCAGTTGCATTGCTTCGATATACCACAATCAATGCCATAATTATAAAAAGAATTAAGATGGTTATTGGGATTATCACTGTAAAAATCCACTTTGGCTTTTATTGATATATTTTCCTTCTTCACCAATGTGTAAGGGATCACCGATGGAAGAGTTTTTCTACTCGCCTTTTGAATTTGGTATTGCAGCAAAGAGCCACTTCCATGAGATAAACAAAGACGAGGAGGGACACCTGTGAGCGGAGATTCTTTGCTTCTGAAGAAGATGACGCGCACCAAATGTAAATCATGCACCGTATATGAGGAAGCTGTTGTAGTAAGAGAAATTTGCTTTATCAATATAAGAACTTGAGTGTGTTTAAATTTGTATTGTTAATGACCATAATGTTTACTCACTTGACAAAATGTTTCCAATTTTGTCTCCATGCCAATGTGAATATTTATTTTTGAGCTTTGACCTTCATTTGAAAACAAATAAATAAAAAAATATATATTTTGAGAAACAATCAAATAGAAAGGCTGAGATAAATGATGATCAAGAGTCTCAATTGTACATGCCCTCTAAATTATGCTTAATTCTTGACAATATACACACGCAGGTCTGCAAAATAACAGTAGAGTACCTTTCCTTGAAAATTAATAGATTTATTTTAGTATTTTTCAGCATAATAAAATCCGACCTCTCACTATAAATTTAGTTTTATGTTTTGAAACCGCTACTCCTCACCCATGGTAAATTTTGAAGAAAATTCTAAAAGGGCAAGTGCTTGTGGAGAGGTTGTGATCAACGATCTTGCTATAATTGAAAAATATTTAATGAGATTCAGATAGGCTAGAAGGTAATCTTATGACATCTATAATGAGGGTCCCTGATATCATTAGAAATAGGAGGATTTTCATGGCAAAAGAGGATTTAAAACTAAAACAGAACTTGTCTCTTTTCTTTTTCTTTCTTGAGTGGGTGTATGAATGCAGGTGCACTTATGCACGTATATGTGGGTGGGTGAGGATTTGTAGGTGTAGTGTTATTAAAGAATTATGCCTGAACCCATATTCAGTAGGCTTCTAAATTTATCTACTAAAAGAATTGTGAGATAAAGAGACTAATACTTACACGAACCAAACATCCAAAAAATCCAGAAATTTTCCTTTGGAAAGTATGACAAAAGAACCGCCATTGCAATTTTGCAAACCTCTCTAAAGCTGAAGCAAATAAAATATCAATATACCATAGTATATAAGATAACACTGCATACTTTTGCATGAACATAGTACTTATAAGAATATTCACATAGAAAAAGGTTGCTTATCATAAGAAAAGAACTAACATTTATAGCAAGTGAATTTCTAGCACAAAAAGGTCGATATTATGGCAGTACAGGTAGTTATATTATAGCCTTCAAAATAAAGAAAGCGAAGGGCATAATCTTAGATAATCATGAAAGACAAAAGAATGCTTCACTTCTTTTAAGATTTAAAGAAATATGTTAAAAAGAAGACCCTAAACACATTATTGATATCTCTCTCTCTCTCTCTCTCTCTCTCTCTCTCTTATATATCTATATATATATATAGCACAAATCATCATAATTTAAAGAAAATATTGAAATCGCTCACTTTAAATTGCTTCATTATGAATTATACACTATACAAATCAAATCATGATAGATATAATCAAGCAAGTCTGATGCATTTCAGTCCCAAATTTCAATTTCGAAGTTCATAAAGTATAACAACTTGATGCATTAATGGTTTTCACACTTACAAAAAAAAAAAAAATATAAATAATGAAAGTAAAATCATTCAGAAGGCAAATATTTTTTTTTGGGAGCGTGATATGAAGCTGCAAACACATGTATATTCTATCAAACTCAAATATAATCTTACCTGTGTCCAAATTTCCTGTTCACACCGTTAATTTCCCCAGGAACATCACAAGGAAGGTTTTTGTTATTTTTAAGTTGAAAATTCAAGTTAGCCTTCAACATCCAAGAATGAATGCCACCTTCAAATTTGTTTTCACAAAGCAAACTGCAAGAAATAGAAAAAATTTAGATCAGTGCAACTATCTCTATAAACATAAATAAAATTACTGTTCAAGTAGCTGATAATGGCAGAATTTATGAATATGTACTTCAGGCACTTGAGTGATGGCAAATCTATAATCTCAATGGAATTGAACTGAAATTACTACTCCTCAAATCCAAGAACTCCAGCATTAGCAGCCCTCCAAACTCGTTAGGAATTGCTCCAATTGAGTTTGCATATGAAAATGTTAATAAAATTTATATAATAGCTGATATATGCTACAAATCACAAGTCATTTAACATACTAGTGCAAAATTAAAAGAAAGATTTACAAACATAACACACAATTCCTATGTATTGAAGATTTACAAACATAACACAATTCCTATGTATTGTAAAAGTTCTTACTGCTTTCAAGTGACCAAGTTTTCCGATCTCTGTCAATGTCCCTCTAATTTTAGACCTTGAAGGTTCACGCGGGCATATAATAAAATGCACAAGGGAAGAGTGTTAGTTTCAGACATCAAAAAGGATTATGCACTTTTAGAATTTTCTTGAAATTCAACCAAACTAATCACAATGAGCACTATAGATTAGATGCACAGTGGATTATGCACTTTAGAATGTGCGAAGTCAAACTAAACATAAGATAATGCAATATGTTTGACGGTGACCAAAATAAATAATGAGACACTCAACTAAATAACCAAATAAGCTTGTAATCAATTAAAACAACCTACAAGTGATGCAACACAACAATGCAATGAGTGAATGAATATGTTAATTGTGTAAAATTGTTGAAACAAACAAGCTTAAAATAAATAGGCTAACAGAAGCTTATAAACTATTTATGCAATTAAACACCAATCCTCCACAAAAAATTGTCAACATAATGATATGATAGTGATAAAATAGATCCATATTTAAGAGAGTAATAAACACAAGGCTGATGTATACTCAACTACTTTAGCATAAAGAATACAAAACATATAGATCACCACATAAATAAATATGAAAGTATATAAATTACTGAAGTAAATGTGCAAAAATAAAGCTAAACTATAGAGCAATAAGGACACAGAGATATTCATGTGCCTCTTCTCAAGCTCACATGCATGCCTAAACGCCACTTGCATAGGATTTCACTACCTAATCACTCATTTGTCTGCAAGTTAGTGAAGAAACATTTTTACCTTCCTAGAATCTTCATTTACACAATTTTTTTTGCCCATATTAAAGTCCTCAAGTAAGAGTTTATTATGATATAGTGAGAATTGAATCATAGACCTTAACTTCTAAGGCTCTTACTAACAAGACGTTGATACCTACACACCCAATTGAAGTGTCTTCATTCACCATCGTAAGTTCATTTTCAAGATGCAAGACTCCACAAGCCTAGTAAAATTCGTCATCATCAACATAATTTAACTAACACATGTATAATTTATAAAATACTAAATAAACTGTTAGATAACACGACATAAAATTTATTATCATATAATCAATAATAAGCCACCAATGAGTCACAAAGGCTTATTGAATCAACGATGTCACTCTTTTTTGCAATATTTTGATGCTGATATAAATGGATAAAATAAAACTAAATAGGTGAAGACTCCTACTCTTCAAATGCATAAAGAAAAATATAATCCGCTTTATGTGCATGACTATTCAACATTATAAGTATATATAGGGCTGCAAACAAACCGAGCCGAAGTGCTAGTTTGAGTTCAAACTTGTTTACAATTATCAAGCTAAAGCTTCGAGCTTCGTTTGAGATTTTACGTTGGTGTTCAGCTTGAAACGTTTAAGAAAATCTTGTTTGAGCTTGGCTCATGTTTGTTCATGAACTTGGTTCAGATTAAACTTATCAAGCCTGTTAACAAATAATTCGTTTAATAAAATAAATGAGCTTTAATCAACCCTTAATCGAGCTTATTCGTGAGCAGCTTGTCTAGAAATACATTCAATCTATATCAATTAAAGCTTATTAAGCCTAAAAATACAATTTCAAAATGAACAAGTCTTCATTGAGCCTTAATGAAGCTATAATCAAGTTCCTCAACGAGCTTCTTCATGAAACGATCGTTACATAAATGAGCTAAATAACAAGTTGTTCAAGCTTGTTAATTTAACAATCGAGTATTTACAAAAAATTTAAGCGATTTGATTAGTTAATCAAGCGACACACACACACATTGATATCATCAAAAAAGTTTCGTTAAAATACACATATTGAAGAATGCATGATGGAAGAGGACAGTTGTGTGAGGTATTGTTAGCTTTGCTCCAACCTATCAAGTAGCAAGATGAAGCTTGCACTTTTACCTTTTATGACTTTCCAAGAGGTCATCTATCTTAAGAGTTAAGTAAGCTTAATTGTCATCTTTCAAAGAAGCTTTCATCTATCTTAAGAGTTAAGTAAACTTAATTGTCATCTTCCAAAAGAAGCTTCACCCTACACCAAAAGGTGATGTGTATTTGGTAAGACCTTTGTTTATATAGTCCAATAACCTTTCCTTCCTTTCTAGAGTGAAATTTTGTTCATATCGAAGGTAGAAAAGAGGACAAATATGAGAGGTATTATTAGTTTTGCCCCAACCTATCCCATAACAAGATGAACATTGCAATTTTGAGCTTTTGACATAGCTTTCCAAGAGGTCACCCATCTTAAGAATGCTTCCATGAATAAACTTAATTATTATCTTTCAAAGTAGCTTAGCTTCTCCTATTGCACCAAAAGGTGATGCATAGATAGTATAAACTTTTTGCTTATATAGCCCAATAATATTTCCTTTCTTTCTAATGTGGGATTTTGTTCATTCATGTACCTCTTTTCCCGAAAAATGTCATATTAGTTCAGGCCATTATTAACAATCAATCTCACTCACTTTGAACCACCCTTTTTGAATTCAGGATGTCACAAGCTCACCGAATTTTATTTGATTCCTCCATGAGCTGCATATCATACTAGAGGAGCTCTAGCTATAATACTAATTGTAAGGATCCAACCCATATTATGTGAGGTGTTGTCCAATTTGGCACAACCAAGGTAGTATACTTCTTAGTGCAGCTTCCCAAGAGGTACCATCTTGAGAGTTCTCTCACATGAGTATACTTAATTGTAGAGTTTTGATTGAAACTCCTGCACCACTAGATCCCCACTTATTTGGTACCTTGTACTTGTATAGCCCATTAACCTTTTCTCCAATTTTGATGTGGATTTTAATTCATTTCTAATGCTTTTCTCCTAGAAGACTAATATATGAACCATTGATTGTCAAAGTCATTTGCCTTGGACCCATACATTTTCAGGTACTTGGACAAAGGACTATAATGCTAAAAAAATAGCTATGAAAGTTTTAGAAGTTGTACTAAACATGTAGGTTCTAGCAAATCACTACCTCAAAAGTCCAAGAAATTGCCAATATTATCAGAATGAATATTTAGTGAATGCTAATTGTGCAATGCCGCAAGTCCATTGCAATATTTCTACAAAATACTAAAATCAATCTAAATTCCATATTCCTGACTAAAGTTATAAAGGAAAAAAATAAAAATAAAGTCAACAAAAAATATGTACGCAAACATCTCATTTCAAAAAATAGATGGATACAGTTTCCAAAGAATTTTGAACTCTTTACACAAAGAGACCAATAATGACATGGATGGCAAATTTTTCATGCTAGAGAGAACTCAGAATTACAAGTTTAAATAAACTACAAACACAGTTAACTCAGAGAAGTCGTGATGCATGTGTGATTAGGAAAAAAATACACAGGCTCAGTAGGAGTAGTGTCTTCCATATAAGTTGAAGATCGAATAAATTATAATTCAAGTTCCAAAGAAGGGGATATGTATCTGAATCCTTGCTTGATATTATCAGAAAGGCAGTTCTCGAAATGAACTTTAGAACCACGGGCTCAAAAAAAGTCCATATAACGCCATTAAATAAGCTTGTCATTTCAACTTGTGCAAGATAATTCCTAAAATACCTCTTAGACAAATTGAAGAATCAAGGAAAATGAACTTACAATGTCTCAACTCTGCCATCAACACAATGGACACCATTCCATTTACATGGATCATCATCTCTAGGATGCCAATTTCAAAGCCTCGAATGGATCATTCTCCACTTTGGATCGAAACGCCAGTAATGAAAGCCCTTCATTCCCATCCCAGAAACAAACATCCGAAAAATATCAGCGACAGGGACACCATAATTTTTTTTTTTTTCACATTTAAATAAATCATTGGCATTATTTATACCTTCGGGGTTAAGTGAGAAGCATCCCTGAAAGTGCAACTGAAGAATTAGATAAGCAAATACGAACGTGTGCAGCTGAAGCCCAAATAGATTCCATCCAATCCTCATCTCCTTCGGTAGCACCAATCCACCACAAAATTTCAGCCCAAGAGCCAGGCTTTCCTACTCAGAAGTCAGAACCCTCCTCGATTGTGTGAAAGATCCATCTTTCATATGAAAACCCTCAACTCCTCTCTCTCTAGTAATTAAACTCAAAGGAAGCGGCCTTGATAGCGCAGTCCAGCAATGGAACAATTGAAAGAGAAAAAAAATCCCTGTATTGAAGCAAAACGAGATGAAGAGGATAGTAATGAGCGAGGGTTCTTACCTGGCTTGACGGAAGTAAGGAGATAGATGACCATGGAACTCGTAAATAAAAGGACCGACTCAGGTCGGATTGGGCACATGTATTGCAATTTGTGTTCTCTCTCCTTCACCCTCCTCTCTCTCTCTCTCTCTCTCTAATAGGACGGCAAATGAAGAAAAGGCACTGTGGCGACAGAGGTGGTAAAGTCTCGCCGGCGATGAAAAAAAAAAGGTTTTCCTGATTTGTTCTGGCGCAGAGATTTGCCCTGCGGATGAGGTAGGCTCTGAGCGTCGGGGTCGGACGCGGACTTGGCAACGTCTCTCTCTCTCCATCTCTCTCTCTCTCTCTCTCTCTCTCTCTCGTATCTTGTCTGCCTAAAAAAAGTGAATATGCATTAAACATAGGACAAACTAGAGAGCTGAAGTAATATTTACGGAATTATATATTTAAAAATATATATATATAAAGTAAAAATATTGTAGTTTTATTTTATTTAAGTGATCTAATCAAATTTTTTCAAACAAAAATTTGTATATTTTTTAAGTTTTTATTAGACCATGTATATTTTTTAAGTTTTTATTAGACCATACATATATAAGAAATTTATTTGTATGATCTAAATAAAAATATATAGGATATAAAGTTAGTAATACATAATTAAAATAAATTTATCATATTCAATTTATATTTTTCTAAACTAATTTTTACGTATATATATAACAATTTTAATATTGATATAATTATTTTTATTGTTTTTTAAAATGAATCTTTTAAGCATGAAAATATCTAAATTTGTTGAAAAATACGAAAGTTTGACGTGGTATATATGTAAATCCTCCTTAAAATAATTGTGCCTCATGTATATTTATTTTCTAAAAGATTAGCTCAAGATATTTCAATCAATATTTAAAACAAAAATTAATTCAAAATCATTTACTTTATTTTAAAATAAATATAATATAAATTTAATTATTTTTATGTATTTCATTTTATTGGATGTCTTGCATATTTTTATATATTTATATATATAATAACTAAATTTTAATATTTATTTAAATAACATCTAAATCTTTAATCTTATAAGAGAATAGTATTATTATAAAATTTTTAAAATGAAATTTACCTTATGATATATAAAAAAAAGTTAGAATATAAATATAAAATTTTTAATTATTATATATATAAATGTATAAGAAATTTTATGTTATGTATCTTCTTTCTTTTAAAACAAATTTAACCTTATTGGGACACATTTTCTCTCTATTCTCTCTTTCTGTCTTCTCTCTTCCTCCCTCATATTTGGATTTTGGAAGGATAAGCAGTTGAGCACAAAAAGCCACCTTGCAGAGGAGAAAACACAGCTTCTTGCCCGTCGATTCTTCTTCCTCCGATCTCCGATAGAGTAAAAGTTATTGCCTCATAATTTCCATTAACGGAACTATGATTCCGCAAAGTTGTTCTCTTAATCGGCCTCTGCTATTGTGCAATGGAAGAAGAATATAATTCAAGCAGAAAAGCTCTTACCTTTGAGTATGATATCGAGCCATCTCTCCTCCACCTTTCTCTTTCTTTCCGTGGCTCTCCAGCGTTCTCTTTGTTAGGTCTTCACTGTATCAATCAATCTGAACCGCAATGCAATAGGATGATTGTTGTAAACTTGAGCAGAAATGATAAAGAGAATCTCTGCTGGAATTGAAGGAAAGCCAAAGGAGGTTTTCTATGAGATTGCCCTAGGTTGCGTTTACTTTCCGCTAAACTAAAGAGGATATCACTTCGAGGTTTCATTGAGGATGCAGTATTCGTGTTTAGGAAGAATTCTAAGAAGGCTACCCTTTCTGATATATCTCTTGCTATGGGTTTTTGTTTCCTGCTTCTGAAGTTGACAGCAGTTCCTATGTCTAAGTCGGTTCCTTATTCTGATTTGATATTAAATCTTCGAAGTGGAAAAGTTTTAACTGTGCTTTTCGAGGAGGGTTCTCGACGGATTTTCTTCAACACTATGACTGATTCTGATTCCTCAAAACCAGAAGAGGAGAGCTTCTCCGTTAAAGTCACTCTAACTCTGTTTCTTCTAGTTCTAGTAGGAGTTCTCGTTCTACTGCAAAGTGGCAATATGTTACCAGAAAGATTGATCGTGATGAGAATTTTTTTTTGGTTTGATGAGAGAGGCGGCGACTACTTATAGTTCGGCTCCACAATCAGCATATGTGTCATTGAGGAATAATTTGATCACAATAATATCATTGTGGTGCCATTAACGCCTTTGATGTGGTTGCTTTATCGTCAAGTTTCTTCTGTTAGTAGTCCTGCAAAGCGTAGACCCAGTAATCAGGCAGTTAGTTTTGATGATGTAGAGGGGCGTTGATGCAGCTAAAGAGGAGCTCATGGAGGTAAGTTTCATACTTATTTGATGCTGATAGCTTTGCCTTAACTTGTTTATGGATGATTGAAGAGCTGAACTTATGACTTATCTAATCTGGTAAAGGTTTTGAGCATGTTTCAGTTGTTTAATTTGTTGATAGTAAGGAAAATCATAATAAAGGTATACAAAGTTATGTTCACTTAGTCATGTGAAAAACTTGTTTGTTCTTGTGGAAAATCAGATTATGTATAACACTTTATTGTTTCTTACCAAATTAAGGAGTTTTAATTTAGTTAGATTCTAAGTTTCTCTATCATGCATTTATTTGCTATCATATGGCCATTGTAGGAATGATTGTACTAAGAGAACGGATTTTCTTCACATTAATGTAAAACATGTAAAAATATATTTGAAGTAGCATTAAAATACTTATGAAGTAACCAAGGAATTTTGCAATCATTGTAGGTTTATATTAAGGAATAACATTGATTCTTTATTATTTTATATTGATTATGGTGATAATTATAGAGGATATTCAAATTCATGTACTTTGGTATATATATATATATATATATTTGCAAATAACTAATAGATGAGACCTCTATTGAAATAAATGAAAAGTTAGGATAACAAAAAAGATGTTAGAAGAAAAATATAGTATTTGTATGAAAAAATTAAGTATCCGATATATAATTTAAGTGGGTTATATTACTAGTTAATAACAAATATTATTAGAAGATAAAGTGATATCTACGGGCTAGTTGATAGATTTAATCATTATGAATCTAATCTAATTGGAACAATTATGATATAGATAAGGATATAATTTGTTGTATTAACTATTAACATTGCATAGTTAAAATGAAGAAGTGCTCAAGTAGTTCTTTGGAATAAGAGAATATCATGAAGACTTGAAGGTAAATTTTATAAAAAAAATTAGGCAAATTAATTCTTAATAATCGAAGTGTTGGAAGCAACAAGTCAATGATAGATAATTGTGGATGATATAAATGAGAATGTTTATAAAGGTCAACCTTAGAATTTGAAGGCTTTTGTTTAAGTAGATCTAAAACTGAATATATAGAGAATAATTTTAATTGTAAAAGATCTAGTGGTGATGTTATTACATTAGATGATCAAGTGTTTAAAAAGAGTGAACATTTTAGATATATCAAGTTGATTGTTCAAAATGATGGTGAAATAGATGGAAATGTTATTAGTAGAATTCAAGTTGGATGGTTGAAATAGAGAAATGCATCGGGGTTATTGTGTGATAGAAAAGTATTACTTAAACTTAAGAGAAAATCTTATAAGATGGTGGTAAGATCTGCAATAATTTATGAAGCAAAATGTTGGCTAATAAAAGAGAAGCATAAAATTAAGTGCTGCAGAGAGAAGGATGCTCAAGTGGATGAGTGACTTTACACTTAGGGACAAAATGCAAAATGAATATATTGCTAGTAAATAAAAAATATTATTAGAAGATAAAGTGATATCTACAGGCTAGAGGTGATAGATTTAATCATTATGAATTTAATACATAGAAGAATTATGATATAGATAAGGATATAACTTGTATTAACTATTAACATTAGATAATTAAAATGAAGTGCTTAAGTAGTTCTTTGGAATAAGAGAATATCATGAAGACTTGAAGGTAAATTTTATACAAGAAAAATTAGGCAAATTAATTCTTAATAATCAAAGTGTTAGGAAGCAACAAGTCAATGATAGATAATTGAGGGTGAGATAAATGAGAATGTTTATAGAGGTCAACCTTAGAATCTAAAGGCTTTTGTTTAAGTAGATCTAAAACCGAATATATGGAGTGTAATTTTAGTTGTAAAAGATCTAGTGGTGGGATTATTGGGTGATCAAGTGATTAAAAAGAGTGAATATTTTAGATATCTCAAGTCGATTGTTCAAAATGATGGTGCAATAGATGGAACTATTATTAAGAATTCAAGTTGGATGTTTGAAATGGAGGAATATCCTATTGTGTGATACTGCTTAGAATTAAGAGAAAATTTTATAAGATTGTAGTAAGAAGATTTATGGAGCGAATGTTGGCTAATAAAGAAAGCATAAAATCAAGTGTTGCAAAGAAATGCTCAGTGGATGAGTGACTTTACATTTAGAGACAAAATGCAAAATGAATATATTGGAAAGGTTGGATTAGCTCTAGTGACAAATAAGATTTGAGAGAGTGCCTTAGATGGTTTGGTCACATAGCGTCGATCATTTGATATTAGAGTAGATGTATTAGATATGACTTATGTTTAGAAAAAGAGGTAGACTTTAGAAGACTTGATTAGGTAATATAAAAATGATCTTATTTTATTAGAATTAAATGAGAATTTGACACTTGATAAGATACTATGGAGAAGAAGGATTTATCTAGTTGACTATGTAGTGGGATAAAGGCTTGTTGTTGTTGTTGTTGTTTAGATGGATTTGTGAAAAAATTAGGAAGGATAAAATGGAAACTGATTATATTAAAGGGACAGGTCAATATTTGTTGAAGATAAGATAATGAAAAGTAAGCTTATATGATTTATGTAAAATGAAAGATAGAGGATACACCAATAAGATTGAAAGGTATAATTAATGCCATATGATTAGGAAGAAATTGGATAGCCTGACGATAACTTGCATAAATGTTGTGCAAAACACCCAGTCAACACTAACAAGGATGAATGGAGAATGGGCACCCATAAAGCTGATCCAAACAAGATTGGGATGATGATGATGATTTTGTTTTAATTTGTGAGATATGCCTGCTTATGAACAAAAGTTCCATAACTTATTTCCCCATGGTAGAGTAATTAAATGATGTACCTTATTTCTATGCCTTCCAATTTTCCCATTCTTTCAATTTTTTTTAACAACGAAAAGTTATTTTTTTGTAGATAGTATCCTGCTTACAAGGTTCCTTGAATTACAGCAAGTTAGCAAAATTACTAAGAGGTATCCTACTGGTAGGTCCTCCAGGGACTGGAAAGACATTGCTAGCACGTGCAGTGGCTGGAGAAGCAGGAGTTCCTTTCTTCGCAGTTTCTGCAAGTGAGTTTGTAGAAATGTTTGTTGGTAGAGGAGCAGCAAGAATAAGGGAGCTTTTCAAGGCAGCAAAAAAATGTGCACCATCTATAATATTTATTGATGAGCTGGATGCAGTAGGAGGAAAGCGTGGTAGAAGCTTGAATGATGAGCGAGATCAAACACTGAATCAGGTTGAGAACTTTGAACTTCTACCATGGTTTTATCATGCCTTTGATTAACGGAGAAAATTATTTTCTGTGGCTGACTTGATTTATTTATGCCTGGCAGTTGCTTACAGAAATGGATGGGTTTGAGTCAGACATGAAAGTGATTGTTATTGCTGCAACCAATAGGCCAGAAGCTCTAGATCAAGCTTTATGCCGTCCTGGTCGTTTTTCAAGGAAGGTGCTTGTTGGAGAGCCTGATCTGGAAGGAAGAAAGAAGATATTGGCTGTGCACCTAAGACTGGTTCCTTTGGAGGAAGAGCCTCTGATAATAAGCAATCTTGTTGCGTCTCTCTAGGCTTTGTTGGTGCTGATCTAGCAAATATTGTAAATGAAGCTGCCTTACTCGCTGCTAGAAGAGGTGAGTAACGTTCCGTCAACTGTATTTTCTGTAAGTTGAATGTTTAAAACAGTTTTCTTTTCTTACTCTTCGCTTGTTTTTATCTGTTCCCTTGGATGATCTTTTCTAGTTTCTCCTTCGCCTACAATGTAATAGTTTGATTGCTAAGCTTTTAAGAAAACTGGTGAATAGTTCAAACCCTTGAAGTCTTAGTCTGATACCCTCACTACTTCACCTTATTGTGGAGATACAGTGAGAGGAAGCTTTTTATATTATCTGCATCAGGCTGAGTGGTCAAATAGTGCTGAAAGAATTAGTCACCAGGTTGTAGGTTTATACTAATTTTATAATTATAGCATTTATTATATACTTCTATGATCTATAATTATCTTTCGTTGTTTAGGCTCTAAGCTAAACATATGACTTTCCCTACTCCACTTCATTTTGTAATAATTGTAGAGAGAATTAAGATAAAATTCAGTTTTAGATTACTTGTTTACATAATTTAATGCGTTAAAAGTAAATGCTTATATCTACTTAAACCAGGATATGGAAGTAGGCATGCAAAGTTCATAATTACCAGACCATCACTTGTTGTCTTCTTTTGTTGTAATTTATTAGTCTTTATAGTTGGTAGATATACATATTTACCCTTGATGTGCAAATCTTTATAGTTGTAAGACTAAGTTAAGTGTTCAGAGAGATGAGAATGCTCGATGAGTGGTGCTTTACCCTTAGAGATAGAATGCAAAATGAGTATGTTAGGAAAAAATTGGAGTAGCTCAGTGGTAAGATTAGGGGTAGATGGTTTGGATAAAGCCGTCAGATGATTAGGAGAGTAGATGATTAGATTTATGTTAAGAAAGGTGATAGATTAAAAAACTTGGTTAAGATGTATAAAAAATAATCTTAGTATACTTGAATTAAATGAGAATTTGACACATAATAGGACACAATGGAGATGAAGGATTCATGTAGCCAACCCCACCTAGTGGGATTAAGGCTTGTTGTTGTTGTTGTATGTGATTGAAGGTTATGATTATCATCATATCATAATTTGATTTGTTTCAACTAGTTTTGGACAGCTTTTTGAATTTCCATTTTCTATCTTTTATTTGTAAATATTTTTGAGCAAGTATTGATGATAACTTAGGTCCACACACTTTCCTGCAAATCTAATTTTATCTACTCTTCTAATGGATGTATTTCCACCACTTATTGTACTTATAAAAACCTCTCATGTTATTTCCAACTATCTTATCTTCAATTGATGTTTTTTAGTTGTTCATCTAATATAATCATTTTTTAATTTGTTCTTCTTAGTTTTTCCAATACATTCTATCATGTGTTTGTCAAGCTTGGAAGATTTTGACAATATTTTAGGAGGATGAGGTTAAGTTGATAAATTTAATGTTAATTCAGTGATCATATTGTCTTCACAATAACATATATCTACTAAAAGTATGATTAGAGTATTTTTAATTTAATGACATCTAAGTAATTTATCCATAAAAATTAATTGAAATCTAACCATTAAAATTGTTGATTTAAGAATAGATATAAACTATGATTCAATTAAATCAATAATTATACAACATAATTACCTTCCCACAATTGTCCGAGCGCACGCACGTGCATTTTTACTATTTTTGGAGATGAATTATCAATTTTCATCTAATTGGATTTTAAGTTTATGACCTATTAACCTTAAAATGTAAAATAAAAAATGCTTTCCAAAATCATTAGAAATATGCTATGCATAATTTCAAAAAAAAATTGAGATCATTTGATCATTTTTCTTGAATGTATCAAAATTTTCACAATGGATGACTTTAATTGCATTGAAGAGAATTGTTATGCTAGCTTATTAAAAACTTAATTTTAAATATCTTAGGATCAAATGCATGTTTTATGATATTTTGTATGTATTAGATGATTTTGATTAGTAAAATATATAGGTAAAATTATACTTTTAAAAGATCTATGCATCGCCTGATCATCATTTTATTTTTGACATGTTTGATGAATGATAGATTATCTTAGCAATTGATGAAATTCAATCCACATGTAATTTATTTGTTGTAGATCACAATCAATAATGTCATCTATTAAATGTTATATTTTCATTTAATTCTATTAAAAATAAGATCATCTAAATTTATAATTAATAATTTTTTTCTCAATTTTATGTTTGTCTATAAACTTTACATATAATTTTCAAGTTCAGATCACTTCATTTCTTGTGATCTAACATATAAGAACTACATTAGGATGGGGTTTCATCAAATTTTTGTGACTATTTGATCATTCATCAAGCTTGTGAAAGATAAGAATAATCAGAAAACTTAGAAAATTCTCCCAAAATTTTAAATTTACCTATGTATTTCACACCTCAATATATGTATTTTTTCAATTATCTTCTTGTGCAATCTTAATCAAATTGAGAAAATTATGATGCATATGGCTGAAGAATTATGTATTTCACTATCTTGAATGAACCTACAAACTACTAAAACCCATGATGATCCCTCTTAAACCATATATATCATTCATAACCTTAGCACATTTCTTGCTAAATTTTCTTTTCTAAGTTTTGTTATATAAGAATCAACTAGTGATGATATCACTATCATTTTCATCCAAATGATTACTTTTCTGCAGGTGGTGAAATGGTCTGTGAGAAGATTTCTTACTGGCAATAGAACGAGCAAAGTTTGGAATTAATGAAAGCAGTTAAGTCCTATTGCTATAAAGAAGAGTATCAGTAAATGGCTTCCATGGATGCCTGCTCTGTGGAGGAAGGATGGAAGAGGAGAAGATGGCCTGCTTGGTCTCATGGGTTATCAAACCCTAAGCTGATTATAGTTCTCAGAAGCTGGCTTCTTCTGTTCTCTTTTTTGTAGAATCTGAGTGAAATTTTATGATAGTTTAGTTGTTGAAAATGGCGTTTCATCTTTCTTCTTCTTCTTCTTCTTCTTCTTTTTCTAAATTTGTATATTGGAATCAGTATTTTGTGGTGCATTTTGGACTGATTCTGAAGTCTGAGTGTGTTGAAAGGCAATGTTTTTACAACTGAGATGAAGAAGATGAATATTAATGCTAACTGTCAGCTTATTGTTAAGATTGATATGAAATTCTTTTATATATATATATATATATATATATATATATATATATATATATAATTTTGTTCATTATAGAAGTTTCAATTGAAAGGAATAGTTCTAAAGTTCGTATATTTTAGAGAGATTTATATGCATGTCATATAATTTTTTGTTTATTTATATATCTCATATCTAAAATTTAATATTTATATGAGAAATTTATATAGATACCGCATAAATATTATGTATTTATATATCTATTATTTAAATTTCAATTTTTTTATATATAATATTTTAGTTTTTATTATCATATCAAAAAATATCATTATCTACTATTTTTTAAAAGTGGAATAGAGTATAATAAAGTATTAGATAAATAAATATTTAATTTTAGATATTAGATATGTAAATATATTAGAATTGTGGTGTATTTATGTATATTTTTTTCTATAATATTTTTTGTCATAATTATATTAAAATTTATATATGTAAAGATATATTTGACTTTAAAAAAATATTATAACTTAAATATTAAAGATAAATATATAATAATTATGTGATATGTATATAAATCTCTCATATTTTTAATAAAGTCTATTGAGCAGTAATAAAATTTTAATTAGAATTCAGTATTAAAGTACTGTTAAATTTTAATTAAATTCTCTAAGATTTGTCTTAAGTATAATTTTTATAATATGTTGCAATAAAAAAATAATTAACATTACACTCAAAATTAATTACAGGAATTAGCAAAATCATTAAAAGAATTATAATAAAAAAAATTTATGATTGTCTAAAACAGAAGCAAAAAAGAAGTTTTTAAAATCTTAGGGCCCGTTTGGAATCACTTAAATTTTTTTATTATTTATTTTGTTATTTTATTTTATTTTATTTATATTTTGCTTAAAAATAAAATTAATTTAATTGTACTTATTTTTAAAATTATTCAAAATATTTAAAAATTATTTTAAATATTTTAAAAAATATTATTATTTATTTTTAAAAATAAAAAATACATAAAAAATATTTTAAATAAATATATTTTAAAAATATATAAAAAAAAAACAGAAAATAAAATTGATCCCAAACAGCCTTTAATTACTGCAGGTTCCCCACTTGCCCTTGCTCTTGACCGTTGGCAAAATTTGAAAATAATAATAATAAATAAGTAAACAGCAAAACGATGCTTCTCCCTGTTTCTTCTCTCTGAAATGATCTCTTAGCCGAAGCCGAAGAGAGAGAAAGAATCAAGAATGTTGAAGAAGGGATCTCGGAAATCCATGAACAGGACGCCTCTTGTCGATATCTCGAACGGTGGCAGGCTTACTAGGGATGACAAGAAGAAAATTCAGTCGGATCGAGACCGCGACGGAGGCTATTTCGATCGCCTCCTTCTTGTTCGATCGAAACTCTCGGCACTCGTTGATCAGGTATTATGAGTTGAAGCCCTAATTAATTATTGTTTGGGCTTAAGAAGGACGGAAGGATTAGCCACTTTGATGAATGAGATAGAAAGATCTTAGTTTTGGAAGATTGCGAAGAAGGTCTAGGATTCTTTTGTTTCTGGAGCGGAAAACCTATGTCTGCTTTTGTAGTATTTGATAATGGAACTTTTCAGTATTGGGTGAGATTTTGATCTGTTGTTTTCCTTTTCTTTTTGTGCTGGTCAAAATATGGAGATCTGCCAGTACTTTTCTTTATCTGGAGACTGATCATGTTTGTCCAAATTGTCTATATACCATAAAGCTTCAAAAATGTAGCATTGTAATGGATTATCCAAGAGAATGGTGTAGCTCCTCCACAGATAAGTGCTGATCACTTATGTAAGAGTATGCTTGAAATAAAGGCTAATAAGTTTCAAAAATATGCAACTTAAGTCACTTTTTTAATATTATTGGAGGAAAAATTCAACCAAATCCAAAAAAAAAAAAAAAACAACTTGGGAAAAGAACAAGGTCTGGATTACATTATGTGGCTCTGCTAAGGTTTCTATGCCCTTGCTTCATCATCCTTTTCTTTTCCTTTTCCTCTTCTCTCTTGTTACTCTTGGCTTCTGGTAAGGTCACACTGCCTCCTCTATTGTCAGAGGGCTTTATGCCTCTCGAATTTCCCCTTCTATTTGTGCTGGTCTTAGCTAGTACCCAAAATTACATAAAACTCTATTATCCAAAGAACAACCTCTCCATGTGCTCTGTCGTGCCACCATGGCATCTCTTCTTTTTGGTCCCTCTTGGTTCCCCTCTTCCTATTGCTCAAACATCTTCCCATTCTATTCTTGGTATTTCAACCATTCAAATGAGATGCATTCCCCTCTACCTGCCAAATCCACCCAACTCCTTAATTAGAGGAGCAATTTCTCTTGAGACATCTCAAATCTTACATTGAAAATATTGATGAAAAATATCTTTCTAGGTCAAAGAAGTTTTCTAAGATGCAAAATATTCAGATCTAACGTAGATTATCGACAACAACAAGCCTTTATCCCACTAAGTGGGGTCGGCTACATGAATCCTTTGTCTCCATTGTGTCCTATTATATGTCAAATTCTCATTTAATTCAAGTATACTAAGATCATTTTTTATACATCTTAACCAGCTGGTGGATTATGTGATCAAAAATAATTTCTTTTATAGTACCTCTCTCAACTTTGCCAAATGACTTTGGTTACTAAAAGGGAAGTTGAAGTTTCTTTTTCTAAATTTTTTTTATCTTTTTTGTTCTTCTTGCATGGGGAGTTTTAAGATAATAGCTTAGCATGATAAACCTTGACTTATCGATGAAAATTTGTACATTCTTGGAAAGTGAATATAGGATTTTAATCCTAATAAGGATGGAGTTAAGGAAATTCTTTTATGGAGTAAGCTTCTTGACTATCCTCTATGTTGTTTGAATCTTGTTGATATCTCTGAAGCTGCTAGTTTGATAAACATCCATCTCATTGTTGACAACTTTGCCGTTAACAAATCACTCCATATCTTTGTTAGAGTTTATGTGTTGATAAACTCCTTTTCTCTCCTTCCAATTCCGTTCCTATGAATGTTAATATAGTGAAGTTTTCACAAGAGGTTGTGCATGACAGAAAACCTTTCACTTCAAGTCTTGTGGTATATTGCCCATGAAAAATATAGTTTATTTTGGGCAAACCATTTACCAGAAACAACCTAGGACCCCCTCTTGCAAGAAGCAAAGTTCATTTCAAAGCAGCAGACCTATAGCTAGATTTGCTTCTACAGCTTCCTTGCCCTCCTTTGGTGGTTTGGATGACACACCCTAAGCCTCTCTACTTCTATGGAGAATCATCTTTTGAGCTCGTCTCTTTAGACAATGATCGATCTCTCTTTGCGGACCTTAACAACTTACTCTTACCTGCTTATAATTCCCCTAATTTTATATTTTTTAATCTCAACTAGAGATCAAACCTCAACTCCAATCCACTCTAAAATATCTAACTCACCCCGAAGATTTCTCTAGAATTGCTTAGTATCTTATGAGCATTCCTAACTTCCACTCATAATCCACACTCAAAACCACACAATAGTCCCAATGCCATTTATAATATTAACGTCTTAGAACATCAGATTCATGGTATTGCTAGAACCTTCGAGTGTAAGAACTTGATCCATCATTCTTTTATTAATCTTAACTACTTATTGAAATACAACTTCATGAAAACTCTTTTCTTGACACTCTTGTCATCAATAATTTTTAGCTTTTTAATTTTTGATGTCTATTACAACAACTTACATGATATGGACGAGAAAATTTTGGATAAAAAGTGGAACACTTGTCACATTTACTTTGAATCCATTCATTATTCATCCCCATTTCATTCATGAGATGATTAGATTTTCTTTATTATTGTTGTATATGCAAGTAATATTGCTATTGAGAGGAAATCCTCAAGAAATCCTTTAAGAACATGGCTTCTACTATCAATTATATTGAATTGTGTTGGGAGGTTATCATCAAAAAAATAATATATATTAATGCTGCTCTTAAGTGGTCTTTTGATTATGCAAATGACACTTTCCTTCTCCAATGCCTAATCAAAATGGGGTTTCCCCTAAGTTTTTGTCAGCTATTATGTAGCTTGTATTTATATTGTGTCATTCTCGTCTATTATTATTTTTGAGCTTTGTTTGTATTTCAACTCTTCTAATGGGTTGAGTCAAGCTTATCCCTATTATCCCTATCAATTCAATATTATTATGGATCAGCTTTCTAGCATCGTGAATGATTGTTTGTTGTAGTTGAGGGGCTTCTAAATTGATTGTACACAAGAAAATGAGTATTAATTCCCTCATCTTTGCTAAAGACATTTCGTTCTTTGGTTTAGTTGATCCATGCTTCATCAATTGTACCAATTACAGACCATAAAAATGTTAGGATACCATAGAATTAAAGTGAATGTAGAGAAATCTGATATCTTTCTTTCCAATGTGTCGATCCCAATGCTCCTTTGAGATTTCTAACCTAAAGCATGGGGCCTTTTGAATACTTGGACGCATCTATCTTCAATGATAAATTGACGATGAAAGATCGCTAACCTCTTTTTGATAAGATTAGTTATTGTATTTTTGGATAGAAACAAAAAAATGTATAATTTATTGATAGGTTCTAATTAATTGAAGTTGCCTTATATAAGTACCGATCTTAATAGTTTAGATCTACTTGTTTTCATAAATTGTAATTAAGAAAATCAATGGTCTTATCTCTAGATTCTATTTTGATAATGGCACTAACAAAATATTGCAAGTTCACTCTTGGAGCTCCTCTAGTAAGCTCAAAAACAAAACGTGGACTTGGCCTTATCTACCCTTTTGATTAAAATATGGCCTGCAAAAAGAAAAGAACATAAAACCTTAGGACTAACAACTTCTCAATAGATGGTGGATCTCCCATCATTACTTCATTTGGATTATCCCCAAAACCATATCACATCCTACTAGAAGGCTCTTAGACTCATAGCCATCTCTATAAGACACAATCTTAATATAATTGTGATGGTGGCAAAATTTCTCTATATTTTGATCATTAGAGATTGATGGTTATTCTACACATGATATTTTCTATTTAACTTTATTTTTAATGTTCTTTTTCAAAAAGTTATTTGTAGTAGTATTTGACATTTGCCTCTTTTGTTTTTAAGTTTTTCTTCATGCATGGATGAGAGAGAGTGGCGTCTTATGGCTATGGTGCTATAGTGTGCTATAGTAATTGAAAGTCCAATAAGTTTAGTTGATCCATGATCCATCAATGACATCAATTACATATTATAAAAAAATTAGGATACTATAGACTTAATGTGATTCTTGTGAAATATGAGATCTTTCATTCCAATGTGTCACTCACCACAACATTCTTTATGAGATTTTGGCCCGAAGAATGGTGCCTTTTAAAACTTGGACATTATTGCGTGCTAGAAAAACCAGTTGCAGTAGAGTAAAAGTTTACGCTTTAGCTTCTTTGGGGAGTCCAGCACACATACAGGAATTTAAAGAGCAAACAATAAAACTCCAGAAGTTTTACATGGAAAACCTCAAAAAGAGAAAAAAATCTGCCCGGTAAAAGCTTTCACTATGTATCTGTTTGATGAGTCAGATCTCGAGATTACAGGATGTATATAGAAATAGACAATGATCATAGTAAGAGACAATGTTGACGATATTAACGGCGATGTTGGCGGCGATGTTGGCACGAAGTTCGGCGATGTTACGATGTTGGCACGAAGTTGACAATGTTGATGGCGATGACCACGATAGTGGTGGGTGATGATAACGACAATGGTCGGCGAAGGATCACGGTGGCCCGATGCGGTGGGCGACGGTGGTTGTGGCCGTCAGTGGCGGCGATTGTCTTGGAGGATCTTTAGCTCTCTCCTCTCTTGCTTGCCTCCTTCTCCTTCTGGCCTCCCAGAAATGAGGAGCTTATAGATTGGAGGAGTCTCATCATGGAACACTACCTCACTTCGGACGGCTCAAAATGATCCCCTTGATCATATGATGTATTTTGTGCATTTGAATGCTCAAATGAAGTCGAATTGTAAGATCTTTGGCTTATTGGAACCGTCAGGCATTTCGTAACACTTCATATTTGCTATTTAGGGACTTAGCGATATCCCAAAGTTTAAAGATATTTTAAGAGCTTGATCTCGACCAGTTTCAACTTCGGATCAGCTTGCTTTTAACATCAAGATTCGTGCTTAGACTAATAGTATTTTAAGTGTCATATAAGACATTAAAGCATGTAAATTGCTTATTGATAAGATTAATAGTTGTAATTATTGCTAGAAATTAAAATTTGTATAATTTACTAGAAGATCGTAATTGATTGAAATCATCTTGTGTTGCTACCTATCTTAATGGTTTATATCTACTTGTTCTGAAAATTGCAATTAAGAAAATTAATGAACTTATCTCTAGATTCAATTTTGACAATAGAGCTAACAGAATACTGCAATTTCTCCCTTGGTGCTCTTCTACTAAGTTCAAAAACAAGGATGGACTTGGCCTTATCTACCCTTCTGATCTAAAATTGGCTTGTAAAATGGAAAGAACTTGGAGCCTTTGGACTAAAAACTCTCTTCTTAATATATGGTGGATCTCCCTTCATTACCCCATTTGGATTATCTCCAAAATCGTATCTCACCCTACTAGAAGGCCTAAACTCATGGCCATCTCTATAAGACAATCTTAAATTCAATATAGTTGACGGTGGAAAATTTTTTTTATATTATGATCACTAAATTGATTGCTATTCTATACGTGATATTTTGGGAGTCTTTTCTTTTTCTATTTATAACCTTCTTTTAAATGCTCTTGTTAAAGAAATGATTTGTGATGGCATTTGGCATTTGCCCCTTTTGTTGCGTAGTTTTTTCTGCGGGCAGGGATAAAATTCACTGCATTGACACTAAGGGTGCTGTGATAGATTGTTTTGGTATAGAAAACAATTCATAAGACCTTTCTCTTGCTAAGAACTCCTCAAATGATAATCTTCCATATATTCAATAGAGAAAATTTATGTGATTTCTTTGAGATACTCTGCTACAAATGGAAACTATCTAGACAAATTTAAAACTATGAACAAACTTCATCCTAGAAGATTGAATTACTCCGAAGGATGTGTTTTTGTTGCTGTTATGAAGAAAATAATAACAATATTTTCCTTGACTGCTGATGCTTCATGTGGTTTGGTTAAAAATCTACTATTAGGTTGAACAGAATTTAAGATAAACCTTGTTTAAATCCTGCCAAAAATAGGATATCAGACAGCCCTCTTAAATTCTTCTCATGAAATTTGAACTAAGTGATAATTTTCATTCTTCTTCATCACCATTTGCTATTTCAGTATATTGCCATTCAGTTTCAGATCTTTAGACATATTTTATCTATTTTCACAATTAAACATCAACATTTAATGCCATCCTCTCTTCTTTTCCTTTAGATTGGTGAAATATTTGTTCAGTCATCAGAGCATGACATGAAAATTTCAGTATCAGATGAGGACATTGAATCCTTGAGCAATCTTTTATCTGAAATGCACTCATCCCTTGAGGTATGTGCTGCTTAAGATTGATAGGCTGACTCACTACAATCTTTGTGCATTTTCTATCATAAACATAATGCAACAAACTCATTGTAAAGTTAATTTTCTTTTCCAATTTGCTTCTCCAATGCTACAGCCATGGGTTCTGAGACTCAGTCAATCACAGACCACAAGTAAAACTGAGTTAAAGGTTTGTAAATCTCTACAGAAGAAACATACTTCCACTCAGACAGAGAGAAGAAAGGTTTCACTGAAAATAAAAGATGGAGAGCCTAAGCTCGACATGAATATATCTCCTTCTCCATTTGTTGCTTGGCGCGCTGGTGGCTGTCAACTAGTGACTGAAAAGCAACTGTTTTACTGACACCATTGCCAAAAATGGAAAAGCTCTCCCAGTTTTCTGGCTCATTAAAAATTAAGGCCGAAATCTATACTTGAAGGATACAAATGATACATTACCAGCAATTATTAGCAATTCAGATACAGTATCTGAAATAGTGAAAGAATTTGATGGCTCAAAGCCTTGCATTGTTGCAGAGAACAGTATTGGTAAAACCAGACTGAAAAATCAGTCTGAAGCTTATCAGAAACAGAAATCAAACTGGAGAAAGGATGCAGATGAGGAAGCACTAGAATGGTTCTTGTCACCACCAAAGACCTGCACTGTAATGGATCCAAATCATGGCTCAAATCCTTCAGTGATGGAAGACAAGAGCTTGAGCTGTAGAAATCCAAAGATCGCCGTAACCATGGATTCTGCCGACGTGTTGGCCACTCGAGATGATGGTAACATGCCTGAATGTTGTCGAAGGAGCGAAAACCTGATGATCACAAGCTCCATGAGTTGCAATTGTGTAATTTCACAGGCAAACATGATTTTGATGAAATATTAGAATGGTTCTTGTCACCACCAAAGACTTGTACTGTGATGGAGCCATTAAAGTACGGGAAGGTACCATCGACGCCTGCTATTGAGGATGACTCGGTGCTTAAGAGCCGACGAGCCGGGAGAACACACTCAAGAAGGAGCTGTGGACTAAGTTTCAGGCTGTGTCTATGGGTAGAATTTCTTACAAAGATTCAGTGTTGCAGAGAGTAGGGAAGAAAGGTTTTATGGACATGCTTGAAGAGGCTACCTAGTTGTTGTGGCTTGCACAAGTTAGTTGTGTTTTAATGGGTCTATAAATTTAAAAGTTGCTTCATTGGTGGCAAAAGCTACAAGTAATCATTAAAAAGTTCTGAACTTTCAGTTGATTACTTCTGTTTTTTTTTAGAAAATACATAATTGAAAATCTTTGAAAAAAAAAATCAAATCTTTATTGGCCTTTTCTAATGTTAGAATGATTTTGGATTATTGTTTAAGCAAATGATTTGTTGTCAAATTGATCCTTTTACTTCTGTGTAACTTAAATGTGAAGTTTGAATGTGTTATGCCTAATCTCTCTTTCCTCAACAACAACAACAACAACAACAAGCCTTAATCCCACTAGGTGGGGTCGGCTACATGAATCCTTCGTCTCCATTGTGTCCTATTATGTGTCAAATTCTCATTTAATTCAAGTATCTTAAGATCATTTTTATACATCTTAACCAAGTCTTTTAGGTCTACCTCTACTTCTTAACATAAGGCAAATCTGTCATCTACTCTCCTGTCATTGAGGCGACGGCTTTATGTGGCCAAACCATCTAAAGCGACTCCACTGTCTTATCTACCACTGGAGCTATCTCCCTAATCTCTCTTTCCTAAGTTATAATAATAAATATTTGTATTATTCATATATTATCTGCAAATTAAAATAATATGATTTGGTGCAATAAAAATAATTAAATATACTTAACAATTGTTTAAGTCTATCTTATAAAATTGGATTTTTTTTTCTTAAAAGGTCCTTCATTCTCTTCACTTTTCCTGAAGATCTGCATTATAGAAGAAATGTAAATGCATTTAATCATACAATTTTACTTTTTAAGTATTTAATTGAAAAATGTAAATAAATCTATTTTTTTAGTAAAAATTTTATCTAAATTTGATTATGTTATTTATGATGTGGCTTCATTAGTTTATTCAAAATTAAAAGGTCTATCTTAAATTAATATTAAAGTTTTATTTTTTTTTCATTTTGAAACATTGAGCTAAAAAATTATAATCATATGACTTTAAATAAACATCACTTATAAAACGACCATCTAAAGGCAAAATTAAGTGTTTAATAACAAAACTTACACGCATAGATATCACCTACATTTTTACATTTATTTAAGACTCTTAATATTTTAATGACCTTTAAATATATACATAAAAATATAAAAATATTTTTATATAATTTCAAAATTAAGGTTACATAAATAAATATACATATTTGCTATTAAAAAATATAAAAACATAAAAAATCTATGACATTCATATAAATCTTTAAAAAAAAGTATAAATATGTAAAAACATTAAAATTTATACAATTCGACTTAGGGTGCATTTGTGATAGCTTTTTGACTGCTTTGATTTTTCAGAAAGCAGTTCGAAATCAAAATAGTTTTGTTTGACTATTAACTTTTTGGCTGCTTTTCAAAAAAATTTGTGATGAAAAAACTATTTTGAGAACTAGAGTTGTTAAAATGTGGTGGTTGTCAGAAAACTATTTTTAAATTTTTAAAAAAATATATATATATTTAACACAACAATTTTTTCAAAAAAATTATTTTCTACTTACAACTAATTTTTCAAAAAACTACTTACTCAAATAGATCCATATCAAATTTATACCCACATAAAGGAGAAAATATCCAATTTATTGTCATTCTAGTACTAATATGGAGTCTACTTTTTCTAGAACTTTCTCCTAACTCTCAAGACTCTTAAGAAAAGGTTTGGTCTTGCATGGCTTCCAAACTCTACTTTATGTAAGTCTCACATATTCATAAAACATTGGAGCCAGCTTTAGCTCATAGGCCACTTATACTTGGCACTCTAATAACAAAGTTGAAATGCACCTATGATAGCACAACTGATGTAGAAGAGGCAATTGAGAAGACTACCTTCGTCTCTTTTGATCGATAAGTCGATAAATACCAAGAAGTTGGCCCTTAACTCTGGATCGATTAGTCGGCCCTTATCTCCTTTGATTGATTGATAAGTCAACCCTCATCAAGAAGTCAACTCTTATCGACCATGACCGATTGGTTAGCCCTTATCAAAAGTTGATGCTTTTATCCATGGATGAAGTTTGGTCTAATGAAGCTTTCATGTTATGGTCTCAAGCAAATGACGGACCAGATCGAGGTCCTCATTTGATAGCATGAATCCATGGTCATGCTCTAAGAGAACCCTAATAAATTGTTGCAAAGTTATTCAAGTCACATACACAAACACATTGCATTGAGATGCATGCACAAGTAACCTGTGTACCACAAGGAGTGATAAGTCATCAATTTCAGCATACACCTATGTATCATAATTGCTAAAAAAGAATGTCTTCAAATCAAAGCTAAAGCTACTTGACTTATAAGCTACAAGTCACAGTAAGCTCAATGGCTCAAAACTGGTAAAATAAACTCCCTAACCAAAATACAAAATGTATAGCAACAACATATAGCTCCCTAATTTAGAGTTGAAGTATGTTTGGGCCAACTATCTATCACAGCTTCGCTTATCAAACCGCAACCACATTGGCATTTATCTGACAACTTTTCAACTATGTTTCAAAAAATAATTTTTCCATGACTAGGTTCATCATCCAACAATGCAACGACAATATGTCACTCCTTAATCTAATAATTTACAATATGTTCTATCCAATCAACATCCTTACTCAAAAGTGCTCTCTTAATTAAGAAGGATAATTCAATATGAAAGCTTACAACAACAACAATAAGCCTTTATCCCACCACGTAGGATCTACTATATGAATTCTTTTTATATTATATCCTACTAAGTGTCAAATTCTCATTTAATTCTAATAAAATAAGATCATTTTATAGAACATAACCAAATCTTCTTGGATCTACTACCTTTCTTAACATATATCAAATCTACTATATCTACTCTCATCGGTCATCAAACGATCAACGCTTTATGTGACCAAGCCATCTAAGGCAATTGACTCCCTCTAATCTTATCAATCACTAGAGATACTCCAACTTTTTCATGTACATATTCATTTCACATTTTTTTCTCTGTGTAAAACCACTCATCCACCTGAGCATCCTCATCTCTACAACACTTAACTTGTTTTATGCTTTATCTTTTATCGGTCAACATTCTGTGCCATAATCATTATAGATCTTACCACTATATTATAAAATTTTCACTTTAGTCTAAGCAATACTTTTCTATCACACAATAGGCTCGATGCATTCCTCCACTTCAACCATCCAACTTGAATTCTACTAATAACATCCTTATCTATTTCACCATTATTTTAAACAATCGACCCGAGATATCAAAAATATTCGCTCTTCTTGATGACTTGATCATCTAATATCACAACCCCACTCCATATGCTCAGTTTAAGATCTACATAAATGAAAGCCTTTGGACTATAAGATTGACCTCCATTATTTAAGTTTCTCTTGAATTTCCTCTCTAGTCTTATCAACAAGAAGAATATCATTAGCAAAAAGTATACACAAAGGTACATCCTCCTATAAATGTTTAATAAGAGCATCCATAACTAAAAAAATATATATATGGGCTTAAAGTTGATCCTTGATGTAAACCAACTAAAAAGGGAAAATACTTGATCAATCCTCTTTGTGCTTGAACACAAGTAACAGTTTCAGTATACATATCATTAATGACTTGAATATAAGCAATATTAACTCTTTTCTTTTCTAGAATTCTCCAAAGCATCTCTCTTGAACTTTATCATATGCTTTATCAACAAATATCATATGTAGATCCTCTTTCCTCTCTCTATACTTCTCCATCAAACCTCTCAACAAATATATAACATCTATAGTAAATGCATGAAACCAATTTGGTTTTGAGAAATTTTGTATTGCATTGTAACCTATGTTCAATTATTCTCTCCCATAATTTTAATGTATGTCGCATTAACTTAATTCCTTTATAATTTGCACTCTTATGCATCACTTTATTCTTAAAAATCGGAACCAATAAACTCTTTCTCCACTCATCAAGCATCCATAGTCTAAAAATAATATTAAAAAAATTAGTATTCCAAGAAATTCCTTGATCTCCTAAACATTTTCACACTTACATTGGACTATCATGAAGTCCTATTATTTTTTCACACTTTATTTTCTTTAAAATTCTTCAACTTCAATTTTATTAATACAATGATAAATTTTTTTTCATATTTTTATTTGAAGTACTAAGGTCACTAAACTCAATCATATTCTCACAACCTTCATTAAAAAATTAATTAAAATAATTAATCCATCTATGTTCAATACCATTTTCTATTTCATCTTTAATGCACTTCGCTCAAACTAAATCTTTACTGCTCCTATCTCTTTGATTATTTTTAGTATTCAATCTATTACATTAACTTTTGATGAACATCTAAAATCCTAAAATTTTATACCTTATTTTTAAAATATTTTTATTAATGTTCTTAAAGAACCTCATCTAATCTTAAAATAATATTTTAATTTATTTTTCATCTTCTAACCTTTCATCTTAAAATCTAAAACTAATCGATCTTGAACTTAACTTTTCACCCATGACTTTATAATTTTTTACAATATAAAACAATCTATTTTTCATTTCAAAATAATCACTTTGAGTTTTATCAAATCCATTCTTATATGTGATAATATGTTCATCTCTTCTCTTAAATGAAGTATTGAAAACTATAAAATAATAAGCTAAAGTAAAATGAGTATGATCTTACCTTCTTCATTAATCACTCCAAATGTATAACCATCATGAATAATTTTAAAATCTTATACTACTCTACCAATATATATATTTAAATCTCCTCCAATAAATACTCTTTATTTAAGAGATATTCTTTGTATTAATCCATCTAGATCATTTCAAAAATTTTCTTTTGAGCATACATCCAAATCTATTTGAGCATAAACATTTATAACATTAATAATCTTAACATCAATAACAATATTTAAAACTATAATTTTATCACAAATCATATTAATTTTCACATTACTTTCAACTTTTTCTATAATCACATACACCATTTCAAATTCAACTCCTAACTGAATATCAAATTTTAAAACCTAAACTATCAATCTATTTAACCTTCTCTCCAACCCATTTAGTTTCTTAAATACATAAGATTTATATCTTCCATGAACCATAATATCTATTAATTCCACCAATTTAGTAATACATATATTCCAAGTTATTATTCTAATTTTAGTTTCATGGACTAACTTTTTTTGCTCATCCATAATGTGAGAACCTTTAACACTACATGCGGCGATCTGATGTCGTTCATACTCTTGTATTCAAACCAAACATCATCACAGAGAATATCCTAGCATTCAATATCAAAGCTTCCATTTATAAAAAAGTATCAAACCCGATTCCTAAATATATCCAAATACAACATAAAAAAAATCTGATAAATGCAAACTTAATCTACCTCAATGAACATATTTAAGCTCTCATGTACAAACGCCTAAGAGTGTCTCCTTTAAAACACCAAATATTATTTTGAGTGTTTTTTAAAATAATATAATTGATTTTTAAAAATAAAAAATAAAAACATTTAAAAACTATATTAAACAAATATGTTTTTAAAAATAACTTTAAAACAGATATAGAAAACACAACAAAATTGCAAGCCCCAAGGGACCAATTTGTTTTGCCAGTCAAAATAGATTCTACTATTGCTTCCTTAGTAGTTCTCACAGGTAAAAAATGACATGTCAAATCAACGAAGCGATCCTACAACAATGTTATAAATACAAAAGCTTAGGTAGAAATTGAGTGGAAGTAGAATGTTTAGAGAAAAAATCAGCCATCAAAATGCACAAGACAATTATAATATTCATGTACTGTCCATCAATAACCAAATCACTCAGAGACAAAACTTGGAAATTTTAATCAGCCAAAATAACCATGAAACATAAAAAACAACCATTTTGAAGTCATGAAACGCCTAATAGATAAACTTCACTAAAACAAAATGCAACATATATGGGAAGAAATGAACTCAACAAGATAATCTCACAGAATAATAAAGAATAAAAACTCTTGCAAAATTTAACACTGAAAGGTTCAATTCCTGTAATTACAGTGAGCCAAGTGATTAATCACTAAAACACCAGAGTGATTAATTCTAGAGCGCAAAAGGATCCCTTTAGGCTTCACCAGACTTGGCTTGAATCGGTTCTTGAGTTAACCACCCTTGATTCAAGCTGAGTCTCGATAAGTAAAGTGCCAGTCAGTGGGATCTCCGTCTTTATCTCTCATTGGATGGGATCACGCGGATGGTGTTCCTTTAGAATTGTTTCAGCATGGATTGGGATCTCTAATAACAGATGTGTTATTCAGTTGCGATTATGCTATTCATGGATTCATGTTGTTTCGCTCACTGCTTTGGAGGGTGGGATGAGCTTTAGTAATCATTCTTGAGCATCCTCATTAATTGAATGGAGGATTGAATCTGCAGTCAACTCCTTTTGCTCATTTCTTTCCGTCTTCTGTCAGGGTTCCGAAGATCACAGGAGAGGAAGAAGATCTTCTCATATGAAGCGTCGGTGAAATCCTGAAATGATCTCAATGTACTCAAGACGAGAGCGATACTTGGAGTTGTTCCTTCGATCATTTCAGCCCATTTGATTTGTAAAGAGGAGGCAGGAGAAGAGTAAGAAGGCAGAAGCTACAGAAGATCTAAGATAATTCTTGCTCCTTCAGATTTCTTCATCCCTATTTATAGTGTTGGATCCACTCTGTTTATTAGAATATTCACAGAATTTACAATTTACGTTAATCCTTGCCACTCAGCGGTTGGATATCTTGATTCTTCTGTTCTCTGCGTCTTGTCATTATTCAGAGTTCTCTTAGTTACGCTCATCATCTTCAGTGGGATTTAATCTTGCTCTGATTTATCATCGTATCTTGACCCTCCGAGCAAGTAGTAAGCGGTTTTGTTTATTTATTTCTCTGTTTATTTATTTTTGTTTATAATAACTCTCTCAGCTTTTGGGGATATTAATGAAGTCTTTTGGTCAATTGGCTCTTGATTCAGTTGTTAGCTTGGGGATATGTGTTCATATCATTAACACTGAACAATTCAAGAGTTGCTTCATTAATTAGCCAGACTCCTTGCCAAGTAAAAAAAATCACTAAAACGCCAGATGAAGTAGAGCAGCAAAAACTAAAATGAAGCATGCCCATTAAAGATAGAGATGAAGTACTAAGAGTAGGTTACCACCACCAAAGATAATGTCTTTCTTGATTTCCTATTGAAAAAAGAAAAGCGCACTCAATTATAAATATTTATCAATAGCCTTCAGCGACAGCGGCAGAGGAATCCTTGTTCCTTCCCTCACCAGCAGAATCTCCAACAGCAGTGGCCACTCCTTCAGTACCAGGCTCAGCTATGCCATCAGGAACTTCATCCTCTGGGGCCTCACCTGATCTTCCTCGGAAGAGGCTCTTCCATGTAATCATTCTCAAAGGCATCTGCCGGTACTTCATAGATTCTAACCTGTGGCTTCACTGATCCTTCACAGAACATACTTCCCCTCATTCAGCTTCATGCAAGGTCCACAATGGACTTAACAATCCCCACATATTTGAAGTATTCAGATTGATCTGAGCTGCAAAATCGGCTTATAGATCACACTAAGGATGACATGATTAAAATGGTCCCTTGGATGAATTCTTGATACATAGCCCAGCTTCATCAAATCAGCACCAGCAAGAAGAGCCTGGGCAGTCCACTTTGCAAGCTTGTTTGCATTGTTCTTGAGCTCAGTGGCAAGCACCGCTCCCTCTGGGTCTCAAGCTTCTGCCACCAATCACACCAGTACTTGGGATCAAACTCATTTAATGCATTAAGAGTGAGGAATGCATGACCTCTCACATCTGTGACACTATGGACCTCACAGCGAGCAATGAGATGGGTATCTTCATCTAGTTTCCAGCGTCGATATCTACAAGCTACCTCCTCTCCCTCGGATGCAGGGGTTTGGCTCATCAGTTAGCTTGTTGCCATCACGGACAAGCACCTGTTGGGGAAGTTCTGGTTTATGCACGTAGCCTCAACAGCAAGAGAATGAGCAGAATTGATATCCTCCTTGGCTTCAGGAAGTGTCTCCGACGAGGTCTCATTGACAGAAAGGAGATCAAGTTGGGATCCATCGCGCTTGTCAAAGAAAAGCTTGTTGCCCACGCGCTGGATAATAATATCCCAAGAATACACAGAACGTGCGCACATAAACGCGGAGAATAACATCAAGCAAAGACGGCAGCTTTATCCTCGTTGGCGAGTCGACGGATAACTGGATCGTCAGTTGTTGTGACCTTGAAGAAGTTGCGAGACTTGAAGCGATCGACGCGGCGCTCGTTCTTAGGGTTGATACGATCGAAGGACTTGTCATAGAATTCGAGGCTGCCACAGACGAGGAGATCCTCCGGGGATCCGGAACAGCAAGAGAGCTTGGAGAAAGTGGAAAGGGATCTGATCGAGCATAGTCCACTCGGTTGGATGTCGACGGAGGTTTAAGCGTATCACGGCTTGCCTTCTTGGTAAAATCGATTTTGTACAGCCGGTCACGGCGAGCACACATCTCAGTTATTTTACGAGCTTCGACCTTTTTAGCTGCGGACGCTGCTGAAAGCGCCAGCGACAAACTTAGGATCGACCAGGCGAAAAGAAGTCATTGTCAGCGGCGGCGGCAGCAAAATCATCAAGAGCGAAATCGAACACAGCGTATTAGATGGGATTCATGTTTTTATTCGGCGATTATTGTCGGAGCAAAAAAGAAAGGGACGTGGGCGGCTATCGTAGGAAAGTATTGTCAACATCAGGATTATACGATGCCTACGTCAAAGCCCATGGGATCGATTAAGTGCAAGAGAAAGACTAAAGGCGAATTATTTTATTGTTGGTTTCAGAGTCTGGATGATTGGTTATTACTTGGGCTTATCTATGGGATCTACAGAGCATTTCACTTCTATATCCCAGCCCTTATTTTTAAGTATCACCTTTTATATTTTTTAATACAATTTATTTTTTTTAAAAAAGATTTGCATCCGTATCACATAATTTTTAGATATCTAATTTTTATATATTTATATATCTCATAAAAATAATATTTTTTATATTTACAAATTAATCACCGTAAATCTTAATTTTTTTTTAAATTGACTTTAAAATATTAAAATTCATAACAAAAGTCTAATTCATATTTTTCTTTTTTTTTATAAAATTTCTAATAGTTTGATCGTAGCACATGTATATACATAAATCCAATAGTTCAAAAAAATAGGAATGATTGTTAAATTGTAAATACATATATATTAGATGCTTGATTTATAAATTTTCCAAAAATATAATATTAAAATTTGATATTTATATATTTTAAAATTTATCTATGTATAAAAATATATATTGACTTTTAAAAAATATAATGATAATCATAATTTATCATATGATATTAAAGATTTAAATATTATAAATATAAATATCAAAATTTAGATATTAAATATATAATTATGTAGTACTTATATAAATAAACTTAAAAGTTATTATATATATATATATATATATATATATATATATATATATATTATTTATTTAAATTAAAATTCTATCTCACTAATGTATTTGACTTTGAGTTCATCTTAAACTCAAACTTTTATGATTAGAGTCAATACACTATATCAATATGGTCAATGTAAAACTTTACATGATGAGCTTGAATTCTCAAAAAATATAACTTGAACATTGAATCTCATTTAGATGACTAATCACATCAGAGCAAAATATATTAGATATTATGAAAGTATAATTTGAGTCATTTTAATATTAGGGTGTTACTATGATTATATTTACTTTGCTTGGCTAATTAGTATAACACACCATGATATATTATTTATAATTATACCCAAAGGATAAATGTATTTTCATTGCATATGCTAAAATGCTTTTTTTCTTGCTTAGCATAATGCTCTATTAATATCTAGAGAAAATTTGTGTTTTCTTTGAAGAATCATATGCTATTTTATTTATTTTTTATAGGTCATTATATAAGCTATATCATATATATATTGTTGCGTGCTAGAAAATTAGTTCCAGTAGAATAAAAGTTTATGTCTTAGCCTTATTAAGAAATCCAACACACACAGATATTTGAAGAGAGAACAAGAATTTTCAAGATTTTATGAAAATCCCAAAAAGAGAAAAATCAGTTCAGTAAAATGTTTCACTATATATCTACTTGAGTACAAAGTTTAAGTTTTTTAGATAATAGGATTACAGTTGTAAGTGAAAGCTCAGCGGAAATCCCGAATCATATGACAACAGTTGTGCGGTGGTAGTTAAATAACGGTGTTGGTGATAGTGACGATAGTGAATAGCGGTATCGGTGATAATCCGACATTATTAGTGGTAACGGCGGTGGTACTAATAGTCATCGGCGAGGGTAGTAAACGGCGATGAATATGACCGTGGTAGTGGTGATTGCGACAACGAAGCGATCAGCCAGTAATGTCAGCGGCAGTTATCGGGCGATAGTGGCGGTCGGTGATGGTGACCAAGCGGTGGTCGGCGGCGGCGAAGGGCGGGTGGCCGGTGGTCGGCTAACTGATTGGCGGCGGTGACCAATGACGGTGAGGACCGGTGGTGGTGGCCGGCTGGCGATCCGCTGCATCGACCACCGTGGCCGTCGCCGGGTCGCCGCCATCCTTGCCGCCATGTTGCCGCCGCCGCAACCCGACAACGGTCACCACCTCCAGCTGCCACCACCCGACGGCGGATCATCATTCATTCACTGACTACCACCAATATTGTTACAAACGCCGACCATTGTCACTGATTGGATTTCCATTGTTAGGCTTTCTCACTTGCAACTATGTAATCTCATTATCGGTAAAACTTAAATTTTGCACTATGAAACAGATATATATTGAATACTGGGCTAGGCCCCGTAGTTCCCCCCCTCTTTCTAGAGTTTTTCCAAGTAAAAATCATAGAGCTTCTTGTTCTCTCTTCAAATATTTGTGTGTGTGTTGGATTTCTCAACAAGGCTAAGGCGTAAACTTTTTTTTCTATCGGTTTTAGCATAACAATTTAGCTCTTAAAAACATTCCCTTTACATCTTCACGATGGTTGTCGATTTTATGTTCAGAATAACACCACCTATATGGTGAAGAAAATCTTACTCTCGAGGAACATATAAGAAGAATGAAGATTCATCAAACTTTGATCCTTCAGCTTTTGTTGAAGACTAGGGGGAAACTCTTAATCTCAAAAGATCATCCAAATCAATATTCTAGATATCTAATTGATTATGAGTTCAAGAAGCAAGTCAATAATGCTCATGAAAAAGGCAAAGATCAAAAAACAACTTTGGCTACCAATGGATATTTTTGATTTGACCTACTTCACACAGGTTAAATATCACCGAGTACTTGTACCTACTCTATACAGGTTAACGTCATCGAGTAACATTCTGACAAACAACCTCGATAGGTCATGTAAACTACTCCGCCACGTCGAGTAATACTCTGACAAATAATCTCAAAAAAAAAAAAACAAAATGTTAATCTCTTTCACACAGGTTAACGTCATACCTCAACAAAACAATTTTGGATGAGAGTTAAAACTATTGACTTCTTCCACACAAGTTAAATGTCGCCGAATAAAATTCTGACAAACAACATCGGATATGTCAAAAATCTTTGGCGAATTCGATTCAACCTCTTCCATACAGGTTGAAGTCATCAAGTAATACTTTGACAAATAACCTCGGATGGGTCAAAAATTCTCAGCGGATTCGATTTGACCTCTTCCATACATGTTAATATCATCAAGTAAAACTTTGACAAACAACCTCGGATGGGTCAAAAATTCTCAACAGATTCGATTCAACCTCTTCTATAGAAGTTAATGTCATCAAGTAATACTTTGATAAAGAACCTCAGATGGCTCAAAACCGGCGGCTTGATTCTCTTCCGTATAGGTTAACATCATGAAGTAACACTTTGACAAACAACCTCAGATGGGTCAAAATTCCAGTGAATTCGATTCGATCTCTTCCATACATGTTAATGTCATCAAGTAACACTTTGACAAACAACCTCATATGGGTCAAAAATCCTCAACGGAAACCCCTTCCATACATGTTAATGTCATCAAGAAACACTTAGACAAATAACCTCGGATATTTCAAAAATACTCAGCGGATTCGATTTTACCCCTTCCATACAAGTTAACGGCATCAAGTAACATCATGAAAAATGACACTCTAAAATTATCTAATATAATTTTTGAGTTTTCTGAGGAATACATAATCAATGCTTCCCTGCCACATTTGCAGTTGTCAACTATTGGAGTTTCAAGAAAATTAATTTTCTATAAACTACGGGACTTAATCGCCTCCAAACCCGGTCGGTCCAACGAGGACAGTTGACGTCTCTCCCGAGAGAAAATCAGAGCCTCGTCATATGAACTACGGGTCTTGATCTCCTCCAAACCCGGTCAGTCCAACGAGGACAGTTGATGCCTCTCCCAAGAAAAAACCAGAGTCTCGTCGTATGAACTACGAGTCTTGATCTTCTCCAAACCCGATCAGTCCGACGAGGACAATTGACGCCTCTCCCAAGGGAAAACTAGAGCCTCATCGTGTGAAATACGGGCATTGAACTCCTCCAAACCAGGTCGGTCTGATGAGGACAGTTGATGCCACTCCCGAGAGAAAATCGGAGCCTCGTTGTATGAACTACGAGCCTTGATCTCCTCCATACCCAGTCGATCCGATGAGGACAGTTGACGCCTCTTCCGAGAGAAAATCAAAGGTTCACCATATGAACTATGGACCTTGATAGCATCCGGCGATTCCGCGAGGATAGTTGAGACTCTCTCGAGGGCAGAGCCTCAGGTATGAACTACGAGCCTTGATCGTATAAACCCGGTCGATTGAAAAGAAGGTTGGCAGCTTCTCTCGAGGAAAATTGGAGCCTCTATGACTGGCGCGATGCATCCAAACTTGATCACGAGGACAGTGACTCTCTTTAGGGAAAATCGAACTCGTGCCACATGCCTTGATCTCAGAACTGGTGGTATCGAGGATTGGCGCTTCTCGAAATAAAGCGGAGCCGTATGAACTACGGGTCTTGATCAACAAAACAAATGATCTTCTTTTTAGAAGAAGTTAAGAGCTTTGGTGACAAAATAAATTTTTATTTTTTTTACCCTTAGCCCCTAAACTTCTGCTAGATAATTTCTTATCCAGTATGAAAAGAGCAGCATATGAGAAAAAACTGTATTTCCTTAGTTTATCCTAAGGAGGGAGGGTTTATAGATCCACTATAGGGGCAAAAATGGAATAAATTTAAAAAAACTGAAAAACCCCATCTCATCATTATGACTGACGTTTGCTAGTCATTTTATTAAAAAAAAATCTCCTCTCCTTATTATGGCTGACTTTTGGTAGCCATTTAATTAAAAAAATCCCTCTCCTCATTATGGTTGACGTTTACTGGCCATTTAATTTTAAAAAAAAACTCCATGTCTTCATTATGGATGGCGTTTGCGAGCCATTTAATTAAAAAAATCAAATAAATAAACATTAATAATTAATTAGTTAATAAATAAATTAATATATCTAACCTATGTAATTACAAATCATAATAATAAGTAAAGTAACTTAGAAAAATTAATATATTTTTTGGATGAAATAAGTTTTATTATCCAAGGAGAATGATATATCACTCTAAAATTTATAAATTAAACAATCGATTGAAAACATACATACAATCAAATTAAATAACTCAACAGACGAGTTCAACAATGTGACAAATCAAAGTTCAAATGAGCTCAAATTAAGCTCAAATCTATATGTAAGCACTCGATTGAATGATCAAATGATTTCCTGGTGTTATACTCTCGAATCGGCGGCTCAACGAGGCGAATCTAGACTAAGATCATCAGATCGAAGGTCATTTGAATCAAATCACCAAAATATCTATGATTAAATGAATATCAATCAGATGGAGTGTTTGAGATTTTTTGACTATAATGATCAAAATGTCCAGAATCCTTAAATAGACCTTCTCGAAGGAAGAGAGAGCTCGAAGCGAGCAGGAGGTAAAAGAGAGAGAGGCTTGAAGAACCTCCAAGTATAATCGTGCCACCAGTTAACGATCACCGACCACCGCCGCCGATCATCGCCGTCGACCACCGCCGCCAGTCATGGCTGCCGACCATAACCGTCGGCTGTCGTCGTCGGCCACCACCGTCGGTTCTGTCGCATTCGCCGCCAACCGCGTCGCAGCCGTCCATCGACAACGGCGGTCATCGCCCGTGACCATACCCGAGTCGGATCATCACCGATCGTAACTATCATTAATCTTCGACCGTTACAACCCAACTACTGCGTTGCTTTGTCAGATTTTCGTGTCGCTTTCTTCCTCATGTAATATAGAAAAAACTTAAACTTTCTCCGGCGGATAATAGTGGAATATTTTTTGCAGTGGTTATTTCCTTCTTTGGGATTTTTTAAAAAAAAGAGTTTCTTGTTTTTTTTCAAATATGTGTGTTTGGATTTCTTAATAAGTAAGGCGTAATATTTTATTCTACCACGATTTTTAACATATATATATTGTATTAATTTTAATATAATTTAAGAGTTTTGAGCCCCATCTTGATTATTTTTTGACAGAACATCATAACATAATTTTTTATAATTTTAAAAAAATAATAAAATTAAACAAATTTTGATTAAAATATTAATTTGACCCTAAATACATTGCATCCAATATTTTTTTAACCCCATTCTTTTATATATATTTATACTCAAATTTAAATATATTTATTTAAAAATTACATACATATCACACAATTCTTAATTTCTTATGTTTCTACATATTTAACATCAAAGTTTAATTTTTATTTATCTAATATTTTCATATATTTAAAAATATGTATTTTAATTTAAAAAAATTAATGATAATAAATTTTTTGATATGATATTGATGATGAATGTATTATTATTATTATTATTATTATTATTATTATTATTATTATTATTATTATTATTATAAATTAAAATTTAAAATTTAAAATTATAAATATATAAAATTATATGATATGCACATAAATTTTAATTTTTTTCATCACACATTAAGTCATTAAACATGTATTTTCCAACACAATTAATTTAATTTAATTAAGTTTTTTTTTTAAACTCTATACAATGGCCAGTTGACTAGTATTTCCACTCGTCCCACCATTGAGCTAATGCAGAATAACTTGATTGTAATCTGATAAAGTGGTTCCAGCGAAACTCCGGCGACGTTCCTCCGCCGCGCGAAACCATTTCAGAATCCCGATCCTTCCAAACTTCTTTTTAAATATATATTTTTTTCCCAAAGAAAAAGTCTCCATTCGGAGCTCAACGGAGAAAACTCTGCCAGTTTCATCTCTGTCCCCACAAAATCCGAAGCAAAGCTCTGTATAAACAATGCTCCCGCTTCCTTTCCAGCCCTCCGCCCATCGTGGCCTCCGCGCTCTCTTCTTTTTCACTCTCTTTGGTTCTAGGCGAACCCCATCCTTCTCACACGCATCGAAACTGCAATCGGTGGCCATGGCGTCGTATAGCACCGGTACAGAGGCATCGCGACGGCTTCTCTTCAGGCAGCTCTTTGAGAAGGAGTCATCCACCTACACTTATCTTCTTGCCGACATGGGGCACCCTGAGAAGCTCGCCGTGGTGAGTGTGATTTCTCCCTTTCTGGCGTTGGATTGTTTATTTTTGTTGGCGTTCAATGCTTCAAGTGGAGGGGGGATTCTTGTTGGTTCTGTGGATGAGAGCGAACTGTGGATGTTGTTGTCGCTTTCTATTCTTTCTTTTAATTGAACCTGGTTTGCTTTCTTATTTCTTGTTATATTTCTTCTTCGCTTTCCAAGTCCAAATTTTTAGCAATTTGAGGTCAAGGCAGTACTTAACGTTTGGCAATTTGGCACCTAACGATTTTTGTTGTTTGATTGTCAGTGGGAATACCTGAATCCATGGTTTTGTGCGTCTGCTGAAGTTCTGGGTTATAAATATACATGCTTTTAATCTGTAATGAAAACTAATCTTGAAAATTGTTTGACTGAAGATCAGTGGTTTGGAAATAAGGTTGCATAAGTGATTGTAATTTCATAAGTTTTGCCTTTAGGATTAATCATTAAATGAATTGTTAATTTTGTTATAAGTAATGCCAATGGTAATCAATCGTGTGTTTTGTCTAGTCAAAGGGAGGATTATAGGTATAATTAAGCATTAATGAGGAGACTGATTCATATAAGGCTATCACTAAGCCAAGGATTAATTAGGTACTAATTAACTGTTTATTAATTTAGGGTCTTGTCAAGCATTAATTATGTAAGCACCATGCTAAGAGAATAATTATTTGATCACTATATAAGCCAATGTTTGTTAATTACTAATTAGAAGATTATTAAAATTTAACTGGGCTTTTAAGCTCCAGCCAGCGATTAAGCCTGTATTAAGTAGCATTATTGATTACATATATTAAGTGAACACTATTAAAAGGATTAATTATCCTGATAAGCTCGTTATTAATCTGTTTATTAGTTTTGCAAAATTTGTAAAATTATTTAATCTGAAAGGGTATTAAAGCACCAATTATGGTGCAGTGATGCTTTTTTTTTAGTTGTTGAGGAATGTAAACTTTAGTGGTCGCTATGGAGTTTATAGGATCAATTTCCAAAGGAAAGTTTCCCTAGGAAAATAGTACCAGATAATTAAACTTGAGGATGCAAGAAAGCATAAAACTTTCTCAACTAGCATATCAAAACTATATATAAAACTTTCATGGATGGTTTATTAATATCTTGCAAAGAGTTATGAATGAACATGTGTAGCTATTCATTAATGCCTGTCATGGGATCACTTGGGAAGAAATGCAAATATTAATTTAAATATTTCACAATGAATTAAAAATAGATTGGTGCATCCATCTCTTTAATCCATGAGCCGCCATGTCAAAGAGGCTCACAAAGTGAACATGGTGTAATATGAATTCAATGTGGAGAAAGAAATTAAATTCACAGTTTCATTAATGGAGACAATCTTGACAAACATACAAGGAGGAAGAAGCTCTTCTCTTTGGATCCCACCTCTCTAGCTCTCTTGATTTCACACTGTCTCTCAAGTTCTAATGACTTGAGGTCCCACCTTTACAATGAACAATACTTGACTATGGATTGGTGGCGTACTTTATCTTAGCTTTTCTTTATAAAATTGCTTGTCCTGTTACAGTGTGTGCCACAATATGACTTCATTTGATCATGGTATAACACATAAATCCATGCCATAGATTTATTACATGACATCATGAATAAATGTAGAACTAATGAGGTATGACAACCTTATACGATGCTATGTCTCCAGAGTATTGTTGGGCTGTCATCATTACTATGTGATCGATAGTCTTCTCAACGTTGGAGCGATGCATCTTTCTTTTTAGAGATATTTTTGAAAGTCTCTTTGGGATTTCTAGTTCTTGCTCTTTCTCGACTCTCTAGCTTTTGAGTTTTGGCTTCTTGGCACTTAACATGGGGCTTTCAAGAGGTTTCCAATGACCCCTTTTAAGCTTCTTATTTAGAATCCTTATGTCAATATTGCTTCTGATTGAAGAACACCTCTTAACAACATTATGTATCCACTTGGAGTCTCTTCTTAGCATCTATGTGATCTTAGTTGGTTCTTACATCATCAATTGCTAACCTCTTGAGCGTAAACCCTCATGTAAAACAATTTACTTTCATCAATCAAGTAATAGTAGAATGAAGTCTTAGTTTTTTTTCGAGCCACTTTGTTTGCTCCCTTACCAATTTTGTGCAACACCTTGGTGTTTTGAGGGTTGTGGTTCTCTTCTTTGAGAGCTTATCTTCTTTCAATTGATTTTCATGGCTTAACAGTAAGCCATTGAGATGATGTTGTGCTTTTTGCATCTCATCGTCTACTTTACAGGCTCAATTAGCTTTCAAAATTCTTTTATTCACCATTAAATATCATATTAGTGATAAAATTCAATTGGCATGTGTTGCCTCTTTTGATTGATTTGGCCACTCATGATGGGTTTAATTTTTCTTCCCTCACCTTTCAAGCTCTTGCTGGTAGGGAGCTGCATGAGATCCTTGAACTTCCTCTTTGGTATCGATCATGTCCACTCTTCTAGGGTTACTGTGTCTTCTTGGGGTGTGTCTCTACTTCAAAATAAATCTTTTTGCTCTCCCAAGGCTTTCATCTCGGCTCTCAGGGTTGGCTGGTTCTTTTGCTGAGGACTCCAAATCAAGTGGGTTTTGAGGTATCCAAGGCATACTTTAATTGAATCTTAACTTATTGAATTGTAGATTGCCCTATTGAATGCAAACTAGATATATATCATATTCTCATCCCAATTTGTTGGATGTCGTATGTTGAATCCTTATAGCATTCACCATGGTATTTTGAATCCTTATAGCATTCACCACCTCGATTTGGCCATTAGTTTATGGATGAATGGCACTGATTCTCTTTAGCATTGTATACATCATAGCTCAGAGTGCTTTTCATAAGATGCCAAAGACATGTGTCTAAGATGATTGATCTTGGCAAATCGAAATGCACTCAATTTTCTTAAAGAAGAGACACTGCTTCTTATCTTGTGATGTTTTGTTTGCATGCCATAAGGATGATTATCATGGAAATTTTGCCACCTTACTGTATACATAATTATGACCATCATAGATGCCATTCCTCCCAAGAAGTCTGTGGCGGTGTTTTTTTGTGGCCATGTCAACACGGGTAAAGGCGTAATCCCTTACTATTTGAAGGCTTTGAGGTGCAATAGAGTATACATTTTTTAAGGTACTTGGCCATATCCAAGTGCATTCTTAGCCAATATATGCATCTTTATAGATTATATAGTAATTTATTCACCCTAAACTTGACCACTTTGGAGGTGTGCATTTTCCAATCCACTTCACCTTATCACCATTCTTCAGAGCACTTTACAATCCTCCAAGACTACTTGTAAGCCTTCATCTACTTTGTAAAGATTGACATACTTTTTATGCCAAGTTGATTTTAGTTGCATTATTGCTAATAAGGTCACTCAAGGATGAGAGCGCGTGCTTGTCATTTTATTCTTACACCTTCTTGTATTAGATAACTAAGTTGAATTGTTGTAATTATGCCATCTATTCCATGTGTTGAGCTTGTTGAAGGTTGGATAGCATTTAAAGGTGCTGAAGTGGTTTGTGATTCATATGAATCACAACTTTTTTAAGCAAATAAGACCACCGATATGCCATTGTTGGAAACTTTTAAGCTTTCTATAGCAACTCCTAGTCATACATGTCAATTAATCCAATTGTTAAGGATCTTGGAAGTTGTTGTCATGGTCTTTGGTTTAAATCCCTTCTACACCATAATAAAGTCTCAATTTATAGATTTGAGCGGACAAAAAAAATCATAGATTTCAATAGTGCAAAACAATATGCATTATGACGTAAGGTGCATTAAGGGGTTATTTGGTTGGGTGAAAAAGGAATGCATTGCATCATTTTTTTTAGTGAAAAATGAAATATTTGTGTTTGTATAGCTAAAAAAGAAATGTAATGTAAAATTTCAATGCATTCTTTTTCACTCTTTAGTTTAAATCCAACGAAAAAGAATTTCGTCCGATTTTGATGATTTTACTTTACACCGGTTGGTGTAAAGTGAGGGAATAACTGGCCACCTACCGACTTGCCTCGGCATTGCCAATTGCATGCTCCACCACCATCGCCCGTCATGGCAATCACTCATTGTTGTCCCCCGCTAGTTTTACATTAATTTTACTTTACTCAAACTAAACACCAAAAAATAAATTCTTGAATTTGATATACATCCATCCAAATAATCATAAAATATTTCAAATATACTATATTCCTTTAAATTGAATTTCCTTTACACTGTATTTCTTTTTTAGCCAACCAAATAGCCTCTATAATATTTTCATAATGTAATGTAGGGAGTTAAAATAGTACGTGCAATTTGCACTATGCAATAGCAATAACGCATAGCACATAGCTCCCATAGCATGTGCTATTAATTAGATGAGTTAGGGTTATAAATTAATGTTTATATTATTTATTATTTAGTTTTTAGTTTCTATTAAACTCTACTCATCCTATAAGCTTTGTGACCTTGCCGACTTCCTCTACTACATCATTTGACCTTAGGACATTGAGTATTTTGTGCCATGCTCCGCAAGCTTGCAAGCGTCCTTTTTGCTCCTCCATCTTGCAAGCATCGCTTGTCCCTATTTGCTTCAACTTCACACATCTCTTGTTTCTCGCACACTATTTGTCTCACATGCTAACATTGCAACTCAAAAAGCCTTGAATTTGGATTGTCTATCTCTTCTTTAATTCCATATGCACCTCTCTCTCACCAAATGATAAAGGAACGGCTTGACAAGTCTTCGACAAAAGTATCTATTCTTTCTTTTCATTTTGGTTGATTTTATTATCAAGATGATTTTTCTTTCAATTTAATAGTCTTTAATGTTTAGTTGTATTTTTATTTATAAGCATCCAAACTTCAAGTGAAGGGTTGCAATTACATATAGCACTACCGACCAAAAGGAGTGGGAAACATCAAGGATATCATTGCCAACATACCTCTTGTAGCACCTTTTCCAATGACGATCATCACACGAACCTGCATAAAACTTCAAACAACAAATATAACCTCCAAACACCCAGCATTCAGAGATATTAAGCTCAGTATAACAGATAAGGAGGTAAACCATTAGGATATCATTAGACCAGAGGGAGCACCACCAAAGCCACCACCAAGAATTGCTAACACAGTTACTAGGAGCGAAGCTCAAAATATGGGAAAATGCAGTAAACAAGGACCAAACAAAGGCAAAAGGAAGCACATAGTTGATAAGATCATCCATTAAAAGAACATGCAAAGATCCAGATGCAATAATGCCCAGAGTAATAGTATGACTAACATCATGATTTCTAGGTAGCAAGGTAGCCATCAAAATAGGAAAGGGGAGAGGTTCATCCACAACCCATAACTAAAAATCCCAACAGGTAGAAACCAGAAGAGAATAATGGGAAAGTAAGCAGTCAGTTCCAAACATAGACTCAAAATGATCAAGAAAATATAACCAAGTAAATACCCTTTTAACCAACCCAGCCGACTAGAGCAACCAATTCAAGCAGCCAGCAAGGCAGGCCACCCTACAAGCCACCAAGATAGCCAAGGATTCAAATCATCTAACTTAGAACCATCAGTATGAAAGACATAAGTAGTCATCCAGTCACAAACATTGAAAATATCTTAAGGGAAAGTCATAGGCAGCAGCCACCAATCCAAATCTAAGGAAAGGAGAATCTCATTCAAACAATTAGAGATAATAGCCAAAGACAGAAAAAAAGAAAAAGCCTTTTTAGGATAAAAAATAAACCAATAAACAGAGACAATAGTAAAAAGGAACCCAAACAGAGTCATCATCATCCAAGTTCAAAAAACATATGATAAGTAGATTTCAGCCTTCCAATTCAGAATGCAAACCAAAAATAAAACCTCAGTATTATAGGAGGTGCACCCAATATTCAAAAGATATAACAATCCAGTAGCATTTAACCTCACACTCATCTAGAAAAGCAAAAAAGTAAGGGTAAGTAGATGCAGGAAAATCGTTCTCCAACAACACAAAACAAAGAGCCCTCAAGGCCACACCACCCCTCTTAGCGGCGAGCTAAATCCACAAAAACACCTCTGCCAATAGACACCTTCGGATAAGCAAGCCCTAACCAAGAAACCCACACCCTAAACAGCACAACTAAAATCCAAGAGGACAGGAGCAGATGGGAAGGGTGAGATTCATGATAGAAAGGACCACCAAAAACACCTGGAAAATCCATCCAAATTAGCAAATGACAAAGTGACAGGACAACCAACCATAGCTGGAAGGTAACAAATCCAGCATGAGCAACACCCAAAAAGGGAAAAAATCCAAATAAAGAGAACCACACCAACCAGAAGACAAGCAAAACCCAAAAGCCTCCACCTGCTGCAAACACCCATACCAAGGTGGGAGAGAAGACAAACCAGAAAACAAACACTATAGTAAAAATCCAATAAGTGGAAAGACAACCCCAACACATCCAAAGAATAGGAAGAACTCAAACTAGAGATTAAAAATATATTTAGGTGAAAAAAAACTCAAGCTGAAACCAACAAAGGAGAAAACCAATACTAATCAAAAACACCAACATGGAAGCCCCAAAGGTGGAAAGAAGAGCTAAAAGCTTCTAAGATAAGGCAATCCAGTTTTATCTAAATTTATAAGACCCCTTAAAAGGAAAGGTATGCCATCATTAGAAAACATTTGCAAACAAGAAGACTTGGCCGCCAAATTGGCAAGAAAGTCAGCACAAGAGTTGGCTTCTCTATAAATATGAGAAATTTGAAAATCTAGGTTAACAAGAAGCCTCCTAGTATGATTAAGTAAATAATACACTTCAGCATTACCATGAGCATCAAATTTAAGTAACCTAAAAGGAGGAGAGCATCTAGTTCAAACCAAATCTTATTAAACCCTTGTTGTAAATAAATGGAATTTCCATGATGAATTCGATTAAGTTTAGAAAATAAAACATAACAAGGCTCTAAAGCGGTAGCAAAAGCAGAGATAACCTTGCCGCTGTGATCTCTCAAAATCCCACCACAGCTATAGTAACATTAGAAACCGAGTCATCAATGTTAACCTTAATGTAACGATAATTAGGTTTAATCTAGTATATAATTTTGTAGGTAGGAGAGACATTACAGGGAGAAAGGTTAATCCCAAATTTCAAGGCCACAGACTTGTACCATTTAAAGTTGGAGTGAATAAGAAGATTGTCTTTGAAAAGAGACAAAATTTTATTTTATGATCTAGCAATGATATGATTATAATTTATAGGAATATTATGATGCTTTGCATCATTTCTATCCATACAAATATACCAAAGAATAATAATATCTAAAACAATTTTAACATGACCCTTAGAAGTAAAAGAGAAACATGCTTCAAGGAGTTGCATAATAGAAAATGAACCATTAAAATGGAAAGTATTAAAAATATTATCATACTAATTCCACATTCTAGCAGCAATAGGGCCATTCACAAAAACATGATCCAAACTTTCAATGTGATAGCAACAGTGACATTTAGAGGGGAGATGGAAACCTTTTTTCAGAAGAGTAGCATCCACAGGGATATAATGCTTCAAAATGCACCAAGTTAAAGCCTAGAACAAAGTAAGGACACTAATATTCTAGATTTTAGTAAAAACTAAGGATACTTGATATTTAAATCTAATAAAATGCCAAACATCCTTAAAAATAAAATCTCCAGAAGAAGAATTTTGAAAAGAATTTGGTCAGGTTCATTAGGGAAAGGACAAATTTTTAAGTATTGTGTCAATGACCACATTAGGAATAAGGTTATTCAATTGAGCCACATCCCACTTATTATTAGTAATTAACTGATGAATCTTAAGCACCATAGTGGATTGAGTATTGAGAAGGAATCAATGGAGCCCTGCCCAAGCCAATTGTCTTGCCAAAAGAATGAGGAATTAGAATTGACACCCAAAGAAATTAAATTCTTAGCATTCCATTTGATAATATAAAGTCTTCTCCACATAGGAGAATCCCCAGTTTTGAAAGCACAAATGAGGGGATGTTTTCGACAATATTTAGCATGCATAAATGTTGACCAATAATTATGTTTATTTCTTAAGTTCCACCATATTTTATAGGAAAATAGTTAATAGAATCCTTTAATGTTTTGCAACCGAAGCCACCTTCATTATTAGTAGAACAATAGTTGTGCCAACTAGCTCTATGTAATCTTTTGATAGATGAATTAGAACCCAAAAAAAATTATTAAAAAGTCTATTGATCCTTTTAATAATAAAATGACTAGGAACAATAATAGACAAGAGATACATAGGCAAAGAGCAAAGGGTACTTTGATCAAGATAAGTCTAGCACCAAAAGAAATAAATGAAATTCCCAAGATGAGGTTTTCTTATTTATTTTTTGTATAACTTCATCAAATAAAGAAGATCTTTTTGTGCCTCTATATAAGGGAGTCCCTAGATAGGGAGATTTTCATGAGAAAAACTTATAATATTCTTGATAACATTGATCTCAGATAAAGAGATAGAAGAGCTAGTAATAACACAACTTTTATTAGGATTGATATTCAAGCCACTCTCCCTACCAAAATGAGTTAATAACTTACATAATTTTTTAATATAAAGAGTGGAGGCATTGCAAAATATAATGAAATCATCAACAAAACTAAGGTGTGAAATGGGAAACCCACTAATGGTTTTGTAGTACATGTTAGGTATTCTGCTAAACATATGATCAATACATGTAGAAAGATATTCCACAATAATAATGAAGAGAGCAGAAGAAAGAGGGTCCTCTTGCTTTAGCCCAAGAGAAGAAAGAGGGTCCTCTGCTACCATGCACTTCACCATTATAAAGCATAGAAAACCAAGAATTCTCAATCCCATTCTTAATTTAAGTAATAAATGGATTTGAGAACCCAAATAAAGCCAAAATTTTATATAGGAAAGCCCAACCAATATTATCATAAGCTTTGGAAATGTTAAGCTTAAAAGCAGGTTTTCACTGTGAACTTTAGCATTTAAATCATGGATCATATTTTGGGCTAAAAGAACATTATCAAAAATGGATCTCCATTTAAAAAAATTAGTTTGATTGGGGGAGATAATTTTAAGAAGCAAGATACTCAAAATTTTAGCCAAAATCTAAGAGATAAGTTTATTAAAAAAAGAGCAAAGGTTAATCGGCCTAAAATCACTCCAAACTTTAGGATTGTCTTTTTTAGGAATTAAAATAATGGAAGTGATAAAAAAATATTTTGGAATGATACTACCCTTAAAAAAATCAAGAATAGCTTTAATCAAGTCCTCTTTAATGATAATCCAACATTTTTGAAAAAAAGGGTAGTATAACCATCAGGACCAGCCATAGAGTCTTTATTCATATTTTGCAAAATATCACCAATTTCAGACTCAGAAGGTAAGGAAGAAAGAATATTGTTATCATCATCAGAAAAAAAGATTAGAAATAACATCAAGCCAAGAAATATCATCATAAGCAATATTTTTATTCAGAAGCTCATTATAAAAAGAAACATCAAATTCAGTAAGCACCTTTTTATCTTACACCAAACTCTATCATTAATTTTAATTTTATAGATGTGATTTATAGGTTTTTTATTTTTAACCATGGCATAAAAATATTTAGTATTTAGATCACCATTAGAGATCTATTTCATAGAAGCTTTTTACTGCCAATAGGTCTCCTTTATGTCTTGAAAACATGTTAACCTATCTTTAGCTTGAGCCAACATATGAATTTTGTAAGTATCAAAAACAAAATCATCTTCCAAAATGATTACCTTATTCTCCATTTTATTAATATTGAAAAAAACGTTCTTGAAATAATGTTTATTCCACCAGGTAAGGCATTGTTTAAGTCTTTTTAATTTGGACCACAATCACCTCATCCCAAAAACATAGTCATCAGAATGGAGAGGTTCACCCCAATTACTAGCAACAACATCCTAAAATCTATCATCCATCAACCACATATTTTAGAAGCGAAAAGGGATAGGGGAGGAAGATCTATTAGTAATAAAATTCACATTAATAAGCAAGGGAGAATGGTCTGAAAGGGTTCTACTTAAGTGCTCCATAGAAGTACTAGGGAAGAGATTAATCCATAGATGATTAAAAAGATATCGTTCCTTTCCCAGAGTTTATAATTATTCCATGTAAATAGAGACCCACTAAGGCAATGTCGGTAAGATGAAAATCAAGGATCATGTTATTAAAATATTCCACATAAAATAAGTTTGGAGCATTACCACCAACCCATTCGAGGAAAAAAAAGATAGTATTAAAGTATCCACCCCCAAACCAAAGTGCATCAACAGAAGAAGAAAAGCTAATAAGATCCTCCAAAAGAATCTGTCTATCATTTCTATTATAAGAAGCATAAACAAATGAACCTAAACAACAAAAATTATAATAAGTAATCTTAACATTCACAACTTGGGATAAATCATCCAAAACCCATAGAACTTAGGGTCTACTAAAAAATCCAAATTTTATTGCACAAGTTAGCAAAAAAATTTCCAAAACCAATCATTCTACAAAGAAATGTTAGAAGGAACAATAAAGGGTTCCAAGATAGCCAAGATGGAAATGTTATGAGTACAAACTTAGCTTCTAATTCTATTTCTAACATAGAGGGTACAAATCCCTCTCACATTCCAAATTAAGAAAGAATTAATTTCTTTTTTGGCAGAAGAGCCAGATCTAGTAACTCTGGAAAAATTAGGAAATTTAGTTTTAGGAGTTTTACTTTTCTTTCTAAAAATCATATGAAATTTATTAGTCATATCCACAACATCACCATCCGATAGAGATTGTTCATGGATATTTTTTGAATAAAGCTGCACATTTAAAACATCATTGCAAACCACTTCACCTTCTTCCAAATCATTATTATGTTGAAGTATCAGAATAGCAATTAGTTCAACATTAGATGAAGAACTAGGAGAAGGATTCAAGCCATTTAAAGCACATGTGCCTAAGTCAAGATTAGATACTTTATCATTAGTTTGCTCACCATTCAAGCCCATATCAAGGATCACATTTTCTTCAAATAAAGGTGGCAAAGAAGTAGGAATGGAATCATTCGAGATAGAATCATCATCCATAAGTTTCAAAAACATATTATTATCCATATTATTAACAATATCAGGGGATTCAACTATATAGGCACATTAAAAGGTAATGCATCCTTATTAACATGGCTGACATCCAAAAGTTGATCAGGCTTAAGAACCATAACATTTTCCAAAGGAGCAGTTGGAGGATCGAGATAATGTCCCTCGAGTAAAGAATTGTCCATACGAATAGCTTTATGTGGTTTAATCGAGGGCACCTTAAGATTGGGATCCAAATTATTATGAACAGTGTTTGGTTTCTTAAGGTGAGGATGAACCACAAAGCAATTCGAAACTCCATGACCATGAATTTTGCAATAGGAACAAAAAATAGGAAAATTCTCAAAATCCACTTTTTGCAAATAACCATATTTCTCTGTTCCTAGCCAAATTTCCTTTTGAAATTTTTTAGTTATATCCAACTCGACTAGAATCTAAGCAACAGATGGTCGGATATTAGAAGTAGTCACCTGATCAACTTGAAGAGGATGACCAAACAACGCACCCACAATAAAAAGAAATTAATGATTAATGAATTGGACACGCAAATTGGGAAGAGAGATCCAAACTGGAACAATAAGAGATTCCTCCTTAATATTAAAAAGGGCATCCATTTCAACAATTGCATTGAAATCGAGAAAACTAATGAGAGTAAAGTAATTCTTTGGAAAGCTGAATCAATACATGATGAGAATCGATCAATCTGACAGAAAAAATTCCAGAGAGTTTTAAGATATGAAAAAAAGATCGAATATCCTCTAAAGTAGGATGACATAAAGAAAATTTACCCACCAAAGTGAATTCAAAGGGCTTCACAAGCCTTTCAACCACTGAATCAGAACACATTATCATGGGTACACCCTAGAAGAAAGTCAAGATAAGCTCGAGACTCACTTTAATTGGCCTTACCTGAACATCCTTCAATGATTTTGATTCCATCAATGGATTTAAGATAGAGACACCCAAAGAATCAAAAACCTTGATGTGTAGCCAAAATCTCAGTATTTCCACATGGGGAAGGAGAAAAAAAAAACAACAACACATGATAGGATAAGCTAAAATAAGAGAAAAATCATCGAGCTGAGTCAGAGATGTCCACAAAAAACCCAGGAGGGACGCCTCCATAAGGGAAATGAAATTCTTGGAGCACCAAAAAAAGCGAAGAGAGAGAAGATTCTCATATGAATGGGTTTAGGGTTTAGTGTTAGTTTTAGGGTTTTTTTGGGTTTAGGGTTTAGGGTTTAGGATTTAGGGTTTATGGTTTTTTTAAATTAAGTAAACTAGTAGGTTTAGGTTTATTTAGTTATTTTTATTTTTATTTAGGTTTATTTTTTTATTTTTGTTTAGTTTATATATTTTAGGAATATTTATTTTAGTTTATTTTTAAAGTTTATATTTAAGTTAATGTTTATTTTTTTATTTTAGATTTATTTTTATTTTATTTTTTATTTTTAAGTTTAGGTTTAGATTTCTACTTTATTTTTTTAGGTTTAGGTTTTAGGTTATTATTTCAGGTTTATTTTTAGGTTTTATTTTTTAGTTTAGGTTTAGGGTTATTGTTAGTTTATTATATTTTATTTAGTTTAGGGTTTAGGTTTATGTTTAGATTTTATTTATTTTAGTTTATTTTATTTTTGTTTAAGTTTAGGTTTATTTTATTTTGTTTATTTTAGGTTTATGTTTTTTTTAGTATAGGGTTTAGGTTTTATTTATCATTTATTTTTAGGTTTAGGTTTTTATTTTATTTTATTTTTTAGGTATATTTTATTTTATTTTATTTTTTTATTTTTTAGGTTTATTTTATTTTTAGTTTAGTTTAGGTTTTATTTATTTTAGTTTAGTTTAATTTTAATTTTAATTTTATTTTATTTTAGGTCTAGGTTTAGGTTTAGGTTTATGTTTATGTTTAGGTTTAGGTTTTAGTTTAACTTTTATTTTATTTTATATTTTATTATATTTAGGTTTAGGTTTATTTATTTTTTTGATTTTTTAGGTTTTATTTGGTTTAGGTTTAGGTTTTTTATGTTTTAGGGTTTATGACTTAAGGTTTAGGGTTTAGTTTTAGGGTGTAGGGTTTAGGGTTTAGGGTTAGTTTCAAGGTTTAGGGTTTATAGTTAGGGTTCTTTTATTTTTTATTTTTTAAATTAAAGGTAGGTTTAATCTTATTTTGTTTATTTTTTATTTTAGTTTATTTTATTTTTTATTTTTATTTAGATTTTTTTATATTTTTATTTAGTTTAGTTTGTTTATTTTAGATTTACTTATTTTAGTTTATTTTAGCTTAGTTTACATTTTTAGTTTAGTTTGTTTTTTAGGTTTAGGTTTAGGTTTAGGTTTAGTTTAGTTTTATTTTTAGTTTATTTCTAAACTTTAGGTTTTATTTTTTTATTTTTAAATTTAGGTTTAGGTTTTTATTTTATTTTTTTAGTTTTATTTTTAGGTTCTATTTTTTAGTTTAGGTTTAGGTTTATTTTAAGTTTATTCTATTTTATTCAGTTTAGGTTTAGATTTAGGTATAGTTTATTTTAGAATTATGTTTAAGTTTTATTTATTTTAGTTTAGTTTATGTTTAGGCTAATTTTATTTTTATTTTAGGTTTAGTTTTTTTTTTTTTAATTTAGGGTGTAGGTTTTATTTTATAATTATTTTTAGGTTTATTTTATGGTTTATTTTTTAGGTATAGGTTTTTATTTTATTTTTATTTTATTTTATTTTAGTTTATTATATTTCTATTTTAGGATTAGTTTTGTAGTTTAATTATGCTTTTTATTTATTATATTTTAGTTTAGTTTTTATTTTTATTTATTTTTTTATTTTTATAGGTTTAGGTTTAAGTTTTATTTTATGATATTATTTATTTATTTTATTTTCATTTAGGTTTTTTTATTTATTTCATTATTAGGTTTTCTAGTTTAAGTTTTAGTTTTTTTGGTTTAGGGTTAGTTTAGGGTTTAAGGTTTAGGGTTTAGGGTTTTGGGTTTTGTTTAGGGTTTATGGTTTAGGAATTATGGTTAGTTTAGGGTTTAGGATTTAGGGTTTTTTAGGTTTTAGGGTTTAGGGTTTAGGATTTTGGGTATTAAAGTTTAGAGTTTAGGGCTTAGGGATAGGGTTTTTATTTTTTTTATTTTAGTTTATTTTTATTTGGGTTTATTTTTATTCATACTTAATTTATTTTAGTTTAGGATTTTTTATTTTAGTTATTTTTTAGGTTTAGGTTTAGGGTTATATTTATTTTTTCAGTTTAGGTTTATTTTTTTTTGTTTTTTTGGTTTAGGTCTTATTTTTTATTTTTAGGTTTTGGTTTAGGTTTTTATTTTATTTTCTTAGATTTAGGTTTTGTTTTTATTTAAGAATTTTTTTAGGCTTTATATTTTTAGTATAGGTTTAGGTTTAATTTTTTTAATTTTATTTTATTTAATTTAGGGTATATGTTTAGGGTATTTTATGTTTAGGTTTTATTTATTTTAGTTTTGTTTATTTAAGTTTAGGTTTATTTTTATTTTTTTGGTTTATTTTAGGTTTAGGTTTTCTTTCGTTTAGGGTTTAGGTTTAATTTTTTAGGTTTAGCTTTTTATTTAGTTTTTATTTTATATTATTTTTGGTTTATTTTATTTTTATTTTTCATTTGTGATTTATTTTATTTAGGTTTCTATAATGTTTTAGTTTAGTTTAGGTTTTTATTTATTTTATCTTAGTTTAGTTTTTTAATTTTAATAATTTATTTTTTAGGTTTAGAATTATGTTTAGGTTTAGGTTTAGGTTTTTATTTTATTTTTTATTTTATTTTATTTAGGTTTAAGTATTTTTAGGTTTTAGTTTAAAGTTTAGGTTTTTAGGTTTTTAGGGCTTAGGGTTTAAGGTTTAGGGTATAGGGGTTTGTGGTTTAGGGTTTAGTGTTTAGGGTTGTTGGTTTAGGGTTCAGGGTTCAGAGTTTAGTGTTTGGGGTTTAAGGTTTAGGATTTAAGGATTTAAGGTTTAAAGTTTAGTGTTTAGGGTTTTTTTTTTAAAAAAATGAATTTAACTGAATAGCTAGGTTATGTTTTTTTAGTTTATTTAGTTTATTTAGTATATTTTCTTTATTTTTTAATTTATTTTATTTATTTTTTATTTAATTTTATTTTTATTTTTCATTTAGCTTATTTATTTTAGTTAAGGTTTTTTATTTTAGTTTATTTTTTATGTTTAGGTTTAGGTTTATGTTTATTTTTTAGTTTACTTTTATTTTTGTTTTATTTTTTAGGTTTAGTTTTTATTTTTTATTTTCAAGTTTAGGTTTAGGCTTTTATTTTATTTTTTTAGGTTTAGGTTTTAGGTTTCGATTTTAGGTTTATTTTTAGGTTATACTTCTTTATTTAGGTTTATTTATAGTTTATTTTATTTTATTTAGTTTAGGGTTTAGGTTTAGTGTATTTTAGGTTTAGGTTTATGTTTTATTTATTTTATATTTAGATTTTATTTAGTTTAGGTTTATGTTTTTAGGTTTTTAGGGTTTAAGATTTAGGATTTAGTGCTTAGGATTTAGGGTTTGGGGTTTGGGGTTTAGGGTTTATGGTTTAAAGTTGTAGGATTTAATTTGGCTTAAACTTTAGGTTTAGGTTTAGGTTTTAAGTTTAGAATTTAAACAAGTCAAGGTTTAAAGTTTAGGTTTAGGATTTAAGTTTAAGGTTAAAATTTTTAGGTTTATTAGGTTTAGTTTAAGTTTAGTTTGAGGTTTAGGTTAGGTTTAATTTAAGGTGTTAGGATTTAGGTTTTTTAATTATGTTAGTTTAAATTAAAGGTTAATTAGGTTATGTTTATTTTTTGGTTAGTTTTATTTTATTTATTTTTTTTGGTTTAAGTTTTATTTTTTATTTTTAGGTTTTGTTTTAGGTTTTTATTTTATTTTTTAGATTTAGGTTTTATGTTTTTATTTAGAATTTATTTTTAGCCTTTATTTTTAGTTTATGTTTAGGTTTAATTTTAATTAATTTAATTTTATTTAATTTAGGATATATGTTTAGTGTATTTTCAATTTAGGTTTTATTTATTTTAGTTTAGTTTATTTTAGTTTAGGTTTAGGTTTATTTTGTTTTGTTTATTTTAGGTTTATGTTTTTTTGTAGTTTAAGGTTTAGGTTTTATTTTTAGGTTTATTTTTTAGGTTTAGGTTTTTATTTAGTTTTAATTTATTTTATTTTAGGTTTATTTTATTTTTATTTTTTATTTGTGATTTATTTTACTTAGGTTTTATTAAGGTTTTTTTATTGTTTTAATTTAGTTTAGGTTTTTATTTATTTATCTTAGTTTAGTTTTTTAATTTTATTATTTTTTAATTTTAGGTTTAGGTTTATGTTTAGGTTTATGTTTTTATTTTATTTTATTTTTTATTTTATTTTATTTATGTTTAAGTATTTTTATCTATTTTAGTTTTGGTTTTTAGTTTAGGTTTAGGTTTTTAGGTTTTTAAGGTTTAGGGTTTAAGGTTTAGGGTTTAAGATTTAGGGTTTGTAGTTTAGGGTTGTAGGTTTTAGGGTTTGAAGTTCATGGTTTAGGGTTTAGGGTTTAGGGTTTAAGGTTTTAGGATTTAGGGTTTAGGGTTGTAGGGTTAGGGTTAGGGTTTAGAATAAGGGTTTTCTTATTTCATTTAAATTTGTTCTATTTAGGGTTTAGGGTTTAGTGTTTAGGGTTTAGGGTTTAGTGTTTATGGTTTTTTAGGATTTAGGGTTTACGATTAAAGGTTTAGGGTTGTAGGTTTAGGGTTTAGGGTTAGTTTTAGGGTTTAAGGTTTAAGGTTTAGGATTTATGTTTAGGGTTTAAAGTTTAGTGTTCTGATGTTTTAAAAAAATGAATTTGCGAAAAGTTAGGTTATGTTTAGTTTGTTTAGTTTATTTAGTTTATTTTTTTTATTTACTTCAGTTTATTTTAATTTTTTTATTTTTATTTAGGTTTATTTTTTATTTTTATTAAATTTAGTTTATTTATTTTAGGTTTATTTATTTTAGTTTTGGCTTTTTTATTTTAGTTTATTTTTTAAGTTTAGGTTTAGGTTTATGTTTATTTTTTTAGTTTAGTTTTATTTTTATTTTATCTTTTTTGGGTTAGGGTTTATTTTTATTTTTAGTTTTAGGCTTAGGTTTATATTATATATATATTTTTTGGTTTAGGTTTTATTTTTTTATTTAAGGTTTATTTTTAGGTTTTATTTTTTAGTTTAGGTTTAGGTTTATTTTTAATTTAATTTATTTTATTTAGTTTAGGGTTTAGGCTTAGTTTATTTTCAGTTTAGGTTTAGGTTTTATTTATTTTAGTTTAAGTTTAGGTTTATTTTATTTTTTTATTTTAGGTTTAGTTGTTTTTTAGTTTTGTGTTTAGGTTTTATTTTTCATTTATTTTTAGGTTTTTTTTTTGGTTTATATTTAGGTTTAAGTTTTTAATTTATTTTTTTAAATTTATTTTATTTTTATTTTTTATTTTTATTTATTCTATTTAGGTTTCTTTTAGGTTTATTTTATTTTTTAATTTAATTTAGGTTTTTATTTATTTTATTTTAATTTAGTTCAATTTTTTTAGGTTTAAGTTTTAGTTTAGGATTTTATTTTATTTTATTTTATTTTATTTTTAGGTTTTATTTAGTTTAGGCATAGGTTTATAGGTTCTTAGGGTTTAGGGTTTAAGGTTTACGGTTTAGGATTCATTATTTGGGGTTTAGGAGTGTTTAGGGTTGTAGGTTTTAGGTCTTATGGTTTAGGGTTTAGTGTTTAGGGTTATAGGTTTTAGGGTTTAGAATTTTTCTTAAAATTAAGTAAACTAGTAGGTTTAGGTTTATTTAATTTATTTTTTATTTATTTTAGTTTATTTTATTTTTTATTTTTATTTAAGTTTATTTTTTTATTTTTATTTAGTTTAGTTTATTTATTTTATGTTTCTTTATTTGAGTTTATTATTTTTTTAAGTTTGTTTATTTTTTAGGTTTTTTTTAGGTTTAGGTTTATTTTTTAGTTTAGTTTTATTTTTATTTTATTTTTTTGGTTTAGGTTTTATATTTTATTTTTAAGTTTAGGTTTTTATTTTATTTTTTTAGGTATAGATTTTATGTTTTATTTAAGGTTTATTTTTAGGTTTATTTTTTAGTTTAGGTTTAGCTTTCTTTTTAGTTTATTTTTTTATTTAGTTCAGGGTTTAGGTTTAGTTTATTTTTAGTTTAGGTTTTATTTATTTTAGTTTAGTTTATTTTTATTTAGTTTTATGTTTTACTTATTTTATATTTAGGTTTTATTTAGTTTAGGTTTAAGTTTGAAGGTTTTTAGGGTTTAGGATTTAGGGGTTAGGGTTTTAGGGTTTAGGATTTAGGTTTAAGGTTCAGGGCTTAGGGTTTAGGGTTATAGGTTTACGGTTTGTTTATGGTTTAGGGTTTAGGGTTTAGGATTAGTTTAGTGTTTAGGGCTTAGGATTTAGGGTTTAGGGTTAGTTTAAGGTTTAGGGTTTAGGGTTTAGGTTTGTAAGTTTAGGGTTTAGGGTTTAGGGATAGTTTTAGGGTTTGGGGTTTAGGGTTTAGGATATAGGGTTTAGGGTTTAGGGTTTAGGGTTAATTTTAAGGTTTGGGATTAAGGGTTTAGGGTTTAGAGTTATAGGATTAGGGTTTAGGGTTTAGGGTTTGAGATTTTTTTTGAATTAAGTAAATTGGTAGGTTTAGGTTTATTTATATTATTTTTATTCATTTTAGTTTATTTTATTTTTATTTTTATTTAACTTAATTTTTTATTTTTATTTAGTTTTCTTTAATTATTTTAGTTTAAGTTTTATATTTTAGTTTATTTTTTAAGTTTAGGGTTAGGTTAAAGTTTATTTTTTAGTCAGTTTATTTTTATTTTATTTATTAGGTTTAGGTTTTATTTTTTATATTTAGGTTTAGGTTTAGGTTTTTATATTATTATTTTAAGTTTAGGTTTTAGTTTTTTTATATTATGTTTCTTTTTAGGTTTTATTTTTCAACTTAGGTTAAGGTTTATTTTTTAGTTTATTTTATTATATTTAGTTTAGGTTAAGGTTTAGGTATGGTTTATTTTAAGTTTAGGTTTAGGTTTATTTTATTTGGTTTATTTTATTTTAATTTTAGGTTTAGTTTTTTTTAGTTTAGGGTTTTAGTTTTATTTTTTGTTTTTTTAGGTTTAATTTTTGGTTTAGGTTTTTATTTAGCTTTTATTTTATTTTATTTTTGTTTTATGTTTAATTTTATTTTATTTAGATTTTCATTATTAGGATTATTTTATAATTTTAGTTTAGTTTATGTTTATATTTATTTTATATTAGTTTATTTTTAATTTTTAATTTTATTTTAAGGTTTAGGTCCAGGTTTTAGTTTAGCTCTTTATTTTATTATTATATTTAGGTTTAGGTTTTTTTTACTTATATTATTTTTAGGTTTTATTTAGTTTAGGTTTAGGTTTTTAGATTTTTAGGGTTTAGGGTTTAGGGTTTAGGCTTTAGAGTTTAGAATTTAGGGTTTTAGGATTTAAGTTTTAGGGGTTTATGATTTAGGGTTTAAGATTTAGTGTTTAGGCTTAAGGGTTTAGGGTTTTAAAGTTTAAGGTTTAGGGTTTAGGGTTAAACAGTGTTTAGGGTTTAGTTGAGTTTAGGGTTTAGGGTTTACTTTAAGGTGTAAGGTTTGAGTTTAAAGATTTAGAGTTTAGGGTTAAGTTAGGTTTAAGGTAGGGTTTATAGTTTAGGTATAATATTTAGTTTTAGAGTTTAGGGTTTAGGGTGTAGAGTATAGGGTTAGGGTTTAGTGTTTGGGGTTTTGGGTTTTGGGTTTAGGATTTTAGGGTTTATGCTTTTAGGGTTTATGGTTAATGTTTAGGGTTTAGGGTTTAATGTTATTTAAGGTTTAAGGTTTAGGGTTTAGGGTTTTTTTGTTTAGGCTTTAGAGTTTATAGTTTTTAGGGTTTGATGTGTATGGTTTAAGGTTTAAGGTTTAGGGTTAGCTTAGGGTTTAGGGTTTAGGGTTTAGGGTTTATGGTTTAGTATATAGAGCTTATGATTTAGTGTTTAGGGTTTAGTGTTTAGGGTTTAGGGGTTAGGGTTTAGGATTTAGGGTTTAGGGTTTAGGGTTAGGGTTTTAGGGTTAGTTTAGGGTTTAGGGTTTAGGGTTCTGAGTTTAGGGTTGTCAATTTAGGGTTTATGGTTTAGGGTTAGTTTTAAGGTTTAGGGTTTAGGATTTAGGGATTAGGGTTCAGGGTTTTGGGTTTTGGATATTTTTTAAATTAACTAAACTAGTCGGTTTAGGCTTATTTAATTTATTTAGTTTATTTTCTATTTATTTTAGTTTATTTTATTTTTTATTTAGGTTTATTTTTATTCATACTTAATTTATTTTAGTTTAAGATTTTTTATTTTATTTTAATTTTATTTTTTTGGTTTAGGTTTTATTTTTTATTTTTTAGGTTTTGGTTTAGGTTTTTATTTTATTTTCTTAGATTTAGGTTTTATGTTTTTATTTAAGATTTATTTTTAGGCTTTATGTTTTTAGTTTAGCTTTAGGTTTAATTTTAGTTAATTTTATTTTATTTAATTTAGGGTATATGTTTAGGGTATTTTATGTTTAGGTTTTATTTATTTTAGTTTTGTTTATTTAAGTTTAAGTTTATTTTAATTTTCTTATGTTTATTTTAGGTTTAGGTTTTTTTAGTTTAGGGTTCAGGTTTTATTTTTAGGTTTAATTTTTTAGGTTTAGCTTTTTATTTAGTTTTTATTTTATATTATTTTTGGTTTATTTTATTTTTATTTTTCATTTATGATTTATTTTATTTAGGATTTTTTAATGTTTTAGTTTAGTTAAGGTTTTTATTTATTTTATCTTAGTTTAGTTTTTTAATTTTTTAGTTTGTTTAGGTTTATTTTATTTTATTTTATTTATTTAGTTTAGGGTTTAGGTTTAGTATTTTTAGGTTTAGGTTTAGGTTTTATTTATTTTATATTTAGATTTTATTTAGTTTAGTTTACATTTTAGGTTTTTAAGTTTTGATTTAGGCTTAGTTTTAGGGTTATTTATGATTTAGAAATTTTTATTAGGCTTTGGGTTTATTTAGTTTAGGGTTTAGTTTAGAATTTAGGTTTTTAGGTTTAGGTTTATGGTATTTAGTTTTTTGGTGGTATTAGTTTAGGTTTTTTTGGGTAGTTTTATAGTCAGTTTTAGTTAGGTTTGGTTTAGGGTTTAGGGTTTAAGGTTTAAGATTTAGAGTTAATTTTAGGGTTTAGGGTTTAGGGTTTATGGTTTAGAATTTAGGGTTTAGGGTTTAGGATTTTGGGTTCAGGGTTTTTTTTTAAATTAAGTAAACTAGCAAGTTTAGGTTTAATTAGTTTATTTAGTTTATTTTTTATTTATTTTAGTTTATTTTAATTTTTTATATTCATTTAGGTTTATTTTTTATTTTTATTTAGTTTAGTTTATTTATTTTAGGATTATTTATTTTAGTTTAGGCATTTCTATTTTATTTTATTTTTTAGGTTTAGGTTTATGTTTATTATTTAGTTTATTTTTATTTATTTATTTTTTTGGTTTAGGGTTTATTTTTTATTTTTAGTTTTAGGCTTAGGTTTATATTTTGTTTCTTTAAGTTTAAGTTTTATGTTTTTATTTAAGGTTTATTTTTAGGTTTTATTTTTTAGTTCATGTTTAGGTTTATTTTTAGTTTATTTTATTTTATTTAGTTTAGGGTTGAGGCTTAGTTTATTTTCAGTTCAGGTTTAGGTTTTATTTATTTTAGTTTAGGTTTAGGTTTATTTTATTTTGTTTCTTTTAGTTTTAGTTGTTTTTTAGTTTTGGGTTTTGGTTTTAATTTTCATTTATTTTTAGGTTTAAGTTTTTGAATTTTTTTATTTTTTTTAGATTTATTTTATTTTTATTTTTCATTTTTATTTTATTTTATTTAGGTTTCTTTTAGGTTTATTTTATTTTTTAATTTAATTTAGGTTTTTATTTATTTTAGTTTGGTTTAGTTCAATCTTTTTAGGTTTAGGTTTTAGTTTAGGATTTTATTTTATTTTATTTATTTTATTTTTTAGGTTTTATTTAGTTTATTTTTATTTTAGGTTCTTTGAGTTTAAGGCTTAGGGTTTTGGATTCATGGTTTGGGGTTTAGGATTTAGTGTTTAGGCTTGTAGTTTCTAGGGTTTAGGGTTTAAGGTTTAGTGTTTAGGGTTTAGGTTTTAGGGTTTAGAATTTTTTCTTAAAATTAAGTAAACTGGTATGTTTAGGTTTATTTAATTAATTTTTTATTTATTTTAGTTTATTTTATTATTTATTTTTATTTAAGTTTATTTTTTATTTTTTATTTAGTTTAGTTTATTTATTTTACGTTTATTTATTTTAGTTTATGATATTTTTATGTTTTTTTATTTTTTAGGTTTTGGTTTATGTTTATTTATGTTTTTATTTTATTTTATTTTATTTTTTTGTTTTAGTTTATTTAGTTTTTTTATTTTATTTAGTTTTTAATTTTTAGTTTAGTTTAGGTTTTATTTATTTTATTTTAGTTTAGTATTTATTTATATTTTATTTTCTTCTAGGTTTAGTTTAGTTTAGGTTTAGTTTATGTTTTTATTTTATTTTTGTTTAGGTTTTTTAATTTATTTTATTTTTAGGTTTTATTTAGTTTAGGTTTAGGTTTTTAAAGTTTAGGGTTTAGGTTTTAGGGTTGTAAGTTTTAGGGTTTAGGGTTTAGGGTTCATTTTAGGGTTTAGGGTTTAGGATTTACGGTTTAGGATTTAGCATTTAGGGTATAAGATTTTTTAAAAAATTAATTAAACTGACAAGTTTAGGTTTATTTAGTTTATTTTGATTATTTTATAGTTTTATTTAGGTTTATTTTATATTTTTTTTTTGTTTAGTTCATTTATTTTGTGTTCATTTTTTTTAGTTTAGGTTTTATATTTTAGTTTATTTTTTTAGGTTTAGGTTTAGGTTTAGGATTAATTTAGTTAGTTTTATTTTTATTTTATTTTTATGTTTAGGTTTTATTTTCTATTTTAATGTTTTGGTTTAGGTTTTAATTTTATTTTTAGGTTTTAGGTTTTAGGTTTTATTTTAGGTCTATTTTAGTTTAGGTTTATTTTAGTTTTATATTATTTTATTTAGTTTAGGTTTAGGTTTAAGTTTAGTTTATTTTAGGTTTTGGTTTAGGTTTTATTTATTTTAGTTTATTTTATTTTATAGGTTTAGGTTTATTTTTTTTTTAGGTTTTTTTTTTTTAGTTTGTTTAGGTTTTATTGTTTATTTCTTTTAGGTTTTATTTTATAGGTTTATTTCTTTAAGTTTTATTTAATTTTTATTTTATGTTGTTTTAAGTTTATTTTATTTTTATTTTAGTTTTAATTTTTATTTTATTTAGGTTTTTATTTTTAGTTTTGTTTAGGTTTTAATTTATTTTATTTTAGTTTAGTTTTTATTTTTTATTTTAATTCCTTTTTTAGGTTTAGGTTTTAGTTTATGTTTTATTTTATTTTGGTTTAGATTTTTATTTATTTTATTTTAGGTTTTATTTAGGTTTAGGGTTTTAGTTTTTGGGGTTTAGGGTCTATGGTTTAGGTTTTTAGTTTAGGGTTTAGGGTTTTTTTTAAGAAACCCATAGAGAGGAGAATGTTTTTGCCACAAAGAAAGGAGTATAAGGCCCTTAAGAGGGGTTAATTCTCTTAACTACCACTCAAAGAGCTACATTCAGCCTAGAGAGAAAAATCTCCTATCTATTACAACAAAAATAGAGAAATAAAAACCTAAACAAAAGAAATAAAAGACCAAAAAAACACAACAAGGCAATAACACAAGAAACAAGATGATCAGCCAAAGCCCACTACTACAAACAGAAGTCTTTCGAGAGTTGCACAATCCACATCCAGGATTCAAAACATGCAAAGAACTTGTAAAAGAATCCTGTAAGCAACTAGAAGACGTAATTAACACAGTTAGAGAAAATCAAGCTTAAGCACATAATAAAGAGCAATATAAGAGAAAATTTCAAATAAGGCTCATTACCACCTTCATCTTAAGGGGCAACCATAAATGTATGACTTCAAAAGAAAGGTTACAATCACATATGTACTAGCCAAAAGATAATAGGGAAATCATCCCAGCCATCATAGCCCACTTACCTCGATGAAGTCAATCTGCCAAAGAGTGAAAGTCAACAATTCTCTAGTACTTGCAGGCTAAGAAACAGAAACAGCTGGCCCACAAATCACCCAGCCAACTAAAGGCCACCAAGCCTGAAAGAAAATAGCAGCAACAAAACCACCACAGTAGAAATGAAAGAGCAGCTACCAAGATTTCACCCAAAAAGTAAAGCCACCATGGATAGGAACCAAACCCACTAGTGTCGCTAGACAATCACAAGCAATAGCCCAAAAACAAATTAGCAACCTACAACTAGCACCAAGAAACCAGCAATTCCAAACAAGGTCAGAGAACAAGGACAACACTAATGTGACCACTAATCCAACCTAGACAATGAGGCAAGAAATAAAATGTAGTTGCAATACCTCCATCAAAGGAAGATAGCCATAGGAAAATAGCATAACTAGAGAAAGGAAAAAGAACCCATGAGGGGACCAAAGGGGCATCCAGAATACACTAGAAAATCATCACCAAGAGTAGTGGGGAAGACAACCAAGCCCACCCTACCACACCAAGAGGCAAAAGACAGGAAATAAAGGGTTCCAAAGAAACCAAAAGTAGTTCAAATCCTTAGCCAAAATAATAGACCAAGCGAACAACACTCAAGGAAAAACTAGACCCAACAAGCAAATATCCGTAATCAAGACCAACAAACAACCACTGACATCATTTTAGGATGAGCTCTCAACCCGTCCATCTTAGACATAGGACTCCTCTTAGACCTTAAGAGTTCCTTATTCTTAAGACACATCTTGTGAATATTTGGACACTCAACTTAACCCTAGAGACTTAGAGGAGTTAGCCATAGAACTAGGTCATGCCTTAGGGGTGTTAGGAAAACTTCCTACCCTTAGCTTAAACCATTCCTCACTTTCCTTCTTTCAAGTCAAACTCCAAATCAATTCTATTTGATTTCCTCCAAACTTAAATCAAATCTATGATTGAAACCCATGATCAAAATTCATCAAGTCCAAATTTTGCCCAAGTCCTTAATCTTCACTTAAGGACTTAACCAAAATCATGATAAAAACCAATCAAATCTTTGAAATTTTCTCATAATTCATTTATATTATCATTTATATTCACTAATATAAATGAAATATAAATTCAAAAAATCAAACTAAATTCAAAATTCCAAATTAATTTATGAAATTTTCTTAAGTCCCTTAATTTTCCATTAATGGACTTAGCCTAAACCTTGATCAAATCAATTCAAACTCATGATATTTTCTCAAAACTCATTTATATTATCATTTATATTCACATATATAATTGAAATATAAATATAAATCAATCAAATCAAAGCATCAAATTAAATTCTCAATTAAAAATTACCTAAGTCTTTAATTTTCCATTATTGGACTTAGCCTAAACCTTGATCAAACCATCTCAAAGTCATGGATTTCATAATTCTATTATATTCTCATTTATATTCACATATATAAATGAAATATAAATATAAATCAATCAAACCAAATTCAAAAAATTCAAACTCTAAACTCTAAAATTTTCTAAGTCTCTTAAATCTTCTTAATGGACTTAGCCTAAATCATGATTAAACCACTTCAAATAATTGAAATTGTCTCATGATCAATTTATATTCTTATTTATATTCACATATATAAATGAAATATAAATTCAAACAATCAAAACCTATTCCAAAACTCAAACTCAAATAACTCAAAATCCAATCTAAGCCTTTCAAGTCAAAATCTTGAACTTAGCCAAATCAATTTCAAATCAAGCCAAACTCTTGATTTTCTCTCATGATTCAATCAACTACAATCATGAACTCATATAAATCCAAACTTCAATCACTCAATCAAAACCTAAGTCAAAATCAAACCCAAAACCCTTTCATATTCTTTTTGAATATGAAATTGTCGGATCAAAACCCATTTGATTTCAAATCACTTGTAAATGGATCAATAGATAAATCAAGCTTCAAGCTTTTGATTTATATGACAAAAGATTATGAACCAAATTTTATCCTAACCAAATTGGAAACCAAACTCATATTTACCTCTCATCATGATCAATAATCATCATGGGATGATCACAAATCAAATCAAAGTCAAACTAAGGGTTGTCCAAGTCAACACTTAGCCCAAAATGAAACCTAACATAGCCAAATTCCACCATAGGCCAAATTGATTAAAACCATTGATCTAAGTTTACTCGTGACCTATGTGAACTTGACGAAGCCAACACTTGAGCCTAACCTATCCCAATTGGCCACTTGACCAAAGTTGACCCATTTTGACCTGAGGGTCAAAATGTGTCAAAACTTGATCTAAGCCAAACTGATCCAAATCAATGGGTCAAGTTCATTCCAAATCAATTTTTGAACTTAACCAAAGCCTCAATTGGCCAACTAGACACAACCTAGCTTAATTGACCTTAGACCCAACTTGACCTAAAGGGGTCATGTTGAGCCAAATTTGAACTTAACCAAAATTGATTGGAAATAAAGATACCAATCCACTCCATATGACTAACCTAACCTACACCTACACTTGAGCTAGCTCAAATAGGTTAGATGGGTCAAATAGGTCAACTTGACCTATTTGACCTAAATGAAGTCATATGAGCCAAATTTAAGACTATACCAAATTGAATCAAACCAAAGCCACCATTTCAAATGGTCATATGAACTTGACCCAACCCTTGGTTTAACCCAATTTGACCAATTGGTCAACTTCACCCATTTTGACTTAAATGAGTCTATATGAGCCAAACCTATCAAATGAATTCCAAATTTCATGAAACTTGGCCAAACCTAATTTCTCCACATACCCAACATATCCAAAGTAAAGAATTATCAAAATGACCATCCTACCCTTAGGCCATAGAACAAGTTTTGGCTTAATCCATGGGTAATTTGGTTATGCCCTCTTCACATTCACTTGAGGATCTCCTAAAACTCAAGAGGACCTAATGAAGAGTGGTGCACCCAACCCAATGGGTTTGGGTCAGCCAAATTGGTCCCTAGACCAAACCCGACCCCATGGGTCAAAATTCCAAATTCAAACTCCCTCTCCCACTTAAACTCAAGCACATGAGAGGTTAGAAATCCACTCCTTAGCTCAAACGGACCATGTGCACACTCAAAATAGCCAAAACAAACTCCCCAATATGATCAATTGGATTAAAATGGTAAGAGGGTGGACGATCATCCAATCCTGCAAGGGGGAGATATACTCCCCCTAATTCATTTCAATTCTAACTTCCCATCTATTGGTTGAATTTTACGAAGTCAGATCATGCCTTAAAGAGTATTCCCAAGCTTATTAGAGAGGATTTGAAAACTCCAATTCTTAGTTTTTAGAGTTTGAAAATAGGGGAGGTCTATTGAAGAGCCAACTTCTTCTTCACTCCATTATCATCCAATTGCTCTTCCATACTTCATCAAGGAGCTAAGTAAAGTGCACTCAAGGTTCCTTGGGAGTTCCCACAGCAAGGAAGAGTTAAATTAGATCAAGGCCGCAAGCTAGCTAAGGAGGAGGTTGTCCATATACCAATCCACTCAACCCCAAGTGCTCATACTTTCAACACAACTTCATCTCAACCAAATGAATCTTTCTCCAAGGGAATTGAGTGCGTGATCACCATGAGGTATGGGATTTTGACCATTAAACTCAATGTGGTGTGGAGCTTTGTGAAAGAAATAATTCATTGGATTTTTTGATGCCGCTTTTAGCTTTAGATGGTGTGGGTTGAGTTTAGTTTGAATTCGAGCTCGATTGAGCTCGGATCTTCCCCTTGATCATGGATGGTCTCTATTGATCAAGGGGAAGAACTTGGGAGATCTCAGCCATCCATCCACACATTTTGGATGGATGGCTGAGATAATTCCCAACTTTTTGATTTTCTTTATCCATTTTAAAATCGCTAGGAGATCTTTGGCCGTCCAATATTTGATCGGACGGTAGATATCAAACCGCGTACGCCACCAACTGCCATTTTGGATTTGACATTTAAGTAAATCTCTCACAGCATGACACGTGTAAAGCACACTGACCATGGGCACCACACGTCGCTCCGTTAGCTATAGGATTAGTTTAAAATGTTTTAATTAATTATAATTAACCTAGGGATCTTCTAAAATTCATAACTCCCTCTAGAAAATTCAAAAAATTATGAAATAAAATCTATAATTCAGCCTAAAATATTTTAAAATTAATTTCAATGGGTTTTGAATTATGATTTTCTCCAATTTTAGGCTTTCATTGAAAATTTATTTTGCAAATTACTTTTTAATTCAGGGTTTGATTAATCCCAAATTTCTTGGATATGTTTTAGGGGATGAATTCTGCCTCCACTAATTTTCTTATGATTTATTGAAAGTTTCATTATATGAATTGCATATAGATTTCTTCATTACCCTCCTTATGTAATTAAGGATAATTATTGTGTAATTAGTGATTTCAATCCATGATTATGGTTGATTAAGGTCAGATCCAGTAAGTAGGAGGTTTATGGAATATTTTTGGGGCATTTCCCCTAACCTATTCCCTAATCACCTTAATTAATTTTTAAAAATTCTAAAAAGATCCAGAACTTAATTAATCTAGTTTGGGTAGATGCTTGGGTGTTTAGTAGCCTAGGTTCATTTAATAAAATCAAAACCCAATTCATAAGTATGAAAGGGTGTTTTGAAATTACTTAAGCTAAACCCCTTAGCTTAATTAACCTTTAATTATGAGCCAAATTGCATTAGGCCTCTTTCTTATTAGGTGCATTGTAAATTTAAATTCCTTATTGAGTTTTGTCATCTCATTGGCTCATAATTATTTGGTTAATTATTCTAAGGTGGTGTAGGTAAGGATTCATTAAATTACTTAATTCATACCTTAACCTAATTAATGCATAAAATATGGATCTAATTATTTAAAATTAAAAAATATCAAACACATGTGGAATGGGTTAGAATACAAACTCATCTCACCTTTTCAAAATTAAATCAAACTCCAAACTAAACAAAAAATCACATTGAATTCACTTTGATTTATTTTAAACTTTCTTATTCTATAAGAATGTCTTTAGGATTTAAGTGAAGTGAACTTGTTTACATGCTTTGTTTTAAATCTTTCCCCAACATGTTAAAGTTGTATGTCATGTGATTTCATGCATTCATAATTTTAAAATGAAATTGTTTACTTTATGTCAAATTTGCATGTGTTGGCTAAAGTAGAAATATGAATGACTATTATCACTATTAAATCCAAATTAATTTCAAAACATATAAATCAAATACCAAATCTAAAAGTGTGAAACTCATACTTTAATTTTAAGCTTCCATGTGAAAGAATATAAAAGTATGCTTAGCATAGGTTTCCTTCTTATATTGGTATAGTTTTGAATAGGAATTTGGTGAGGTGTATGATTCATTTGAAAATAACCTAACACTCACCTAATTTCATATCCTATTCATCTCTATGCTACCACTTAAGAAGGGTTACCTATTCTAGCACACATAAATTGTATAAATAAAATGAATATATTAATACAACTTTTGCATTCTCTTTTTCCATTTCATTTCTTTTATACATATGTTTGTATTTAAGGAAAGTGGTATATTAGTCTGGACAACCCGAGGTTGAGGATTTTAAGTAGCCCTAAGTAGGTCTTATACCTTACACCTCCTGGTTAACAATGCTACTCACTTATGCTTTCTTACTTTCATGTGTGTATGTGAAAATTTTAATAAGGAAACACTTTTATACTAATGAAAACCATGCATAGAAAACTTCTAAATTTATTTAAATGAATTACTTAGCATGCATCTTAAAGTATGTTAAATACTCTCATTTGTATGTATAGATATGCTTAGGGTTCCATCCATATGCATGTTATATATGTTGGGAAAGAAAGAAGTAATGTGTGTTATGTAAATTTTGATTCATTTTATTTAATCTAAAATGCCTTTGTTTTTGAATAGTTTGTTTAGAGTTTATCTAAACTTAGGATTAATTAAAGATTTAATCAAAACATTCACCTAAACAAAACTAAAATGTGAACCTACTTTAGAAATTACTTTGGTTAGGAAAGGAAAGAGAAGTTCTCTTCTCTTTCCCTTTCTTCATAACTTAGTAATTGATTGTAGGGTCCATTTAAACCAAATCAAAACATGAAATGAAATCAACCCAAAATAATTAAACAACTTAAATGAAACCCTCCTCTAAGTTGAACACTTAGAAAATTTGTACCTAAATCCATAGCTAAGCATACCACACAAACCTTCAAAGCACACACATTAGCCTAAGTCACCACTTCTAGCCTTAGGTTAGGTTGGTGAAGGTTTCATGTTTGTTTTGTTTTATGATATATATTTTAGACTGATATTAGGGTGTATGCTCAGAGAATGAATGGTACATTTTTTAGTCTAACTATAAATGCTTTTGCTGTGCTTATACACTTAAGCATAATAATAGGCGTGGACTTAGTCACCCATGTGTTTGATAAGTCCAATATACATGCTTGGGATTTGTTTGATTTGTTTAAACCTATTTTTTTGTGTTAATTAGATTTAGATTCTTTCTTTTCATGTAAATTTGCACAATTTGGATTTTGGAATGCTTATTATGGGTATTAGGATGATCATTGGTCATAAGATCCTATCTTATGTACCATGTGAAGCCTTGGAGCATTTACCTTCCAACCATCCAAAAGAAGGAACTAAATAAGAAAAGAAGAAAAGAAGAAGAAAGAAGAAATAAAGCATGAATATCCCCAAAATAATGAATTCCTTGCTTAATTGTAATTTAATTCATTTATAATCTGGGTTGAATAAGGGTAGAGCTGGCTACCACATTTGATTTTTGTCACCAAAATGACCTTTTTTATTTTTACATATTTATAAATTGGTTAGATTTGTTTTTTTGTGCATTAAGTGGTTGATTTTTCTAGTTTCTTCCTTTTATGTAGATGTGGATAAGGCTTTTAGGAAAAATAAATATTTTACCTAACTTAACAACTAAAAAAATTAAAGATATTCAACCTCACCTAAAGCTTAGTTTAAAATCAAGATAAAAGAATTAGCAACCCCTTAGTGGATGAGCATTTATTTTATAATATCATGCATGTGCATCTTATTTCACTCTGATTGAGTTTCCACCTTGCCAAGAAACTTGGCTTGATCTTTGAGAGCCATGGTGGAAACTCACCTCCTCCCTTCTCACAGATTTTGGCCAATAAATTTCTTTCTCATGCATTAGTCATATGACTCCTATTAGCCCGATTTAAAATAATTGTCCAAAATAAAAATAAAATGAAATTTGAATTGTATTAGATTTAGGTCATTTGAAGCATGCCATTTACATGATCTAGTCTCTTTAGGGAGTGAGTTTAAGGACTTAGTCTCTCTAAATAAATACCTAGCTATCTTGCATAAGCATAAAGACTTGCCTACATGTATTTAATATTGTAGAGGAGTTAGTTGGCCCACTGCAATTGTAAGTTTTATCTGGTTTCCCTCTCTGTGGAGGAAACCATTACCCATTTTTGCCTTAGATTTATTTGTGCATCAAGCTCCCTATATTTAGGTTCAGGTTACTCATTTTGGGCCATAAGCATACCTTACTCTTAGGCATTTTTAATCTTGTGTTAATCTTAAGTCCTAATTTTCAATGAAAATACAACTCAAATAAACTAAATCAATTTCAAAAATGTAAGACCAATTTAGATAGTTTGAGATACTCGTTTAGCATGGGGTATCTCCTACTTATCTCCCATTTTAGCTTCATAATAACTCCTTTGATCAATCCCATTTGACCTTTCAAAATAAAAATCATTGATAGTCCTTCCTATTGAAATCTTCAAAGGCACATCATTTACCTTAATCAAGAGTTTTCTAAGGAATCCTTCCAATGTAATTAAAATGATTCTATAAAACTTAAAAACCGTTTAAAATAAACCCTACTTTACTTTCCATGTAAAGTATGAAAATCTCTCATATAAGACCATCATCCTTAGAGTCTTTCAGGTGACAGTCCAAAAGAGACTTTTGTCTTTCAGATAGTACATTATTTTGATGACATGATCAATAAGTACATTATCATAATCCTATATCCAAAATCAAAAATCAATAGACATACTTTCAAAAATCTTACCACATTTGGAATTTCATTTAGCACATCAAAATTTGTTAAGTGAAATCTCCAAATCCAAAATCCAAAAATTTTATAAACACATTTTGTAACTTCATTTAACATACCAAAATTTGTTAAGTGACATCTCCAAATCCAAAATCAAAATTCTACAATCATACTTTCAAAATTCTAAACACATTTGGAATTTCATTTAACATACCCAAATTTGTTAAAGTGACATCTCCAAATCAAAATCCAAAAAAATTTCTAAAACACATTTTTAAATTTTCATTTAACATACCCAAATTTGTTAAGTGAAGCCTCCAAATCCAAAATCAAAAATTTTTCAAACACATTTTGGAAACCTCACTCAACATACCCAAATTTGTTAAGTGAAATCTCCAAATCCAAAATCCAAAAAATTTACAAAACACATTTTTGGAACTTCATTTAACATACCAAAATTTGTTAAGTGAAGTCTCCAAATTCAAAATCCAAAAAAAAATTTCAAACACATTTGGAACTTCATTTAGCATACTCAAATTTTCTAAGTGAAGTTTCCAAATCCAAAATCAAACATTTTTCAAAACATATTTTGGAACTTCACCTAGCATACTCAAATGTGCTAAGTGAAGTTTCCAAAGTCAAAACCAAAATTCTCAAACACCTTTGGAGCTTCTTTCCTTAGCATACCAAATTTGCTAAGGAGAAGTTTCCATTTTCAAAACTAAAACAAATCAAAAATTTTGAACACACCATTTGGAATTTCATTTAGCATACTCAAATTTGCTAAGTGAAATTACCATTTCAAAAATTAGTGGACTTCATCTTTAGCATACCAAATTTGCTAAAGTAAGTCTCCACTTTCAATCACATCAAAACAAAATGAAACACTTAGATTCCTTAGCATACCAAATTTGCTAAGGATCCTACCCTTTAAAATCAAAACATCAAAACAAAAAATGAAACACTTAGGATTTTTTAGCATACCTAAATTTGCTAAGTCCTATTTTCAAAATTAAACAAAACACACTTGGATTCTTCACTTAGCATACCTAAATTTGCTATGAGAATTAAATTTTCAAAATCAAAACAAAATTCAAATCACTTTCAAACACTTCACTTAGCATACCTAAATTTGCTAAGCAAGTAAAATTCCAAAATCATCAAACAAAAATAAAATCAATTTGACCCTTACTTTAACATACCCAAATTTGTTAAAGGAAAGGGTCCTCAAATCAAAATTGCAAATTCAAACAAACATGAACCTGTGGAAGCATCCTTATCAAAATTTGAATCCATATTTCAACATAAAATTTGTTGAAGTTGATTCATATTCAAATCTTTCAATCTTCTCAAATTTTGAACCCCACTTAACACTTCCAAGTTGTTGATGTGGGTTCAAATTTTCAAATTCAAAATTCAAAATCTATAGAAAAATACAAATTTTCATTTGATTTTACATCATCAAATGTATTAAATTATTTACAAGAAATGGCTAAGTTTCTTAGATCAGATCTTATTTATGGATACTTTTTTCGGATTGAGGATCACATATCTCATTTGTGAGAAGATAGCTGAAGCATTAGGAGGTACCCTCATTCTAATGTCTCCTAAAGAGGAAAGCTGTGGCAGTACTACAAACTTCAATTGTTACATGGCTAGCAGTACCAATAGTACCAACTCTAGTTGTAGTTTATCTCATAGTTGCTCATGTTGCCCGTGGCATCTACCATCTCATTCTGGGTAAGGCCCTTGGTTTCTGTTTGCCTCCCCACATTTGAGTATCTAGCTCACCTCCATCCCACCCATACACAGTGGAATAAGAACCACATGATCAAGCAGATACACTGGATAGCTAGGGGCTAGAGGCAACATCTTGATCAGTCATGGATGAGTTTCCCATTATCAATCAACCACTAGTTATAGAAAATCAATTCCATCCTCTCTCTAAATCATACATAGAGGATGTCAGGAGGATCCATTCATCACCTCCTCTAGTGGTGTACTTTTATCCAGCATTTTCTAGTAGGAGGTGACGCCGCCTCTCTGTATTTTATGTAGTGGAGCATATGGATGCTCAGTGACACAGTTTGATCTTGATCTATTATCTGTGAGGTAGATTCTCCAAGAGAGGGCCCATGAGGCCACAACACATGTTACTAGTAGGGAATGTTGGAGGTTCCACTAGTCGGCCACTGCTTGATTGATTTTTCGATACCCACGCGACCATGATAGTATTCTTCTCATTGGGACTACCACCACAGAGAGAAGTTCTATGCATGAGAGTCAATGGTGTCTCCACCCCACCGCCTACCCCTCCTCATTACCGCAGTTACAACATCTCCCATTCCATCTAAGGCCATGAAGGCATATCCGGGAAAATACCCCGCTGGTGATGCTATGGCCAAGGGATCCCCCTTCTACCACCCATTATGGTAGGGTCTCTACTCACCTTCTACCCTAGTGGTGGTGAAGGAGTGGCGCACCGAGCATCGTGGTCCCTTCACCAACTCACCCATATACGGAGATGGTGAGATTATAGATAATGACAAGCCAGTAAGGTAGGAACATCCTAGATTTTACCCTTGTAGCAAGAGGAGTATCATTCATGAGTATAATCCACATGATTGACTCTAGTGATAAGCGAGGTGCCTCTCAAGAGATAGTGATCACATTAAACCTAAGTATACCTGAGTTGGATCATTCCTTAGATGAGAGATAGTTGCACATTATTTCATGGAGAAGAAGGAGATCTTGGGTACGCTGTCGATGAAGAGAGAGTCGCTTGATCCCAATGAAGATGACGATGGGAGACTCATGAGTCTACATGGTTGACACTAGAGATCTCTTCTGAGAACAACAAGCCATGGAAGGTGATGAGGTTGATCAAGGAGACACCAGAGAATCACCACCTCCAACATCGTTGAGGTAGAAGGATAAGCTGATTGATAGGATGGCACAATAATTATAGGACTTGTTAGCAAGAGTGTCGTGCTTCAAGCCCCTTTAGTTCATCCTACTATAGTCATCACTGAGTTAGTGCATGTCTTGGACCCAACCAAGACTCTCCCATGAGCAAGGTAGCACTAGCAGTATAGGAAGGTAGTGGAAAGTACCTCCATATAAAAAAAGATATAAATCCATGGTTGAGCGGTGAAGGAAGCTTTGGCTCAAGCCCTGGAGGATCATCATTTCCAAAGGGTAGACCCTACCTAGAGAATTGATGCTATCCAATATCCCAAGGGTTTCATGCCTCCTTCCTTCAAAAGCTTTGATGGCGGAAACCAGGCACATAACACATTTGTAATTATTGTAACACGTGGTAAATGATCACTTTTCTACTTTTGTTAGTAGCCTATGGTATTGCTTTGATTATGTTGAACTACCAATGGTTCAAGAAAAGACATTTCAGTTAGAGCAACTCTTCATCAAGAGATTTGTTGAGCTCAAAGAAAAGGGTTACTGTAGTGATCTCATTGTAGCACAACACCCCGGTGAGTCCTTGTTGATTATATTCTCGATGGCATAACCCGAGTATGAAGTGTGAACTACTATCTCAACATGCCATTGAGATTCTCTTGAAGAATATCCATGGCCCAATCCTTCATGCTTAAGGGCTTCACTATCAAGACATTTGAGAAGCTAATCAACAAGGCTAGTACAAGAGGAGAGGCCAAAAGTTTCCTTTTCAAGATCGCTCAAGCAAAATCATAAAAGGTCTATGAGAAGAAGTAGAGCAAGAAAGGTTGAGGGAAGCAGCCAACTAGAGATTAGTCCGAGAGACCATGACCTCAGTAGCCTCCACCTCCTTTGCCACCACCAAGGTAGCCCCACCGCCTCCACCATCTCCATGGCCGCACAACCACCGCCTCACCATACCACACAGTACATGCATACCCATCGCCGTAGCTATGGTCCACCTACTTTTAGATAAGTTAAACAAACCTTATTTTAAGAGGGAGGTAATCAAGAAAATCTTTAAGAATCTCTTAAAGAAACTTATTTTAGCTACCCAGCCTAGAGAGATGGAGGAAGTAGGCAAAAGTCATGATCCAAACTTTTGCCCTTACCATCATGCCACATTTTGGAGGATTGCTTCACATTCAAGGAGCTTGAACATAGTTTCAAGACCTGATGTAGTTATCCCAAAGGAATACCTTGTGGAACAACCTTCTAGTCCATTAGGTAATCCTTGGGGATACATGTGATCCTACCAAAACCAAAGAAGGTTGGGACATTTCTATCTAAAACCTCTAAGAAAATAATTTAGAAGATCAAGAAGCTTTCCTAGTGTTGAGTCGCTCAAACCTCCAACACCAAGGAAGGTTTGCAAGTGCCAACTCTAGAAAGTGGGAGCTCAAGAAGAAACAACATGTGTCGCCCAGATAGCCCTTTAATAGCCACCGACTGTGTCAGCCTCCAGCCTTCAATTGTAGCTTCCACACCATGACTTCTTCCATTTCAGCTAGCTCTTCTATTTCTTCTACTAGTAGAACTCTTGTATCAGTGGATAAGGGCATCAAATCCCTTACTCCACTTACTCTACTTGACTTCTACTTTGTACCTCCAAATAATTCCAAGAAATTGAAGAATAAAGCTAGTTTGAATTACATTTCACATGGGTTATCTCTTCTATTCCTAATGATAACTCTTCAAGTCTAAATAACTATAACAATTCTGATCTTCCTCTTTCTGATTTAAAGTTGGACTTTCCAACTTTGAATACTATAGGTTCACCTCTTGAGATAGACTTGGAATCATATGATTTTGAGAGTCCCATAGGAGAAGCAGGTGAGCTCAAGTGTGTAGAACCTTCCACCACTTTGCCTCTAGAGATTATTGAAGTCAACCTCAGAGTGGCAAGGTTCTACCTCCTAGGTAGACACCCAAGATGAGGGAAATAAAGTCATTGAAGATTGAGAAGCCCTTCCACAAGATGCTCCACCCTTGGATATGCTTGTGGAAGACCACAAGGTGGACTACAACATCCTTTCTCATCTAAGAAAGTTGTCATCTAAGCTAAGCATATATGATGCCCTTGTCTTATCCAAAGAGATGAGGGAATCACTAATCAAGGCCCTCCTTGATCCTAAAATATGCTTAGCTCACCGCTATAGGTGAGGAAGCACATTATGCAAAAGAAGCCCAAGGGATCACCTTCATAGATGAAGACCTTCTTCTGGGGGACTTGGAGCACAACCGTCCCCTCTACATCATAGTTGACATGGACAGGTTCAGACTCACCAAGGTTCTCATGGATTCAAGTGCATCAGTGAACATTATGAGTCTAAATACCCTTGCCTATTTGAAGATCAACATCTACACACACGAGGAGATAGATGATGTTGAGAGGATTCAATGATCAAGGTGAGCGCTTTAGTTCTATAGTGTTACCTTGGAGATAGGTGATGGAAGAGAAGCCAAGTTCTACATCATTGATTTGAATACTTCATTCACTTGGTAGGCCTTGGATACATCGTAACAAGATCATTCCATCCTCCCTTCATCAATGCATCAAGTTCAAAAAAAAGATGGAATTGAATATCATGTCAACGAGAAATGAAAAGCCATTTTAGTTAGAGAGGTTGAGATTTATGATGACCTACTATCTTCCTCAAAATTTTCATGAACTTGGACAAAATTCAAATGCAAAACAAAAGAAAAGAAAAATGAATAAAGAAAAGATAAAAGAAAATAAAAAGAAAAATAAAAGTCCAAGTGAGCAAGAAAGGGGAATTGAAGAAGAAGTAGATCATATCACATTCCACCCAGTCATTCCATCATATGGACATGTGGGTAGATGGCTCAACCTCCACCGTAGAGGCAGAAAGAGGCCTGTGAGGTGGGAGACCCTAGTTGGCCTTCGCCAATAGAGGTCGTAAGTTCATAGAGTACCTACTATTCACATAGACTTGGAATCCAGCTCAGGATGAGTCTAATGTGATTACACTGCCAACCCTCGGGTTCCATTGAGGTGACTTTGATCCATGAGATGAGGCCTCCAAGCAAAGCAAAGTATTCAAATCTTTTATGTGAAACTATTAGGCGCTTGGGAACCTTAGCTCTTACCTCACTTACATCTAAAAGTTGAAGGTTTAGTAGTTAAGGAAGTCCCTAAGTCTTCCAATGACATGAAGCGAAAAGTTCTTTTGGGATCATCATCCTCCTAAGTTGATGTAGAGCTTGAGGAAGATACTTTAAAGAATTAATGGAATTACTTTTGACTTACACCTTGTGTTCAAAATCTTATATAAAGGTTTAGTTCTCTCACATGGTCCAAGCATAGAATACTTCAAAAGCTATGGAACAATACAGGAAGCACAATCAAGAGCATTGATTTAGAGGGTCGATTGATGATGAAGATTGCCAAGTTGTTACCAACCATTTGGAGTCTGATAGTTTTCTCACATCCCCAACTCTTATGAGAATGTGTTTAGAAACCTCGATGATCCAGATGATCTCCAAGTCAAAGAGACACCAAAATTTGAAGAGGAGATTCATTCATGATAGCTTAAAGAAATCAACCTCGAGAAGAAAATCTCACCAACATACATAGTTCATTATTGAATGAAGAAGAAACCAATGACTTAGTTAGCTATTGATTGAGTTTAAAGACTACTTACATGGAGTTATAAAAAGAAATGCCAGATTATTCCCAACATAGTAATCCACAAGCTAGCAATAGACCTAATTTTACCCTATTAAGCAAGTCCTCATGGATTAGAAATTGAACAACAGGTCATTTCTGAAGTTAAGAAATTGATCGATGCTGGTTTCATCAGGGAAGAAAAATATCCTATCTAGTTAGCTAGTGTCATCCCAATTAAGAAGAAGAAGAATGCCACATTTGTATTTTAGGGACTTAAACAAGGCATGTCCTAAGGATGAGTTTCCTCTTTCTATACAAGAATTAATGGTGGACATCGCTTCATCTTATGCAATCTTCTCTTTCATGGATGGTTCATCTGGCTATAACCAAATCAAGATGTCTCTTGAAGATGAAATAAACACTACTTTTCAAACCTCGATTGGAATCTTAGGTTATAGGTTCATGCCTTTCATCCTTAAAATGCTATGCTACCATAAAGCCATGACTCGATCTTCAATGAACTCATCCATCATTAGGTTGAGTGCTCCATTGATGATCTAGTCAAGAGAAAGAAGACCACCTTTGACTTGAGAGTAGTTTTTGAATGGTTAAGATAATATAACCTCAAAATGAATCCCAATATTTGAGTCAGCTGTGGAAATTCTTGGTTTGTTTGATAGGGAATAGAAATAGATCTAAAAGATCAAAGCTATCTTGAAATGCACCTAAGAGTTTAACTCAACTGATCCTTTCAAGGATGGATATCTAAGATGCTTTATCTCAAACCTATCGAGATGCAAGCAATCTCAGACTTGTCAAAAGGATGCCAAGTTCAAGTGGATGATAAGTGAACATGCTTTTGAAGACATCAAAGAGATACTTGGTGAAGCCGCCTCTAGCAGTTCCCTGTCCAATTCTACATCAGTGATAACTTCGACTCAAGGGCCCAAGCCAACAATGAAGGGAAGGAGAGCACACTACTACCTCATCACATCCATCCTGCTAAAGCAACTATCCACTATTGAGAAGCATTATCTAGCTTTGATCTTTGCATCTTAGAAGCTACAACATTACATGCTTTCTCATATGGTGAACTTGATCTCAACAACCATTATAGTATCTCATGACATACAACAAGATGATATTTGGCTCTTTGGACCATGATTCTCTCGCAGTTTGATATCACATTTGTATCCCTCCATACACTAAAAGGACAGGAACTAGCAAATTTCTTAGGAGCACATCCACTTCCTATTGATTCTCCACTTAGTGATGAACTCCCCGATGAACAAATCTTGAACTTAAGGGAGGCCGGTAACCACTGACTAGAGATGTATTTTGATGGTGTAGCTTCTTTTCATAAAGGTGAAGCACCATGATCTATTCTCCCGTGAAAGGAGTAGAATAGTTCTTCTAACTCCAAAACAATGATGATGAGATTCTCATCTTTCCAACCCCCACACCAATAAAGTAAGCATGAGGCTTTGACCATCACTATCGTGTCAAGAGCATCAACATCTGGGATTTTAATTGTCATCAACCGATTGGGTCTTACCATCAGAACCTTCAAGATTACAAAGATGCATGAAGTATGTGGTCCTCCACCCACCAACATTCTACACTACTTGGCCTCATGGCCATTTGAGTATTGGGGTAGACATTATGGGTCCAATCCATCCTCTTCTTCCAAGGGCATTGATTCATCTTAGATCACCACTACTTTTCCAAGTAGAAGCCATCCCACTCAGAGGTCACAACTTACCATGTGCTTCAATTTTGGAACCATAATATATAGGTTTGGGGTGCCTATGAATTATATTCATAATGTACCATAAAAGCATGAAGATCAATAGCGACACATGATATGATAGATACTCCACCATCTACTACCCTAGAGCTAATGTCTTAGCAAAAACATTCAATAAAACTCTCATCTAGATACTGAAGAAGACTCTTGATGATAACAAATGATAGTGGAATGAGTAGTTAGTTGAAGCCTTGGGCATACCAGACCCCAACTCAGTCTACCATATTTTTCTTAGTGTATGGGTCTAAAGTTGTTCTTTCTTTAGAAGTTCAACTCCCATCACTAAGGATAGCATTGGGTAACAAGATCATTATAGAATAGAGTGAAACATTGCGATTAGAAGAGCTCAAAGATTTGGAGGAGAGTCACCTACGAGCATGCCAAAACCTCGAGTTGTATAAGGCTAAAATGATTCAAGCTCACAACAAGCTGGTCTATCCTCTTCGAGGAGAACTTGTGTTAGTCTAAGGAGACCAATGTTCTGTCAAAAAGATGGGAGGCAAGTTTGAACCCACTTGGGAAGGCCCCCCATGTCATAGAGAAGGCCTACCAAGGAGGATCTTATCAACTTTTTGATTGGGGGAACAGATGCTTCCAATTATTCTATCTAAAGAAATATTACCCATAAAAAAATATGTTTGAAACATAAAAAAGAACAAAAAATGATTCCATTCATCAAATCTTCTTCTTTGAAGTGATTTGTGAATCTACCATGTATTTAGTAGTGTAAGAGTCCATCCTATCCCTTTTCACAACAAACATAATCTCCCATGCTATTAGAATAGGTAAGAGAAAGAGGCATCTAAAAGATAACTAAGTTTGAGAGAACCCAAGCAACATAGTGGGAATCTTTTGCCATTGGCATCATTTCACCCAAACCCCAAGTGGTTTAAGGTAGGTAAAAGTCCCCAAAGGCATCCTATTCCTCTTAACACATGCACACAACAAACACAAATTTGTCTCGCTCTTTTGATAGGGAGACTGTACTCACTATCTTATTATTACATGAATTAATATGTCACCCAAATCATTAGATGAGAGTCGCTCCTAAGATCATCAAACCAACAAGCATTGTAATGGTATCTTCACTCATAGTAGCATCATGTTTGTAAAGATGTCATCTATTCTTCTTGAACTAATCATGTAATGGTCATAATTTTGAGGTTTGTAAGTCCTAGTCCCCTTCTTCTCCACTTGATGATCAAGTATGTTTTCATAAGATATGATTTTGTGCCCACTATCCTATCTTAAGAGGTGTGAGTCAGCTTTCTTACTAATTATTGCAAACCATGCACCTTATTGATATTTTGCTAATAGTGACTCATACTCTTGGCATAAAGTGTCCCCAGTCTCTTGAGTTGGACACTCACCTATTGATATATGACTACCATGTCATCTTCTGGGTGTTGGATGTATAGCTACCCATGCACTCTATTTTTCCTAGGACCCATTTTGATAAATGGGTTACTTTATTTGATAGTTTCCTTAGTAGCCACCCTTGTGGTTGAAAATTTTATTCAGTGACTCCTTGGTTCAATAAAGAGATATGTAGTCATGCTCCTTTGATCTGAAGTCACTTCCTCTCTCTTTAAGTTGTGGATTAAAAATTTAAGCCCCAGTCCTTTCTCCCAAGTATCCTATCTTGGTTGTCAAGAAGTCCATTGAATTGTCACAACTAAAGATAAATCCCTGAGTTGGTACTCACATAGTCACCCCTTAGTTTGGGCAAATTTTTCCGAATGGTTACTCACATATTTAGCTTTGAGATGTAAGACTATGATGCATTCTTTAGATTATGTAACCACCACTATGTTTGATTTGTTGTCCAATGCAACCAATCACCCCAGTGATATTTTCTAATGGAATATGTGAGTCCTCGAGCTTTCTTTCCTTCAATTGATCATTGCAAACTAGAAGGCACTCTTGGTATAGAAGCTCCATCACTACCACAAGTACACCATGGTTAAATTTATTACCATTTATCTCAAGAGAATCCATCTTTTTCCAAGATTCTAGATCATGTCAAAATCCATATCAATAGAAAATAAACAATTACCTATTATTGTCCCATCAAAAGTGCCAAGGTCTATCAAAAGAAGGATTCCAATTAGATTACAACCTTCATGGATTCCAAATGAAAACCACCTAAGATAAGTCTAAGCCCATTGTTCAACAAACTCTCCCACTTTTTCCTGTCTCCCACCCAAATCTTAAACCATGTTCAAACCAACCCATGATCATGATTAATAGTTGACCATCTTGAGCCCCAAAGCTAATTGTGATCAATTACCCAAGATGGCCAAAATAGGTCAAATCATGATCCAATCTAAAGATTGCAACCAATCTCAAGTTCTTGAATTGATACAACCCATCAAATAAATTGATATTTCCCTTGGACCAAGATTATTTTCTCATTGATATGGTCTTAAAGCAAAATCCAAATCATCAAACCAAAGTAAATCCTTCAATTGAATAAAGAAACCAAGATAAAATCTTTCACTTTTGTTAAAGATTTAAGTCCCCATTTTCTTTAATCAATGAGCCCTTCTGGCTATTGAGAAACCATGCCCTTTCAAATCATCATTTGAACTATCCTTTGTTTACCAATTTTCATAACCTAATCAAGTCCTATTTGGTCATTCAAATTGAATCTAATTCTTGATAATCAAATTTGAAAAACCCATAATCATAAAAAAAAAATGACTAAAAAGAAATCTCTTGGATATCCATGATTCTCCCCAAAATAGTAAAGTCACTCTCTTCTATCATTGATCAAACATATTTTGTCTAAACTTTCTTTCTAGCTTATACAACCCATGCTTTAGTAGAACCCTGATGTACCAACAAGTCTTAGTATATTCTACTAGTAGTACTTGTTCATCATTCACCTAACCAAAAAAATAACAATTCATCTCTCCATCAAAAAAAAAAAATCTCAATTCTTTTCAATCAATCAAATCAAATCATCTCATCCCCTTGTGGATGACTTGAACCGCTTCCTAGTGGAAGGTTCACACTCTATCCCTTAGTGGATTTTTCCTCTCTTTATGTCTTGGACATAAGTAGAGCCACATTGCACTAAGATCTGGATTCTTTTCCTTGGGTTAAGGATAGATTGTTTTAGTGCTTGTGATCTCTGTTGTTGATCATTGTCAACACTAATACGTGGTGTTCCTTGTCCCACACCACACCTATTGGGAACCCTTTGTTGACCTCATTTTTAGGATGAGCTCTCAACCCCTCCATCTTAGACATAGGACTTCACTTAGTCTTATGAGTTCCCTAAAGACTTAGAAGAGTTAGCCATAGGAATAGGTCATGCCTTAGGGGTGTTAGGAAAACTTCCTATCCTTAGCTTAAACCATTCCTCACTTTCCTTTTTCCAAGTCAAATCCAAATCAATTCTATTTGATTTCCTCCAAACTCAAATCAAATCCATGATTGAAATCATGATTGAAACCCATGATCAAAATTCATCAAAATTCTAAGTCCAAATTTTCTAAGTCCTTAATCTTCCCATAAGGACTTAACCAAAATCATGATCAAAAATCAATTCAAATCTTTGAGATTTTCTCATAATCATTTATATTCTCATTTATATTCACATATATAAATGAAATATAAATTCAAATCATCAAACTAAACTCAAAATTCCAAATCAATTCATGAAATTTTCTTAAGTCCTTAATTTTCCATTAATGGACTTAGCCTAAACCTTGATCAAATCAATTCAAACTCATGAGATTTTCAAAACTCATTTATATTCTCATTTATATTCACATATATAAATGAAATATAAATATAAATCAATCAAATCAAATCAAATTAAATTCAATTTAAAATTTCCTTAAGTCCTTAATTTTCCATTAATGGACTTACTTAAACCTTGATCAAACCATCTCAAAGTCATGGATTTTCTCATAATTCTTTTATATTCTCATTTATATTCACATATATAAATGAAATATAAATATAAATCAATTAAACCAAATTTAAAAATTCAAACTACAAACTCCAAAATTTTTCTAAGTCCTTTAAATCCTTCTTAATGGACTTAGCTTAAAATCATGATCAAACCACTTGAAATCCTTGAAATTTTCTCATGATCATTTATATTCTCATTTATATTCACATATATAAATGAAATATAAATTCAAACAATCAAAACCTAATTCCAAAAAATCAAACTCAAATCAACTCAAAATCCAACCTAAGCCTTTCAAGTCAAAATCTTGAACTTAGCCAAATCAATTTCAAATCAAGCCAAACTCTTGATTTTCTCATGATTCAATCAACCTACAATCATGAGCTCATATATAAATCCAAACTTCAATCACTCAATCAAAACCTAAGTCAAAATCAAACCCAAAACCCTTTCATATTCTTCCTTTGAATATGAAAATGGATCAAAACCCATTTGACTTCAAACCACTTGTAAATGGATTTATATTTCAATCATAAGTCCATATACAAGATCAATCAACTCAAATCAAGCTTTGACCAAGCCATTTGACCCACTTAGGCTCACTTGACCCAAAGTGACCTAAAGTACCTTATGAGCCAAATTTTAATCCTAACCAAATTGGATTGAACCAAACTCATATATACCTCTCATCATGATTAACAATCATCATGGATGATCAATCAATCAAATTGGGTCAAACCAAGTCAAACCTATGGGTTGACCAAGTCAACACTTAGCCCAAAATGAAACCTAACATAGCCAAATTCCACCATAGGCCAAATTGATTGAAACCATTGATCTAAGTTCACTCATGACCTATGTTTGAACTTGACCAAGCCAACATTTGAGCCTAACCTAGCCCAATTGGCCACTTGACCCAAGTTGACCCATTTTGACCTAAAGGGTCAAAATGTGTCAAAACTTGATCTAAGCCAAATTGATCCAAAACCAATGGGTCAAGTTCATTCCAAATCACTTGTGGAACTTGACCAAAGCCTCAATCCAACCAGACTAACCCAGCCCAATTGACCTTAGACCCAACTTGACCTAAAGGGGCCATGTCGAGCCAAATTTGAACTTAACCAAAATTGATTGGAAACAAAGATACCAATCCACTCCATATGACTAACCTAATCTAAACCTACCCTCATCCTACCTCAAATAGGTCAAATGGGCCAAATAGGTCAACTTGACCCATTTGACCTAAATGAAGTCATATGAGCCAAATTCAAAACTATACCAAATTGAATCAAACCAAAGCCACCAAAACATTTCAAATGGTCATATGAACTTGACCCAACCCTTGGTTTGACCCAATTTGACCAATTGGTCAACTTGACCTAAGTTGACCCATTTTGACCTAAATGGGTCAACATGAGCCAAACCCTATCAAATGAATTCCAAATCTCATGAAACTTGGCCAAACCTAGTTTCTCCACATACCCAACATATCCAAAGTGAAAAATAAGCAAAATGACCATCTACACCTACACCATAGAACAAATTTAAGATTCATCCATGGGTAATTTGGTCATACCCTCTTCACATTCACTTGAGGCTTTCCTAAAAGCTCAAGGGGACCTAGTGAAGAGTAGTGCACCCAACCCTGGGTTTGGGTCAGCCCATTGGTCCCTAGACCAAACCCACCCCATGGGTCAAAATTTCAAAACTCCCTCCCACTCAAATTCAAGCACATGGGAGGTTGGCAATCCACCTTGGCTCAAACCACCATGTGCACACTCAAAACAACCAAAAAAAACCCATATCAATTGGATCAAAATGGCAAGATCATTACCCCGATCCTTCAAGGGGGAGATATACTCCCCTAATTCAATTTCAATTTAACTCTCCAATTAAAGAAAGAACTGAAAGCAGTATTCCCAAGCTTCTTAGAGAGAGGATTTGAAAACCCATTTCTCTTTAGATTTTGAAAATAGGGGGGATTGAAGAGCCAACTTCCACACTTCCACCAATCTCTTTACTTCATCAAGCTAGTCGACAAGCTTTTCCTTGGAGTTCCACAAAGAAGGAGAGTTGAATTGGATCAAAGAGCTAGCTAAGGAGGAGTGGTCCATATACCATCCATCAACCTCAAGTGCTCAACTTCTCAACACAACTTGCCCTCAACCGCAAAAGCTTCTCCAAGGGAATCGAGTGCTTGATCACCTGAGGAGGGATTTTGACCATTAAACTCAATGTGGTGTGGAGCTTTGTGAAAGAAATTTTAATCCCATGGATTTTGACCATTGATGTTGCCTTTTAGCTTTGGATGTTTGTTTGGTTTGAATTTGAGCTCATCGAGATCAAATCTTCCCTTGATCATGGATGGTCATCAAGAACTTGGGAGATCTCCCATCCATCCACATTTTGGATGGACGATAATTCCACATTTAGATATCTATTATCCATTTTAAAACCAGGGAGATCTATCGTCCATCTTTGATCATGAGATCAAACCACATCCTCCGCTAGCCATTTTGATTTGATTTAAGTAACCTGATGCATGCATGTAAAGCACAATCGCCACCGCCACACATCGCCCAAGCTATAGGATTAGTTAAAATGTTTAATTAATTTAATTAATGTGGATCTTCTAAAATTCATAACTCCTCTAGAAATTCAAAAATATGAATAAAATCCTATGGAAAGATAATTCAACCTAGAATATTTTAAAATTAATTTCAATGGTTTTTTTGATTTTCTAATTTGGTTTTATTAGAAACTTTATTTTGCTAATTACTTTTAATTAAGCCTGATTAATCCCAAATTTCTTGGGTATGTTTTAGGGGATGACTTCTTCCCCTAATTTTCTTGGGATTTATTGAAGGCTTGATTAGAAATTGCATATGATTTCTTTAATTACCCTTATGTAATTAAGGATAATTAAGGTGTAATTAGTGATTTTAACCATGATTAGGGTTGATTAAGGTTAGATCCAATAAGTAGAGGTTTATGGAATTTTGGGGCATTTCCTAAGCTATTCCCTAAACCCCTTTTCTCTCCTTAATCTCCTCTAATTAAGGGTTAATTCATTAATTATCCCTTAATTAATTTCTAAAAATTCTAAAAGTTCCAACTTAATTAATCTACTTTGGGTAGATGCTTGGGTGTTTAATAGCCTAAGTTCAATTAAGGAAATCAAAACCCAATTGAAAGGGTGTTTTGAAATTACTTAAGCTAAACCCTTAGCTTAATTAACTTTAATTATGAGCCAAATTGCATTAGGCCTTTTTCTTATTAGGTGCAAATTTAAATTCCTTGTGAGTTTTATGTCATCTCATTGGCTCATAATTATTAATTATTCTAAGGTGGTGTAGGTAAGGGTTAATTAAGTTACTTAATTCATACCTTAACCTAATTAATGCATAAAATGGATCTAATTATCTAAAAAATTAAAAAAATATCAAACACATGTGGAATGGGTTAGGAACAGAACTCATCTCACCTTTTTCAAAATTAAATCAAACTTCAAACTAAACAAAAAATCACTTTGAATTCACTTTGATTTATTTTAAACTTTCCTATTCTATAAGAATGTCTTTAGGATTTAAGTGAAGTGAACTTGTTTACATGCTTTCATTATTTAAATCTTTCCCCAACATGTTAAATTTGTATGTCATGTGATTTCATGAATTTTCAAATTCAAATTTTAAAATGAAATTATTTTACTTTATGTCAAATTTGCATGTGTTGGCTAAAGTAGAAATATGAATGGCTATTATCACTACTAAATCAAATTATTTTCAAAACATATAAATCAAATACCAAATCTAAAGTGCTACTTATATTTTAATTATAAGCTTTGCATGTGAAAGAAGGTATGCTATATAGCCTTTTCTTTCTTATGTTGGTATAGTTTTGAATAGAATTTGGTGAGTGTATGGTTCATTTGAAAAGAACCTAACACTCACCTAATTCCATATCCTATTCATCTCTATGCTACCACTTAAGAAGGGTTACCTATACTAGCACATAAATTGCATAAATAAAATGAATCCATTAATACAACTTTTGCATTCTCCTTTTCCATTTCATTTCTTTTATACATATGTTTGTATTTAAGGAAAGTGGTATATTAGTCTAGACAACCCTGAGGTTGTGAGGCTTTAAGTAGCCCTAAGTAGGTCTTGTACCTTACACCTCTGGTTAACAATGGCATTGTACTCACTTATGCCTTTCTTACTTTCATGTGTGTATGTGAAAATTTGGAAAGAATTTTCTACTTAAAATCATGCATAAGAAAAACTTCTAAATTTCTTTAAATGGATTACTTAGCATGCATCATAAAGTATGTTAAATACTCATTTGTATGTATAGATATGCTTATCCATATGCATGTTATATATGTTGGGAAAAGAAGTAATGTGTGTTATGTGAATTTTGATTCATTTTATTTAATCTTAAAATGCCTTTCTTTTGAATAGGTTTGTTTAGAGTTTATCTAAACTTAGGATTAATTAAAAGATTTAATCAAAACATTCACCTAAAAAAACTAAAATGTGAATACTTTAGAAATTACTTAGTTAGGAAGGAAAGAGAAGTTTTCTCTTTCCTCTCTTCATAACTTAGTAATTAATTGTAGGATCCATTTAAAACCAAATCAAAACATGAAATAAAATCAACCCAAAATAATTAAACAACTTAAATGAAACCCTCCTCTAAGTTGAACATGTTCTTCACACTTAGAAAATTTGAACCTAAAGCCATAGCGCATACACACAAACCTTCAAAGCACACACATTAGCCTAAGTCACCACTTCTAGCTTAGGTTAGTCGGTTTGATGTTTGTTTTATTTTTTTGATATATGTTTTAGAATTGATGTTAGGTGTATGCTCAGAATGAATGGTGGGACATTCTTAGTCTAACTATTCTTTCTCAGTGGGATTTTGCTTAATATCATAAATAAAAATATAAATGTTTTTCTTGCTTTTATACCCCTAAGCATAATAATAGTGGACTTAGTCACCCATATGTGGGTGATAAGTCCAATATATTTGTGTGGTTTGTTTTAGCTAACCTTTATTTTGTAGTTAGATTTCCATTCTTTCCTTTTCATGTAAATTTGTGCAATTAGGATTTGGAAATTTGTTATGGGGATTAGATGAGCATTGGTCATAAGATCCTATCTTATGCACCATGTGAAGCCTTGGAGCATCTACCTTCCAACCATCCAAAAGAAGAACCAAAGAAGAAGAAGAAAAGAAGAAGAAGAAGAAAGAAGAAAAGAAGAATAAAGCTTGAAGACCCCATAATAATGAATTCCTTGCTTAATTATAATTTAATTCATTTGTAATAGGTTGTATAAGGGTAGAGCTCCACATTTGATATTTTGGGTTTGTGCGTGGTGCCCACCACAATACCTTTTATTCTTTTTGTGATTAGCTTTATAAATTGATTGATTGATTTGTTTAGCTTGCATTAAGTGGCATTTTTCCTAGTTTCTTCTTGCTTTATGTATGGTGGATGTGGATTAGGCTCTTTAGAAAAATAAATCTTTACCCAACTTAACAACTCAAAAAAAAAAATTAAATAACTCATAACCTCACCTAAAGCTTAGGTTTAAAATCAAGATAAAAGAATTAGCAACCCTTACTGGATGAGCATTTATTTTATAATATACAAAATGCATCTTATTTCACTCTTGATTGGAGGGCTTCCACCTTTTAGAGAAACTTGGCTTGACCTTTGAGAGCCATGGTGGAAACTCTCCTCCTCCCTTCTCGCTCATTTTGGCCAATAACCTTCTTTTTAATGCATTAGTCATATGAATCCTATTAGCCTGAGTCAAAATAATTATCCAAAATAAAAATAAAATAAAATTTAAATTGCATTAGATTTAGGTCATTTGAAGCATGCCCTTTACATGATCTAATCTCTTTAAGGAGTGAGTTTATGGACTTAGTCTCTTTCTAAATAAATAATAGCCTTTCTATCTTACATAAGCATAAAGACTTGCCTACATGTATTTAAAATCAGGAGTTAGTTGGTGCCACCCCGTGTAAGTTGTCGTCGGTGGTTTTGTCCTCTCTTGTGGAGGAAAACCAAATACCCATTTTGCCTTAGATTTAGGTTGTGCTTTTGACCCTCGCCAAAGCTCCCTAGATTTAGGTTCTGAGGTTGCTTCTCCCCTCTGTAGGCTATAAGCATAATTCCTCACCTCTAGGCATTTACTTAGTCTTGTGTTAAGGAATCATAAGTCCTAAATTTCTAATGAAAGATTCAACTTAAACAAACTAAATAAATTTCAAAATGTAAAGCCCAATAGAGATAGTTTAAGATACTATCTCTACTTATCTCCCATTTTGGCTTCATAATAACTCTTTTGATCAATCCCATTTGACCTTTCAAAATAAACCAATCGATTGATAGTCTTCCTATTGAAATCTTCAAAGATAATGATCATTTACTTAATCGAGAGTTTTCCTAAGGAATCCCCATTCTTAGGATGTAATTAACTATGGGGCTTGCCCTATAGAGAACTTAATGAACCAAGTTTAAAATAAACCCTTTTTACTTTTCCATATAAAGTAGGGAAGAATCGTACATATGCACCCATCATCCTTAGAGTCCATATTGAGGTGATTAGGTCCATTAAAGGGTAGTGACTTGCCTTGAGATAGTACACTATTCCTTGATGACTCCATCACTGAATAAGTACATCTTTGATCTATGTGGCATCCTAAAAGATGAATTTCTATATGTCTTGTCTTTCATTTCTCCCCAAGATTTGAAAGGTGACTATGGAATTTTTCACCACAACCATAAGGCCAAAACCAAAATAAAGAAAAACCACCAAAGCACCCTTTTAGCCACAAGGTAAAGGGAGAAACCAACAAACAAAAGCCACCAAACCTAAAAAGGATGTGAAGAAAAAAACACCAAAAGGCCCAGCACAAACTCAAGAGTAAAAAGATCAACAACAACCATTAAAAATTGCCACCCAAGATAGCCAAGTAGAGGGTAGTAGCAAATAGCAGCACCTACCAGGCCTAAAATTAGTAGCAGAAAAACCATCCTAAGTAAAGAAAAGGCCAACCAAAACTAGAGGAAATAGCAAAGAAAATTAAGAAAAGGAAAAAATTCAAAAGCAGGTAGAGGCATAACCCAAAAGGAGGCCACCACAAGTTTAAGGCAGCACTTGAAGAAACTATGACATTCGATCCTTAAATAAAATAGTCACCAATGAGAACACCTCTCCAATAGATAACAACAACCACCTCAAAGAGATCTCCCAAATATTACAACACAAACTAGACAAGAGAGTGAACTAGTGAGGAATGCAACAAAATGAAAATGAACACAAAGAAAAAAACATAGAAAACCTAAAACACAAAGAAAAAAATTAATTTTGAGATAAGGTAATCGGTGTTATCCAGATTAACCAAGCCTCTAATTGTCTAGTAAATTAAAATGATCATAAAGAGTGAGATCATTTAATTTAGCACCTAGATTAGCTAGAAAATTTGCACAGGCATTTCCTTCATGCCAAATATGAGAAATTTTAAAGCATACTTGAGAGAGAAGTGTTCTAGTATGATTAAGAAGATAAAATAAAAATGCATTCCCCATCTTTGTGGAAGTAGCATGTCAATGAGTAAAAGTGCATCAACTTCAATCCAAATATTAGAAACCTTTTGCAAACAAATGTCAATAGCTTTATTTACAACCATTAATTCAAAGATAAATAATGAACAAGCTTTAAGAGGATAAGCAAAAGCACAAATGTTACCTTTTAAATCCCTAAAAATACCACCATAACCAAATGTATTCTAAGAGACAAAGCCATCAGTATTAATTTTAATAATATTATGAGGTTTTATCCAATATATAATTCATTCTTCTTTACAGAAGGTGATCTCAGGCAAGTAAAGACCCAATTTTTTGGCCATAAATTTGAAACCTCTAAAATGTGTGTTACTAATTAAATTAGCATTAAATAATGCATGAATTTTTTCTTTGGTTCTAGCAATATTCCTTTTATGATTCATAGGAATACCATGATATTTAGCATCATTTCTATCCATCCATATGAACCAAATAAGGGTAACAGCAATTAAAACTTGGATATGACCTTTCACAATTTTTTTGAAAATAGGCTTCAAGAAGTTGATATAAAGAAAGAAAGTCATGGAAATGGTTAGTATTAAAAGATCATCATACCAAACCCATAATTTGGAGGCAATAACACCATTGACAATAACATGATTTTTAATATATGAAAACAACAATAACATTTGGAAGGAAAATGAAATCTTTATCCCAGAGCAAGGAATCAATGAATGAAGTTCTTTCAAATTCTCCAAGGACAAAATAAGAGATAGGGATGATATCATTCCAAAGTTTAATAAATACATTAGAAGAAATATGAGCATCTCTAATATAATTCCAAGCCTCTTTAAGAATAAAATCACCATTATAAGACAACTTAAAAAAAGAATTTGATCGGTTTATTGGAAAGGATAGTAATATCACTAAATTCATCCAAAAGAGAGATAGGAATAACTTCACTAAGTTTACTATCATTCCACTTGTTATTAAGCCAAAAAAGGAGTTAACTTTAGTAGGAGCAAGAGAATGGGATAAAAAAAATCAATAAAACCACCACCAATCCTGTTGTTTTGCTAAAAGAAAGAAGATCCTGAATTTATACCTCAAGATATAAAAGATTTAGCCTCCCATTTAATGGAACAAACCTTTTCCAAACCGGGGAGTCACCAACTTTATAAGTAGATTAGAGGGTGCTTACCGATTTAGTTATCATAAAATTAGCCGAGGCTATCTTTTTTTTCTAAAATTCCACCAGAGTTTATGGGAGAAGGTAGCAATAGCTTCACTAATAAGGTACCAAGCCCACCTTCACCTAGGACCACAACATTTATGCCAAGAAGTCCAATGCATCCTTTTAACCAAATTATTAGATCCCCAAAAAATTTTATTAAGGAGATGATCAATTCTATTTAAGATAGAATTAGTTGAGATAATGGTTTGAACAAGATATAAAGGCATCAAATTAAGAGTACTCTTAAGAAAAAGTAAGCCACCAAAAAGAAAGTAAGTGAAATTCACACATTTTATTAGAAAATTTTGATAAGCTCAAAAAAAAGATGGGATCTTTTTGACCTTTGAAAAGAGAGTACCCAAGATATTTAATAGGGAGTTGTTGGTGTTTAAAGTTAGTGATTCTCAAGATATGATTGATTTTATCATTAGAAATTTTAGAGGAGGTAATAAAGTAGCTCTTGCTTTCATTAATAGAAAGACCAATTTCTCTACCAAAATTATTTAAAAATTTCTTAAGTCTTTTGATATGATGAAAAGAAGCATTACAAAAGATAATGAAATCATCAACAAAGCTAAGATGAGAAATAGGGATACCACCAAGAGTTCTAAAGTACAAGCTAGATTGTTATTGAATAAATCATTTAAACTCCTAGAAAGGTATTCCACATCAATAATAAACAAAGAAGGGGAAAAGGATCTCCTTATCTCAAACCATGAGAAGAAGGAAAGAAGCTTAAAGCTTCACCATTAAGAAGAATAGAAAACATTATTAATACATTTTAATAAGGTGAATGAAATTATTAGGTAAACCAAATAAATGCAAGATATTTAAAAGGAAATCAAGAGATATTATCAAAGGCTTTAGAAATATCTAATTTAAAAAGGATGTTACCACCTCTAGTTGGAACATCCAATTAATGAATAAGCTCTTGAGCAAGAAGAATGTTATTAGATATAGATCTCCCTCTAACAAAACCCCTTTGGTTGAGAGAGAATTTTTTTAAATAAAGGACTAAGTCTATTAGCAAGAATTTTAGAACTAAATTTATTAAAGAAAGTGCAAAGACTAATAGGTTTGAAATCACTCCAAGAATCTGAATTATTTTTTTTAGGTATGAGAACAATGGAAATGCTTGAAAAATATTTAGGGAGAGGATTATTAATAAAGAAATCAACAATAACATCGATTAAGTCATGCTTAATAATAGACCAATAATTTTGAAAAAATTAAGTAGTATAACCCTCCAAAAAATGAATCAATGTTCATACTATTGAGAACTTTACCAATCTCATCTTCAGTAGGCAACCTAGTAAGCCAATGATTGTCATCATTGGTAATAATAGAGGGGATCAAATGTGAATTAGAAATAGCTTCATAAGAGTGGCTTTTTATTAAGCATATTTCTAAAATGGTTAATTAACAATAGAATCTTTAATAACATTAATATGTGATCCAATCTCAATTATCATTTTAATTTTTTGGATATAATTTAGAGCTCTCTTTTATTAAATAAAGCATGAAAATACCTAGTATTCTTGTCCCCATCAGCAATATGTTTACTAGCAGCTTTTTGCTACCATTAGGTCTCTTCCATATTCTAATAATTAACAAGTTTATCTTTAGCTTCATTCAAATCCTTAAGCTTAGAAGAGTTAGTCAAAATAGCATTTTCAATATCACAAACCAAAAGTTCCATGTTTTTTATATTAGTTAAAAGATTTTTAAAATAACATTTGTTCCAAAACTAGATTTTGTTTGAGCCTTTAAGCTTAAACAATAATCTATTCATTCCCTTAATTGAATTATAAGGTGTAATGGGGAAATCCAATTAATGGCCATAACTTTAAGATAATCCAGATGCTGAATCCACATATTTTGAAATATGAAAGAGGGCGAGATGTTTAATCTTTTAGAGTTTTCTTTAATAAAAACAAAAATAGGGGCAAGATCGAATAAAGTTCTACTCAAATCGTCAACAAAGGTAAGTGGCCATTTATTAATCCAATGAGAGTTGAAAAGAATTTTATCTAAATGTTGCCAGAGCTTAGAGTTTTGCCAAGTATAATTAGAGCCTTTAAAACCAATGTCAATAAGATTCAATCAAAGAATCATATTAGAAAATTCACCATAAATAAATTGACAACTTGTTGTAGATCATCTAAAATTAAAACATTTAAGAAACTATTACAAAAGAACCAAATTTTATTTCTGATGTTAGAGAAAAAATTTTTGAAACGAAGCATTCTGGGAACATGATTGATTGTATCAACATGTACAAGAGGTTCAATAACAATAAGTAAAGAGATATTGTTAATTCTAGAGATTTCTAATATGATTATGAATAGTGAGGGTACTAATCCATCTAACATTCCAAATAAGAGAATTAAACATAAAGAAAATTGTAAAAGGAAATTAAAGAATAAAATAAAGAGAGAGAAAGAATAACAAATCCTCTCATAAGCCAAAAGTTGAAACAACACATTATTTATGTGAAGAGATCCAAATCTAGTAGATCTGACAAGATTAGGAGGTTGCATCTTAGATTTTTAAGTTTTATTTCTAAAGATAGTTTGAAATTTTAGGTTTTTACCAAAGTGTCACCTTTGGATAGAGATTGATTAGAATATTATTAAAGGATAAGGATCGAAGAACATCTCTAATCACAACTCCCTCTTCCAAATCAACATTTTGTTGAAAAGTGGGATTAGAATGAAGATCAATCTTGGAATTAGGAAGGAAAAGAAATTATACCATTCAAAGCATAATTACCAATGTCAATCAGCCACATTCTGTTATCATTCAAGTTATCATTAAAATCCTCATTCTCATCAATTAATGTCGGCAAAGAAGCATGAATAGACTCTTTAGAGAGTGAATCATCATTTTTTCAACCTCTTTGAATTTGGAATTAGCCATAATAGGCATATTTTCCTGTAAAGAAAGGTTGTTGGGCAAACCATCTTTTTCAACATTATTAATACTTTTATCATTGTCAGAATGAGAAGCAAAATCAGCAATTTTAGGAACATCAGAAGATTCCAAAGAATCTGACCTAATATCAACATTTAAGTTTATTTTAGGCACAAAAATAGCTTTATTAACTTTATCAGAAGCTAATTTAGAGTTAGGATCATTCAAAATTTTATTTTTAAGATGTGGGTGAAGAACAAAATAGTCCAAATTTTCATGATGATGTATCTTGCAATGGGAAGAGAATATCAAAAAAATTTCAAATTTGACTTTTAGTAAAAAAACAAAACTTTTCAGATTCATTCTAGATGTCCTTAGGATGTTTTTTAGATATGTCAAGTTCAACCAATATATGATCAACAAGGGACGGGATCTCAAGATTCGCCGATCGATTTGGAGGCCAACCAAAAAAGAGCCCAGTAAATAAAACTTGGTGGGTAACATAATGGATTCTCATATTTGGAAGAGCTAACCACACAATAAAAATAGAGATTCCTCCTTTATATCAAAAAGGGAAGACCAATTCAACAAACACATTTGACAGTTAAAGATAAAATAAGATCGATGCAAGAAAACCCATGAATAATCCAAATCATTTGTAAGTTGAATCAGAATATGTCTTAGATCGATCAAGACGATAAAGAAAGCACCCAAAAGTTTAATGTTATGAAAAAAAGGATCGGATCTTGTCCAAATTTGACTAGCGTAAAGCAAATTTTACAGCTAAAATAAATTTGAAAGGTTTTGTAAGCTTTTTGACATCAAGATTCAAACACATGATCGTAGGAATACCTTGAAAAGAAGCTAAAATTAGACTCACCAAGTCAAAAAAGGTAGAGCTCTTACCAAAAAGTGCATCTTGAAGGATTTAATAGCATGAATGACATTAGGTTCAGGAATCCCCAAAAAATCAAATGCCCTAGTTGGATCATCCGAATTGGGAGATGTAATCTATGAGTTCGAGGTCATTGCAGCCATATTCAGAAGGGACAAATCACATGAGTGGCCATAGATTGAGAAGGCTCCAAAAATAGTCGAGAATGATGAAGGATGCACCAAAAATGTGAGATAGGAATGCACCGATGAAGGGGAAAAAAAATCTCCAGTGTCATAGGGGAGAACAAGGAGGAGTTTGTTTGGGTTAGGTTATTTTAGGTTTGGTATTTTTAGGATTTGTGGTTTAGTTTAGGATTTGGGGTTTAGGGTTTAGGGTTTAGGTTTACAATTATGGTTTTAGGCTACTTAGTTTTAGGCTTTAGGTTTAGTCTAGGTTTAGGTTTCTGTGGCTGGGTTTGTGGTTTGTTTGTGGCTTGGGGTGGTTTAGGTTTGTGGCTTACTGCTTATGATTTTAGGTTGTATTTCTAGGGTTGTAAGTTTAGGGTTTAGGGTTTAGGGTTTAGGGTTTAGGGCTAGTTTTAGGGTTTATGGTTTAGAGTTTAGTGTTTAGGAATTTTTTTAAAATCAACTAAACACGTAGGTCTTTTATTTTAGTTCATTTTTTTATTTAGTTTATTTAGTTCATTTTTTTATTTATTTTAGTTTATTATATTCTATATTTTATTTAAGTTTATTTTTTATTTCATTTTGATTATTTATTTTAGTTTAGGTCTTTTATTTTAGTTTATTTTTTAGGTTTAGGTTTATGCTTACTTTTTAGTTTATTTTTATTCTTATTTTATTTTTAGGTTTAGGTTTTATCTTTTATTTTTAGTTGTGGTTTTTTTAGGTTTTATTTTTAGTTTTATTTATTTTTTGGTTTATTTTTTTATTTTATTTTAGGTTTTATTTAAATTTATTTATCTTTAGTTTAGTTTTATTTATTTTAGTTTTATTTCAAGTTTATTTTTTATTTTTTTTATTTATTTTTTTTTTTTTTATTTAGTTATTTTTTATTTATTATTTATTTTAGGTTTATTTTTTAGTTTAGGTTTTATTTAGTTTTATTTTATTTTATTTTACTTTTGGTTTATTTTTTTTTAATTTTTTATTTTTTTAGGTTTTATACTTTTAAATTTTATTTATTTATTTAGATTTAATTGGTTTTGATTATTTCATTATCAATTTAGTTTTATGGAGTAATACGTAACTGAACGAAGTATGTTAATGTTTAGGTCAGGTTTAGGTTTTAGTTTAAGTTTTTATTTTATTTTATTTTTTATTTTATTTTGGTTTAGGTTTATTTATTTATTTTATTTTTATGTTTTACTTAGTTTAGTTTTTGGTTTTTAGGTTTTTAGGGTTTATGGTTTATGGTTTAGAGTTTAGGGTTTAGGGGTTAGGGTTGTAGGTTTTAGGGATTAGAGTTTAGGGTTTTGTGTTTAGGATTTAGGGTTTAGGGTTTAGGGTTTAAGGTTTTAGAGTAATGTTTAAGGTTTAGGGTTGCAGGATTAGGATTTAGGGTTTAGGGTTAGGGTTTTTTATATTGTTTTTTATTTTTTTTATTTTATAAATTAAGCAAACCAGTAGTTTACATATATTTATTTGTATTTATTTAGGTTTTATTTTATTTTATATATTTTATTTTTTAATTTATTTATTTATAAAATTAGTTTTATTTTAACTTAGCAATACGTAATTTAGGTTAGGTTTAGGTATAAGTTAATTTTTTAAGTTTAATTTTATTATTAAGGTTTAGGTTTTATTTTTTATTTTAACATTTTGATCTAGTTTTTTATCTTATTTTCTAGGTTTAGGTTTTAGGTTTATTTTAGGTTTTATTTTTTAGTTTAGGTTTAGGTATGTTTTTATTTTATTTTATTTTATTTTATTTAGTTTAGGTTTAGTTTATTTTAGGTTTAGGTTTATGTTTTATTTATTTTAGTTTAGTTTACATTAGTTTAGGTTTAGGTTTATTTTATTTTTATTTTAGGTTTAGGTTTTTTTTTTAGTTTAGGGGTTTATTTTTATTTTTTATTTATTTTTAGGTTTATTTTTTAGATTTAAGTTTTTATTTTATTTTTTTAGGTTTATTTTATTTTTATTTTAGGTTTAGTTTTTATTTTCTTTAGGTTTTTATTTTTTAGTTTAGTTTAGGTTTTTATTCATTTTATTTCAGTTTATTTTTTTTTTAATTTTAGTTTTTTTATGTTTAGGTTTAGGTTTGGGTTTAGTTTTTAGTTTATGTTGTTATTTATTTTTTATTTTATTTTAGCTTATTTTATTTATTTTATTTTAGGTTTATTTAGTTATGTCATTTTATTTTAGGGTTTATTTAAGTTTAGGTTTAGTTTTAGGGTTTATTTAGGGTTTATAGTTTAGGTTTATGATTTTTGAAGGTTTAGGTTTAGTTAGTTTAGGGTTTAGTTTAGGAGTTTATTTGGTTTAGGGTTAGGTTTAGGCTTAGGTTTAGTTTGTTGGGTTTAGGGTTTAGGTTTAGGGTTCATTTTCAAGGTTTAGGGTTTGTGTTTGGGTTTAGGGTTTTGGGTTAGGTTTTTTTTATTTTAGGGTTTAGGTTTAGGGTTACTTTTTAGTTTTTAGTTTTTTGGGTTTAAGTTTTAGGTTTAAGGTTCAGGTTTTGGTTTAGGGTTTAGGGTTTATGGTTTTTGTTAACAGAAAAAAAATTTAGTTTCAACAATTCTTCTTTTTCATTTCATCAACCATGTAACTCACTTAGTTCTCTAAGACATAAGTGACGACATAGATAAAACATGAGCAAAATAGAATAAATCAAATACCCTAGATAACTAGAACCTTCTCTATTGTAAAGACATAGTTCATAAGCGGCGGTCAGATTGGTCATTCTTGGTTTCTCAGTTCCCATCAAAAACCACCTCTAGCGGGATCCACCATCATATCCCCATCTCTTGTCACCACCTCCACGGTTGTAACCTCCATCACTCCTCCCACCTCCATAACCACTCTTGCTCCGATTACCACCTTCATATACTCCAGCACCTCTTGATCCCCCACCACCACTGTGATAATTATCGCCTTAGCCTTCTCCTCCATTGCCAGATCTGAACTAAGCGTGTTTGATAGTGATGTTCTTGCAGTCAAGGTTTTGGCCATTCTTAAGGTTTAGGTTTCGGTTTAGGTTTATTTTTTAATTTATTTAGTTACTTTAGGTTCAAGATTAGGGTTTGGGGTTTTGAGTTTAGGGTTTAGGGTTAAGGTTTACAGTTTAGGGCTTAGGGTTTAGGGTTTTATTGTGTAAGGTTAAGGTTTAGGGTTTATGGTTTAGGGTTTAGGGTTGTAAGTTTTGGGTTTTGGGTTTGGGGTTTAAGGCTTAGGGCTTAAGATTTTAGGTTTAAGGTTTTTTTAAAAAAAATTAAGTAAACTGGTAGGTTTATGTTTATTTAGTATATTTAGTTTATGTTTTATTTTTATTTAGGTTTATTTTTTATTTTTATTTAGTTTAGTTTATTTATTTTATATTTATTTATTTTAGTTTAGGTTTTTTTTTTAGTTTATTTTTAGGTTTAGGTTTAGGTTTTTATTTTATTTTCTTAGATTTAGGTTTTAGGTTTTCATTTTCAGTTTATTTTTAGGTTTTATTTTTTAGTTTCGGTATTAGTTTACTTTTAGTTTATTTAATTTTTTTTAGTTTAGGTTTAGGTTTTATTTATTTTAGTTCAGTTTATTTTACTATAGCTTTATGTTTTTTTTATTTTTTTATTTTAGGTTTAGGTTTTTTTAGTTTATGGTTTAGTTTTTAATTTTTAATTATTTTTAGGTTTTATTGTTAGGTTTATTGTTTATTTTAGGTTTTTATATAGTTTTTATTTTATTTAATTTATGTTTAAATTATTTTTATTTTAGTTTTAGTTTTTATTTTATTTAGGTTTTTTATTTTTTAATTTAGTTTAGGTTTTTATTTATTTTATTTTAGTTTAGTTTTTATTTTTTATTTTAATTTTTTTAGGTTTAGTTTTAAGTTTTGGTTTTAGTTTATATTTGTATTTTATTTTATTTTTTTATTTTATTTTGGTTTAGGTTTTTTTATAGGTTTTATTTAGTTTAGGTTTAGGTTTTTTTTCTTTTTAGGGTTTAGGGTTTAGGTTTAGGGTTATAGGTTTAAGGTTTAGGGTTTAAGGTTTAAGGTTTGGGGTTTAGGGTTTAGGGTTTAGGGTTTAGGGTTTAGGTTTCAGGGTTTAGTGTTTATGGTTTAGGGTTTTAGGGTTAAGGGCTTAGGATCTAGGATTTAGGGTTTTTATGGTTTAATGTTTAGGGTTTAAGGTTTAGGTTTTAAGTTTAGGGTTTAGGTTTAGTGTTTAGGGTTTAGGGTTAGTATTAGGGTTTAGTGTTACGGTTAGGATTTTATTTTATTTATTTAATTTTTAGGGTTGTGGTTTTTTTTAATAAAGAACAAATTCAAATTCAAATTCTTCTTTTTGATTTCATCAACCAAGTAACACACTAAGTTCTCGAAGGTACAAGTGATGACATAAACCAAAATGAACGCATAGAAAAATCAAACCCATAATATAATATTCTTGTAAAGATAAAATTCCATAGTAATGGATCATCCATTATTTAGTTTTGCCATTTCCCATCAGAACCACCCCAACCTCTCGAGTAGCGGGATCCATTATATCCCATCTCTCCCTCGCCACCACCGCGATTGTAACCTCATCTCCTCCGCCTCCATAACCACCCTTTACCACCATCTCTATATCCACCACCACTTTTAGATCCCCACCACCCTTTGCTAATGCCACCTCGCCTCCCTTGTTATAGAGTGAGCTAGTTGATGATTTTAGCTTTCAAGGTTTTGGCCATTCTTGGGGTTTAAGTTTAGGTTTATTTTTTATTTATTTAGTTACTTTAGGTTTAGGTTTAGGGTTTGGGGTTTTGGATTTAGGGTTTAGAGTTATGGTTTAGGGTTTAGTGTTTAGGATTTTTTAGTGTTTAGGGTTTAGGGTTGTAGATTTAGGGTTTTGGGATTGGGGTTTAAGGTTTAGGGTTTAGGATTTAGGGTTCGAGGTTTTTTTTTTTAAAATTAAGTAAACAGGTAGGTTTAGGTTAATTCAGTATATTTAGTTTTTTTTATTTTTTTTGTTTACTTTATTTCTTATTTTTATTTATGTTTTTTATTTTTATTTAGTTTAATTTGTTTATTTTAGGTTTCTTGATTTTACTTTAGGTTTTTTATTTTAGTTTTTTTAGGATTAGGTTTAGGTTAAGGTTTATTTTTTATTGAGTTTTATTTTTATTTTATTTTTTAGGTTTAAGTTTTATTTTTAATTTTTGGGTTTAGGTTTTATTTATTTTAGTTTAGGCCTAAGTTTATTTTATTTTATTTATTTATGGTTTAGTTTTTTTATAGTTTAAAGTTTAGGTTTAATTTTTTTATTTATTTTTAGGTTTTATTTTTGGGTTTATTTTTTAAGTTTAGGTTTTTTATTTTATTTTATTATAGATTTATTTTATTTTTATTTTACGTTTAGTTTTTATTTAATTTAGGATTTTTATTCTTAGGTTTATTTTATTTTTTTAGTTTAGTTTAGGTTTTTATTTATTTTATATTAATTTATTTTGATTAGTTTATTTTATTTTATTTTTAGGTTTAGGTTTTTATTTTATTTTATTTTATTTTATTATTATATTTAAGTTTAGGTTTTTTTATATTTTATATTTTTAGGATTTTTTTAGTTTAGGTTTAGGTTTTTAGATTTTTATGGTTTAGGTTTTAGGGTTTAAGGTTTTAGGATTTAGGGTTTAGGGTTTAGGGTTTAGGGTTTCGGGTTAGGTTTAAGGTTTAGGGTTTAGGGTTTAGTGTTTAGGCTTTATGGTTTAGGATTTTTAGGGTTTAGGGTTTATTATTTTTTCTAAATTAAGTAAATCAGTAGGTTTAAGTTTATTTAGATTATTTGGTTTATTTTTGTATTTAATTTAGTTTATTTTATTTTTTATTTTTATTTATGTTCATTTTTTGTTTTTATTAAGTTTTGTGTATTTATTTTAGGTTTTTTATTTTAATTTATTTTTTAGGTTTAGGTTTTGGTTTATTTTTTTGTTGAGTTATATTTTTATTTTATTTTTTAGGTTTAAGTTTTATTTTTTATTTTTAGGTTTACGTTTTGTATTTATTTGATTTTTTTAGGTTTAGGTTTTAGGTTTTTATTTTAGGTTTATTTTTAGGTTGTATTTTTTAGTTTAGGTTTAGGTTCATTTTTAATTTATTTTATTTTATTTGGTTTAGGTTTAGGTTTAGGTTTAGGTTTAGTTTATTTTTAGTTTAGGTTTAGGTTTTATTTATTTTATTTTAGTTTAGGTTTAGGTTTATTTTATTTTTATTTTAGGAGTAGGTTTCTCTTTTTTAGCTTAGGGTTTTAGGTTTTATTTATTTATTTATTTTTAGGTTATATTTTTTGGTTAAATTTTAATGTTTAGGTTTTTACATAATTTTTATTTTATTTTATTATAGGTTCATTTTATTTATATTTTAACTTTAGTTTTTATTTTATTTAAGTTTTTTATTTTTAGTTTACTTTAGGTTTTTATTTATTTTATTTTAGTTTAGTTTTATTTATATATATATATATATATATATATATATATATATATATATATATATATATATATATATATATATATATATATATATATATATATATATATATATTGTAAACCCCATATAGGGGGAATTTTATTGCCACAAAAAGAGGGTTACAAGGTCCATAAAGGGGATAAACTCCATAACTACTGCTCAAAGAGCTAAAATCAGCCAAGAGAGTAAATCCCCTTTCTAAGTACAACCAAATGAAAAATAAAAGAGTAAAGGAAAGCAAAAGATACAAATTGATTAACATAGATAAACCAATGGATAGATTAGGGCCAAAGCTCTTCAGGATGCGAGAATGCATGACACTAGGGAGCAAACCTATAAGAGAATAAGAGAAGTGCACTTGCAAAATTATAGAAAGATAGAAATTAGAGCAATTAAAGTAATACATACAAAATGAAAATTGAAAGAAGCATAAACTGAGAAAGATTATAAAGTAGTGTGATAGAGGCTGGGGCTCTCACATCATATTGGGGCAAATGTAAATATGAGCATCCAAACTTGAGGGTTACAACACACAAGGTTACTACACCAAAAAGAGTCAAATCACAACAATCATAGCCAACAAACCCGGAAGAAGATAACAATTCTGAAAGTCTTTTGAGCCTTAGTACACCAAATCTAAGCAAAATATACACAATAGAAAGGATACAACAAAGCGAATGGGTGAGTCAACATGGCATGAAAATGAACTTCCAGATCCTTATTTTTAACCAGAGGCAAGGGTTTAACTAGACCAGCATGAAAACCCACCACAGGAAAACAATAGAAAGGGTCAGACAGAGGAAAGAAATAATACACAACTAGTTGAAAAGCCTGCTGAAATCCACAAGGCAAATAAACAAGCATGTAAATAACTCCAACCCAAACATATGGGACATATATGAAACTTACAGTCTTGGTATACAACCCAGGAATATAGCCCATAAAAGAATACACAATGAGAATAAGCAATGCATATGTTAATGACCTCCTTGTTAATAATCATTATAGAAGTTAATAACCAGCAAGTGTATAGAAAAATAGCATAACCCAAACTCAAATTACAATAGGAAATGCAAAAGTTTAACAGAGATAAGATGGGATGCAGTAGTAGATTAGGTGGACCAGAAGGCACAGGTAATAAGCTTCTCCCCACTGCAAACATCTCCAAATTAAGACAATCAGAGAGACAACCCCAGAAGCAGCTTATTGGGCATAAAACCCGATAATCCAGTTCAACCAACAACCAAGATAACAAAAATAGTAAGCTGGCCATAAAACCACCCATTCACAATATACAATGCATAAGGTAATATTCAAGTAGGCAATAACATAATCATAGTGATCTGCACAATTATAACTGAACTAAGATGGAAAAAACAACAGCAAATAGACCTCAAACATCAAGTGATCAGCTATAGCCTGGTTGCAAACATCAAAAACAATCATAAAAGCAACAGACAACGAATAGCTAACAACCACAAAGTAGCCTGGTGGACAAAGGACACAAAAATCCAATAGCCCAGACAGCAAATAATAGCAAGTTGGCTAGAAAACCACCCATTCAGAATAGACAGTGCATAAGTTAATTTCCAAGTAGGTAATAGCATAATCACAGTGATCTGGACAAGTCTAATTGAACCAAAATAGCAAAAATAGTAGTAGTTTAGATAGACCACAAACATGTGGTGATCAGCTACAGCTCGGATGCAAATAGCAAAATCAAGAAGAAAAACAAAAGCCAACAAACAACCAACAACCTCATAGAAAGCCTGATGGACATACGATCCAAAATTCCAACAGCCAACAAATAAAACAACAATACAATTATTGCACCCACCATAGGAAAAGCCAATAAAAATAGTGATGCAACATTGACACAAAAGGGGTTCAAAAGGAAGCCATCATTGAAATCCTTCAAGATAAAGGAGAACAGGCTTGCAGCTAAACTAACATCCTCAGTAAAAGCAGACTGGAAGGAAATCATTAAGTACATCTAATCCTGCATAAAGACAATAATAATAACAAGGGTATTGCAGTTTCTCTCCTTATAAGTTGGGGAGATGAGGTTAGCAAAAGCAATCTGAAAACCAACCCCAAAAGCAGCCTGCAGGACATAAGACCCAAAAATCTAGTAAAAAGCAGTGGAACAACATAGAGTCGAGAATGGTTCAAAGCAAAGCCATCTTTGAAATCCATCAAGACACATAAAAGCAGACCAACAGCTAAGCCAACAACATCACTAAAAATAGGTTGGATGGAAATCAAGAAGTAATTCTAATCCTAACCATTAATAGTGGAAACAACAGAAGTAGTAAGACCCCAAATAAGGTTAGGATAATTAAACCAACAAGAGATGCCATAGAGATCAGCTAATAACTAGTAAGGGGTATCAGGAAGATGCATCAGCAAAGTCCAGAGAAACAACAACACAAAATAGAAGTTGATCATGCAATTAAACAGGTAATATAACACGCTAATCCAATAGGATGGATTAATTTCTAAGGTAAGGGAGTTCAGTATTGTCCAAATTAACCAAACCATGCAAATGTTTAGGAATTGTAAGATGATCAAAGAATTTTATGCCATCTAATCTAGCACCCAATTGGCAAGGTGTCATACATTAGCCTCACCATACATGAGTGATTTAAAAGAGTTGAGAAAGGAGAGCTCTAGTGCAGAAGGTATACAATTCATTGCCCATTTTGGTGGAAGTCAAAGATCAATCAACAACAGGGCATCCACCTCAATCAAAATATTGAGCCAACCTTTTTGAAGGCAAATCTCAATAGCTTTGTAAACTGTCATTAGCTCATCAAAAGGAATAGAGCAAGTATTAAGGGGGTTAGCAAATGCACATAGGACTTTACCATTAAGGTTTCTGAAAATGTCACCACAACTAGAAGCATTTTGAGAGACAGAGCCATTAGTGTTAATTTTAATAGTATTAGCATGCAATTTTACCCAATAAATAATCAAGTCATCGTTACAGTTGGGTTGATCTGGCAAGTTAAATCCCAGTTTATTAGCCATAAATTTACAGCATTTGAATTTATTATAGTTAATTAAATTGGCATTAAACAAATCATATATTTTATTTGTAATTCTAGCAATTATCCTCATGTGGTTCATAGGAATCCCATGATGTTTTGCATCATTTCTATCTATCCATATGAACCAAATAAGAGTGATAGCAGTTATGACTTTAATGTGGCCTTTAATAGTGTTTTCAAAATAAACTTTAAGAAGTTAGTATAAAGTTAAGGAGCCGTTGAATTTGACAATGTTAAAGAGATCATCATACCAAATCAAAAGTTTGGAAGCAATGGCTCCATTAATAAAAACATGATTCACATTCTCAATGTGAAAGCAGCAGTAACATTTTGAAGGTAAGTAGAAACCATTACTCCACTTCAAGGAGTCAATAGGGATAAAGTTTTTCAAAATACACTAAGATAGAATAGAATAACAAATAGGAATAATGTTATTCCAAAGTTTGAAAAACACATTGGAGAAATCATGAGCTTCTTTAATATAAATCCAAACATTTTTAAGGTTGAAATCACCATTTTGAGAAAGCTTAAGAAGGATCTAATCATGATTACTAGGAGTGATAGAAATAGTAGTAAGCTTATTTAAAAGAGAGAAAGGAATATAATCAGTAAGCTTACTATTGTTCCACATATTATTCTGCCAGAAAGAGTTCACTTTAATAGCAACAGTGGAGTGGGTAGAAAGTAAATCATCAATGGACCCACCTCCAATCCAGTTATCTTGCCAAAAGAAAGAGATTCCAGGGGTAATCCCCAAAGATATTAATGATTCGGCTTCCCATTTGATGAAACAATGTATTTTCCAGATAGGAGAGTCTCCCACTTTATAGGGGCAAATGAGAGGGTGTTTACCCTGGTAGTATTTGGCAGTCTTGAAATTAGCCCAAAGACTATTGTTGCTTCTAAAATTCCACCAATGTTTATAGGAAAATACAGTGATAGCTTCCTTGATTGGCTTACATCCAAGACCACCTTCAGCAAGAGTGCCATAGCTTTTATACCAAGAGGTCCAATGCATTCTTTTAGAAGAATTATTAGAACCAGAAGAATTTGTTAAGGAGGCTCAATTACATTAATGGTAGAATTGGTCACAATGGTTTGAATGAGATATAAAGGCATGGAGTTAAGGGCGCTCTTAATCAAAGTGAGCCTACCACCAAATGAGAGTAAATGAAATTCCTAAATAGAAATTTTATTAGAGATTTTTTTGGATTAGCTCATCAAAGAGATGTGATCTTTTCGACCTTTAAAAGCGAGCACCAAGATATTTAATATGAAGTTGTTGTTCTTTAAATTAGTAATTCTCAAGATTTGGTTGATCCTATTACTAGGGATTTTAAGGGAAGGAATGAAACAACTTTTACCTTCATTAAGAAAGAGACCACTTTTGTTACCAAATTTATTTAAAAGATTCTTAATAGTTTTAATGTGATGAATAGAGGCATTGCAAAAGATTATGAAGTCATCAGCAAAACTAAGATGAGAGACAGGAAGACCACCTTGAGTTCTAGAATACATGCTATGATTATTGTTGAAAAGATCATTAAGTCTCCTCGAAAGATATTCAATAGCAATAATAAAAAGTGAGTGAGATAAGAGATCTCTTTATCTCAAACCATGCATCAAAGTGAAAAAACCTAGGGACTCACCATTCATGATAATGGAGAACCAAACATTGGTAATACAATTTTTAATGAGGCAGATAAAATAGTCAGAAAAGCCAAACAAATGAAGAATTTGGAAGAGGAAGTTCCAAGAGAGGTTGTCAAAAGCTTTAGAGATGTCTAGTTTGAAAAGGATGCTACCTCCTCTGGTAGAAGCATCAATGTCATGAATCAGCTTTTGGGCTAGAAGAATGTTGTCGGATATAGCTCTACCTTTAATGAAGCAGTTTGGTTGGGGAAATAATTTTAGCTGACGGACTAATTTTATTGGCAATTAATTTAGTAATGAGTTTATGAAAGAAGGTGCAAAGGTTGATAGATCTGAAATCGCTCCAATATTTAGGATTATTAATTTTGGGAATGAGAACAATGGAGGTGCTAGAAAATATTTAGGCAAAGGATTTCCATCAAAAAAATCAACGATGACATCAACAAGGTTAGACTTAATAATAGGCCAACAATGCTGAAAAAATTGAGCCGTGTAGCATTAGGGGCCGAAGAGTTCATGGTATTCATGCTGTAATCTCAACTTCAGAAATAAACTAAGCAAGTGGTTGTCATCATTAGTGTCGATGAGGGAATCGGTGTGAGTTGGAGAGAGCTTCTAAGGAAGGGTTATTTTTAATAAGTTTTTAAAATGATGTGAGAATCTTTAATATCATTATTATCCGATTACATTATCATTTTATTTTTTTTAATAGAGGTTAAGGCTTTCTTTTTTTTGAAAAGAGCATGGAAGTACAGTATTTACGTAATATGTTTGCGACCTTTTTTGATAGGTTTCCTCCATATTCGATTATTAACCAATCTTTAGCTTCATTCAACTCCTCAAGTTTAGTGAATCGGTCAAAATAGCATCTTCAAGAGAACAAACTAATTGTTCCATATTTTTGAAATTGGCAAAAAGATTTTTAAAATGATGCTTGTTCCACCAATTTAGGTTTTGTTTAAGCCTTTTAAGCTTAAACGAAGGTGAATCATGCCCTTAACAAAATCATCCGAATGAAGAGGAGCCATCAAGTTAATGGATACAACATTGATGAAATTAATGTGTTGGATCCACATATTTTGGAATCTAAAATAAGTTGGGGAGGATAATCTACTGGAGGGATTTTGGACAAATAAAAAGTGGAGCATGATCAGACAAAGTTCTACTCAAATGTTCAACAGAAGTAAGGGTCCATTGATTGATCCAAAGAGAATTAAAAAGAGTCCTATCAAGCATTTGGGTCTAGAGTTATGCCACATATAGTGGGCAGAAAAGCCAATATCAATTAGATTGCAATCAAGAATCATATTAGAAAAATCTTCCATGGAATGAATGTTAGGAGAGAAACCTCCCCTTCTTTTTGAGGAAGAGAGAATATTGTTGAAATAACCCCCAACTAACTAGGGTTTTTTGACCGTGGAGGCAAAAGTTCTTAAGTTATCCCAAAGGATGTTCCTACTAGCTCTATTACAAGAATCATAAACAAAGGAACCAAGAGCATAAAATTCACCCAATGAGATGTGGACATTAACCAATTGTTGAAGATCATCAAGGATAGAGATGTTGACTAAATTATTCCAAAAACACCAAATTTTATTACTAATATTATAAAAGAAATTTTGAAAGCCAAGCATTTTAGAAACATGGTTGATCTTAGAAGAGTGTATGAATGGTTCAATAACAACAAGTAAGGCTATGTTATGAGTACGACAAAGACTTCTAGTACGGTTGCAGACAATGAGAGTCCCAATACCCTGAACATTCCCAATTAGTAAATTGATCATAATAAAATAAGAAGGAAAGGAAAGGACATAACAAAAGAAATAAAAAGGAAGAAGAAAAGAAAATAAGAAGCAATTATTTATGGGAAGTAAGAGAAGATCTAGTAGTTCTAGTGGAGCTATTAGTGAACATTCTGGCTTTAAGGGATTTTTTTTAAAATAGTTTGTAGAGGTCTATCTTTATCCAAAGTATCCCCATTCGATAAAGCATGATTTGTGATATTTAGAATAGAATCTGTATTAATCAATGCATTCCTAATGATAATTTTCCTTCTTCAATGTCAGAATTAAGCTGAGAAAGAGGGTTAGCATGTGTATCACTATGAAGAGTAGGAGAAGGAGAGGCTGTGAAGCCATTAATAGCACAAATTTCATGCTCAATTTCAGAATTACTTTTCATATTTTGTTCCATAATCAAAGGATCAACAGTTTTCAAATTTTGTTCTTTCATAAAAGGATCAATTCCAAAATTTATTTTCAGATTTTGATCCAACCTGAAGTTTCCATTCAAATCACCACTAGGTTTCATATGAGTCTCCTTGGGTTCACTAGCCAAAAGGGGGTAAGTTAGACTGAGTGAAGGTATTATCTTGAGGAGCCAAAATATTATAATTAGAAGCAATGTTAATTAAGTTATCATTAGCCTCCTCACGAACCTCATAAACATTATTTTTAACATGCTCAGATTGCTCCCCAATAGGCAAATCAGTGGATAGAAAAGGAGTAGGGGTAGGGGATGACTCCCATTTTGAGTGACTTTAGGCACATAAGCAAATTTATTGATTTTTTCATTTGATAGAGTAGGATTAGGATCTGACAAATTATTCTTTTTAAGATGAGGATGCAACACAAAATATTCATAATGATCATGGCCATGAATCTTACAATGTATGCAAAAGACAGGAAAATTCTCAAATTCCACTTTTTGATTATAACCAAATTTCTCAGAGCTGATCCAAACTTCTTTAGGATGCTTTTTAGTAATATCAATCTCAAAATCGAGCAAAGAGTGATCTGGCGATGGCACGATCAATTTGAAGAGGCCGACCAAAGAGAGCCCTAACTGCAAAGAGAACTTGATGTGTAACATAATGTATTCTCATATTAGGAAGATCAAGCCATATAGGAACAATTGAGGATCCCTCTTTTATATCAAATAGAGGAGACCATTTCAGAAATTGCATCTGACAATTAATCACAAAGTAAGAGCGACAGGCAAAAACTCTAGAATAATCTAAGTCATTAGAGAGCTGAATTAAAATATGCCTAGGATCAATCAATCCGATAGTGAAAATGCCTGAAAGTTTAAGGCTAGGAAAAAAGGATTGGATGTTATCAAAAGTTGGCCGACGTAAGGAAAATTTACCAACTAAGGAGAATTCAAAAGGCTTTGCCAACTTTTCCACGTCTAGATCCAAGCACATAATAGCAGGCATCCCATGAAATGAGGTCGAGATCAAATTCATCGAAGCATTAGAGGAAAGGTTCTTACCAGATAATGCATCCTTGAAGGACTTAACTGTAGGTAGAGTAGCAGATGATTTCATATCCAAAATTCCATGCAAATCTTATCGTGGTGACACCTCAAGTTCAAAAGCTTCATCTGCGCTCTGCCATTGAAAGATCAAAAGATAACACATAATAGTGGCCAATAAGAGAGAAATTATCGAAAATCTAATCAAGAATGATTGGAAATCAATGGAAAAAAGGAAAAATGAGAAAATAAGGTCGAGAAGATTCTGATTTTATTTATTTATTTTATTTTATTTTATTTTATTTTTCTTTTATGTTTAGATTTAGGTTTAGTTTTAGGTTTAAGTTTATGTTTTAGCTTTTACTTTATTTTATTTTTTAATTTTATTAGTTTAGGTTTTTTATTTATTTTATTTTTAGGTTTTATTTAGTTTAGGTTTAGGTTTTTAGCTCTTTAAGGTTTAGGGTTTAGGGTTTAGGGTTTAAGCATTAGGGTTTAGGGTTTACAGTTTAGGGTTTATGGTTTAGGGTTTAGGGTTTAGGTTTTAAGGTTTAGGGTTTAGGGTTTGGGTTTTAAGGTTTAGGGTTTAGGGTTTGGGTTTTAAGGTTTAAGGTTTACGGTTTAGGGTTTAGGTTTTAGGGTTTTAGGGTTTAGGGTTAAGGCTTAAGGGTTTAGGGTTTAGGGTTTAGGGTTTAGGATTTAAGGTTAGTGTTAGGGTTTAGGGTTTAGGGTTAGGGTTTCTTTTTATTTTTTTATTTTTAGGGTTTAGGTTTTAGGTTTAGGGTTCAGGTTTTAGCTTAGGGTTTGGAATTTTTGGTTTTTTTACTAGAGAACAAATTCATGTTCAACATTTCTTCTTTTGGATATCACACTAAGTTCTGACAAGCAATGGCATAGATTAAAATGAGCATAGAAAATCAAATCCCAGATCTAGAACGTCTAATGTAAATACACAGTTCCATAAGCAATAGATCACATCGGCCATTTTTTAGTTTCTCCATCTCCCTGAATAACTTTGGCCTCTTGAGTAGTAGGATCAACCATCGTATCCCCTATCTCTCCCTCAACAACCACCATGGAAATAACCTCTTCTCCTCTATTGCTCCACCACCACCATATCCACGCACCTCAGGATCCCAGCACCATTGCGATGTCATTCGCCTCAGCCTTTCTCCATAGCCATATCTAGATTGAGCACTTTGGCGGTGATGTTCTGTAGGTTACCCATTCTTATGGTTTAGGTTTAGTTTTATGTTTATTAGGTTTATTTTTCAAATTTATTTAGTTACTTTAGGTTTAGGTTTAGGGTTTAGGGCTTGGGGTTTAGGGTTTAGGGTTTAGGGTTAGGGTTCAGGGTTTAAGGTTTAGGGTTTAAGGATTAGGGTTTTAGGGTATATTCTTTTAGGGTTTAGGGTTTAGGGTTTGGTTAAAGGGTTAAGGTTTTAGGGTTAGGTTATAGGGTTTAGGTTTTACGATTTTTCAGGGTGTAGGGTTTAGGGTTTTTTAGGGAGTAGGGTTTAGGGTTGTAGGTTAAGCATTTGGGGTTTAAGGTTTAGGGTTTAAGGTTTAGGATTTAATGTTTAAGATATTTTTAATAATTATTTTTATATATTTAGCTTATTTTTTATTTTATTTAGTTTTATTTATTTTATTTTATGTTTAGTTTTATTTTATTTAAGTTTTTAAGTTTTAAATCTATTTTATTTTTTAGTTTAAGTTTAGGTTTTTATTTATTTTATTTGAGTTTGGTTTTTACATTTTATTTTATTTTTTGGTTAGGTTTAGGTATAGTTTTTGGTTTAGGTTTTTATTTTTTTAATGTTTTTAGGTTTATGTTTATTTATTTATTTTATTTTTAGGTTTTATTTAGTTTAGGTTTAGGCTTTTTGATTTTTAAGGCTTATGGTTTCGAGTTTAATGTTTGTTTTAGGGTTTAGGATTTCTAGGGTTTATGGTTTAGGTTTATGGTTTTTCTAATTAAGTAAACAAGTAGGTTTAGGTTTATTTAGCTTATTTAGTCTAATTTTTATTTATTTTAGTTTATTTTATTTTTTATTTTTACTTAGTTTTGTTTTTTTATTTTAGTTTAGGTTTTTTATTTTAGTTTATTTTTTTTAGGTTTAAGTTTGTTTCTTAGTTGAGTTTTTATTTTTATTTTTTAGTTTTATGTTTTACTTTTTTATTTTTTAAGTTTAGGTTTTAGGTTTTTTAGGTTTATTTTTTAGGTTTTATTTTTTAGTTTAAGTTTAGTTTTTTTTTACTTTTTATTTTATTTTATTTTAGTTTAGGTTTAGGTTTAGTTTATTTTTTATATTTTAGGTTTTAGGTTTATTTATTTTAGTTTAAGTTTAGATTTATTTTATTTTGTTTATTTTATTTTTATTTTAGGTTTAAAGTTTATTTTTTAATTTTTATTTAATTTTATGTTTTACTTTGACGTATATTTCAGAGGTTTATGTTTTTATTTAGTTTTTATTTTATTTTTATTTATTTTAAGTTTATTTATTTTTATTTTATGTTTAGTTTTTATTTTATTTAGGTTTTTGATTCTTAGGTTTATTTTACTTTTTAGTTATTTTAGTTTAGTTTTTTTATTTTTATTTTTAGATTTTAATTTCGGTTTTTTTAATTATTTTTTTTCTTTTATTTAGGTTTAAGATTTTCTATTTAATTTATTTTAGGTTTTATTTAACATAGGTTTAGGTTTTTAGTGTTTAGGGATTAGGGTTTAGGTTTTAGGATTTAGGCTTTAGGTTTTAGGGTTTAGGGTTTAGGGTTTAATGGTTTAGGGTTTTAAGGTTTAGGGTTTAGGGTTTAGTGTTTAGGCTTTTGGGTTTAGAATTTTTAGGATTTAGGGTTTAGGCTTTATGGTTAATTTAGAGTTTATGGTTTAGTGTTTAGGGTTAGTTTAGAGTTTAGGGTTTATGGTTTTAGGGTTGAAGGTGTTGTTATTAAGGTTTTTGGTTTAGGGTTAGTTTTTTTAGGGTTTTGGGTTTAGGGTTGTAGGTTTAAGGTTTAGAGTTTAGGGTTAGTTTTATTGTTCAGGGTTTAGGGTTTAGAATTTACAGTTCTTTTTTTTTTTAAAAAAAGATTATGTAAATTTCTAAGTTTAGGATTTTTTAGTTTATTTAGTTTATTTTTTATTTTTTTGTTTATTTTCTTTTATATTTTTATTTAGTTTGGTTTATTTATTTATTTTAGGTTTTTATTTTAGTTTATTTTTTAGGTTTAGGGTCTATTTTTTTAGGTTAAGGGTTTAGGATTAGGTTTTTATTTTTATTTTTTTTAGGTTTAGGCTTTAGGTTTTTATTTTGGGTTTATTTTTAGAATTTATTTTTTTAGTTTAGGTTTAGGTTTATTTTTAGTTTATTTTATTTTATTTAGTTTAGGTTTAGGTTTTGGTTTAGTTTATTTTTGGTATAGATTTAGGTTCTATTTATTTTAGTTTAGTTTATTTTAGTTTAGGTTCATGTTTATTTTATTTTTTTTAGTTTAGGGTTTAGGTTTTATTTTTTATTTATTTTTATGTTTCAAATTTTTATTTATTTTTGAGGTTTAGTTTTTTATTTAGTTTTTATTTTATTTTATTTTTAGTTTATTTATTTTTATTTTACATTTAGTTTTAATTTTATTTAGGTTTTTAATTCTTAGGTTTATTTTATTTTTTGTAATTTAGTTTAGGTTTTTATTTATTTTATTTTATTTTATTTATTTAATTTTTAGGTTTAGGTTTAGGCTTTTATTTTATTTTATTTTCTTCTTTTATTTAGGTTTATGTTTTTAGCTTTTTTGGGTTTAGGGTATAGGGTTTAAGGTTTAGGGTTTCAGGTTTTAGGGTTTTGGGTTTAGGGTTTTGGGTTTTGAGTTTTGGGTTTTCAATTTTTGGTTTTCAGTTTTGGGTTTATGGTTTATTGTTTAGGGTTTAGGGCTTAAGGTTTAAGGTTTAAGGTTTTATGGTTTAGACTTTATGGTTTAGGGTTTAGGGTTTAGGGGTTTAGAGTTTAGGGTTTAGGGTTAGTTTAGAGTCTAAAGTTTAGTGTTTTACGATTTAGAATTTATGGTTTAGAGTTTTGGGTTAGGGTTATCGTTTAGGGTTTAGTGTTTAGTGTTTTGGGTTTTGGGTTTTGCATTTTTTAAGTTAAATTTAAACTTTTAGGATTTATTTAGGGTTGTAGGTTTTAGGTTTAGGGTTAGTTTAAGTTTAGGTTTAGGGTTTAGAACTTATTTAGGGGTTTAGGTTTAGACTTTGGGTTTTATTTAGGTTTAGGGTTTAGTCTTAGGATTTTGTGTTTTGGAGGGTTTTAGTTTAGGTTTAGTGTTTAGGCTTTTAGGTTTAGTTTTAGGTTTATAGTTTAAGTTTATAGCTTAAGGTTTGTTTAGAGTTTCTTTTATTTAGGGTTTTAGTGTTTATGGTTTAGGTTTAGGTTGAGGTTTAGGATTTTAGTTTAGGTTTAGGATTTTTTTAGTTTAGGGTTTAGGGTTATAGGTTTAAGGTTTAGGGTTTAGGGTTAATTTTAGCATTTAGGGTTTAGGGTTTAGGGTTTAGGATTTTGGGTTTATGATTTATGTTTCTTTTAAAAAAATTAAGTAAACTGGTAGGTTTCGGTTTATTTAGTTTATTTAGTTTATTTAGTTTATTTTTTTGAGTTTAGTTTATTTTATTTTATATTTTTATTTAGTTTACTTTATTTATTTAGGTTTATTTATTTTAGTTTATGTTTTTTATTTTAGTTTATTTTTTAGGTTTAGGTTTACTTTTAGATGAGTTTTATTTTTATTTTATTTTTCATGTTTAGGTTTTAATTTTTATTTTTAGGTTTAGGTTTAGGTTTTCATTTTATTTTTTCTTAGGTTTAGGTTTTAGGTTTCTATTTTAGGTTTATTTTTAGGTTTTATTTTTTAATTTAGATTTAGGTTTATTTTGAGTTTATTTTAGTTTATTTAGTTTAGGTTTGGATTAAAGTTTAGTTTATTGTAGGTTAAGGTTTAAGTTTTCTTTAATTTAGTTTAGTTTATTTTAGTTTAAGTTTAGGTATATTTTATTTTTGTTTATTTTGGGTTTCAATTTTTTTTAAATTTGGGGTTCAGGTTTTATTTTTTATTTATTTTTAGGTTTTATTTTTATGTTTATCTTTTAGGCTTAGGTTTTCATTTAGGTTTTATTATATTTTATTTTAGGTTAATTTTATAATATTTTAGGTTTAGTTTTCATTTATTTATGTTTTTTTATTTTTTTATTTAGTTTAGGTTTTTATTTATTTTATTTTAGTTTTAGTTTTTATTTTAATTAATATATTTTATTTTAGATTTTAGTTTATCTTTTTATTTTATTTTATTTTTTTATTTCATTTTGGTTTAGGTTTTATTTATTTATTTTATTTTTTGATTTCATTTAGTTTAGGTTTAGGTTTTTAACTTTTAAGGGTTTAGGGTTTAGGGTTAGTTTAGGGTTATTTTTGGTTTAGAGTTTAGAGTTTAGGGTTTAGATTTTTGGGTTTAGCATTTAGGGTTTAGGGTTTTATGGTTTTAGGGTTTAAAGCTTTTAATGTTTAGGGTTTAGGGTTTATTGTTTAGGTTTTAGGTTTAGGGTTTAGATTTTAGTTTAGTGTTCTTGGTTTTGGTTTTTTTAATAGAGAACAAATTTAGATTCAACATTTCTTCTTTTCAATCTCATCAACCAAGTAACACACCAAGTTTTATTTTATTTACTTTAGTTTATTTTATATTTTATTATTATTTCTATTTATTTTTAATTTTTATTTAGTTTAGTTTATTTATTTTTATGTAGGTTTTTTAGTTTAGTTTATTTTTTAGGTTTATGTTTTGGTTTAGGTTTATTATTTATTTTTAGGTTTGAGTTTAGTTTTTTATTTTATGTTTTTAGGCTTAGGTTTTAGATTTTTAGTTTTGGTTTATTTTTATGTTTTATTTTTTAGTTTAAGTTTGGGGTTATTTTTAGCTTATTTTATTAAATTTAGTTTAGGTTTAGATTTTGGTTTAGTTTACTTTAGGTTTAGGTTTAAGTTTGATTTATTTTAGTTTAGTTTATTTTAGTTTAGGTTTAGTTTATTTTATTTTATTAATTTTATTTTTATTTTAGGTTTAGGTTTTATCTTTTATTTATTTTTAGGTTTTTTTTAGGTTTAGGTTTATTTTAGTTTTTATTTTATTATATTTTAGGTTTATTTAAATTTTATTTTATTTTTATTTTAGATTTAGTTTTTATTTTATATAGCTTTCTTATTCTTAGGTTTTTTTTATTTTTTAGTTTAGTTTAGGATATTATTTATTTTATTTTAGTTTATTTTTATTATATTATTTAATTTTATTTTCAAGTTTAGGTTTAGGTTTTATTTTATCTTATTATTTTATTTGGGTTTAGGTTTTTTATATATATTTTATTTAGGTTTTATTTAGTTTAGATTTAGGTTTATAGGTTTTTTAGGTTTAGGGTTTAGGGTTTAGGGTTTTAGGGTTTAAGGTTTTAGGGTTTAGGGTTTAAGGTTAGGTTTATGGTTTCTTGTTTAGGCTTTAGGTTTAAGGTTTTTAGGTTCTAGGGTTTAGGGTTAGGGTTTAGGGTTTAGGGTTTTTAGGGTTCACGGTATAAAGCTTAGGGTTTAGGCTTTAGGGTTTAGGCTTAGTTTAGGGTTAGTGGTTTTTTTTAAAAAAAATTAAGTAAACTTATAGGTTTATATTTATTTAGTTTAGTTTTTATTTATTTTAGATTGTTTTATTTTTATTTTTATTTATGTTTACTTTTTATTTATATTTACTTTAACTTTTATATTTTAGGTTTATTTATTTTAGTATAGGTTTTTTATTTTAGTTTATTTTTTAGGTTTAGGTTTATTTTTTAGTTGAGTTTTATTTTTATTTTATTAGTTAAGTTTAGGTTTTATTTATTTTTTAGGTTTTGTTTAGGTTTTCATTCTATTTTTTTAGTTTAAGGTTTTTATTTTAAGTTTATTTGTAGGTTTTATTTTTTAGTTTAGCTTAAGGTTTATTTTTAATTTACTTTATTTTATTTAGTTAAGGTTTTATTTTATTTAATTTAGTTTAGGTTTAGGTTTATTTTATTTTGTTTATTATATTTTTATATTAGGATTAGGTTTTTTTATTTAGGGTTTAAGTTTTATTATTTATTTATTTTTTAAGTTTAGGTTTTTATTTAGGTTTAATTTATTTTATTATAATTTTATTATAGGTTTATTTTAAGTTTATTTTATTTTTATATTATGTTTAGTTTTTATTTTATTTAGGTTTTTTTAGGTTTATTTTCATTTTTAATTTAGTTTAGATTTTTTTTATTTAATTTATTTTTAGTTTTAGGTTTAGGTTTCAATTTTTTGGTTTATTTTATTATTTTATTTTATATAGGTTTATGTTTTTTTAATGTATTTATATTTAGGTTTTGGTTTTTTTAGGTTTTAATTTAGGGTTTAGGGTTTAGGGTTTAGGGTTTTAGGGTTTAGGGTTTTAAGGTTTAAGTTTTATGGTTTTGGAGCTTAGGCTTTAGGGTTTAGGGTTTTTAGGGTTTAGGCTTAGCTTAGGGTTAGGGTTTTATTAAATTAATTAAACTGATATGTTTAGGTTTAGTTAGTTTATTTAGTTTATTTTATTTTCAATTTTTATTTATGTTTTTTTATTTATATTTACTTTGGTTTATTTATTTTAGGTTTATTCATTTTAGTTTAGGATTTTAATTTTATTTTATTTTCTAGGTTTAGGTTTATGTTTAAGTTTATTTTTTAGTTGAGTTTTATTTTTATTTTATTTTTTAGGTTTAGGTTTTAATTTTTATTTTTAGGTTCAAGTTTAGGTTTTCATTTTATTTTTTTAGGTTTAGGTTTTACATTTTTATTTTAGGTTCATTTTTAGGTTTTATTTTTTTAGTTTTGGTTTAGGTTTATTTGTAGTTTATTTTGTTTTATTTAGTTTAGGTTTGGGTTTAGGTTTAGTTTACTTTTGGTTTAGGTTCAGGTTCTATTTATTCTAGTTTTGTTTAATTTAGTTTAGATTTAGGTTTATTTTATTTCCATTTTAAGTTTAAGTTTTTTCTTTCATTTAGGGTTTAGGTTTTATTTTTTATTTTATTTTGCTTTATTTAGTTTCTATTTAATTTATTTTAGGTTTATTTTATTTTTATTTTACGTTTAGTTCTTATTTTATTTAGGTTTTTATTCTTAGGTTTATTTTATTTTTTAGTTTAGTTTAGGTTTTTATTTAAGTTCATTTTTATTAGTTTATTTTACTTTATTTTTTGGTTTAGGTTTAGGTTTTAGCTTAGGTTTTTATTTTATTTTATTTTTTTATCTTATTTATTTTTATGTTTATTTATATATTTTAGTTTTAGGTTTTATTTAGTTTAGGTTTAGGGTTTTAGGTTTTTAGGGTTTAGGGTTTAAGGTTTAGGGTTTAGGGTTTAGGCTAATGGTTTAGGGTTAAGGGTTTTGGGTTTTGGGTTTAGTGTTTAGGCTTTAGAGGTTAGGATTTTTAGGGTTTAGGGTTTAGGGTTAGCTTAGGGTTTAGGGTTTATTTTAAATAAACTAAGTAAATCGGTAGGTTTAGTTTTATTTAGTTTATTTTTTATTTATTTTAATTTATTTAATTTTTTATTTTTATTTATGTGGATTTTTTTATTTAGTTTTATTTATTTATTTTAGGTTTTTTTATTTAATTTTAGGTTTTTTATTTTAGTTTATTTTTTTAGGTTTAGGTTTAGGTTTAAGTTTATTTTTTAGTTGTGTTTTTTTTTTTAATTTTTAGGATTAGGTTTTATTTTTTATTTTTAGGTTCAAGTTTTTATTTATTTCTTTAAGTTTAGGTTTTAGGTTTTTATTTTAGCTTTATTTTTAGGTTTTTTATTTTAGTTTAGGTATAGGTTTATTTTGGGTTTATTTTATTTTATTTAGTTTAGGTTTAGGTTGAGGTTTAGTTTCCTTTCGATTTAGGTTTTGTCATTTTAGTTTAGTTTATTTTATTTTAAGTTTTGTTTATTTATTTTGTTTATTTATTTTTATTTTAGGTTAAGGTTTTTTTTCAGTTTAGCATTTAGGTTTTATTTTTTATTTATTTTTTGTTTTATTTTATTTTATTTTTTAGGTTTAGGTTTTATTTAGTTTTATTTTATTTTATTTTATTTTTTATTTATGTTTTATTTTATTTTATATAGGTTTTATTATTTATTTATTTTATTTAATTTATTTTATTTTAGGTTAGGTTTAGGTTTAGTTTAGGCTTTTATTTTTATTTGTTTATTTTATTTAATTTATTTTAAGTTTTATTTAGTTTAGAGTTTAGGTTTTAGGTTTATTTATTTAGGTTTAGTTTATGGTTTAGGGTTTAGTTTAGGTTTAGGTTTAGGGTTTAGGTTTAGTGTTTAGCTTTAGGATTGGGGTTTATAGTTAGGTTTAGGGTTTAGTTTAATAGGTTGAGGTTTACTTTAGGGTTTAGGTTCTGATTTAGACTTTACTTTATAGTTTTAGGGTTTAAGTTTAGTTATTTTAGCTTTAGGTTTGGGTTTGAATTGGTTTAGGGTTATGGTTTAAGTTTAGGGTTTAGGGTTTAGGTTTAGGGTTTAGGGTTTATTTAGGATTTATGGTTTTGTTAGTTTATAGTTTACTTTAGGGTTTAGGGTTTGAGTTTAAGGTTTAGGTTTGTAGGTTTAGGGTTGAAGGTTTAGTTTAGGTTAATTTAATTTTAGGGTTTAGGTTTTAGGATTTAGGTTTAGGGTTTAGGTTAGTTTAGTTTATTTGTTTATTTTTTGATTATTTTTTTATTTTTTTATTTATTTTTTTATTTAGTTTGTTTATTTATTTTAGGTTTTATTTTAGTTTGATTTTTATTTTAGTTTATTTTTTTGGTTTAGGTTTATGTTTATGTTTATTTTTTAGTTTAGTTTTATTTTTATTTTATTTTTTAGGTTTAGGTTTTATTTTTTGTTTTTTTGATTTAGGTTTTATTTTTTTTATTTTATTTTGGTTTTCAGTTTTGATTTTGGGTTTATTTTAGGCTTTATTTTTAGTTTAGGTTTAGGTTTATTTTTAGTTTATTTTATTTTATTTAGTTTAGCATTTAGGTTTAGTTTATTTTAGGTTTAGGTTTAGGTTTTATTTATTTTAGTTTAGTTAATTTTAGTTTAGGCTTAGGTTTATTTTTTAGTTTATGGTTTAGGTTTTATTTTTTATTCATTTTTAAGTTTATTTTTTAGGTTTAGGTTTTTATTTAGTTTTTATTTTATTTTATTTTAGGTTTATTATATTTTAATTTTACATTTAGTTATTATTTTATTTAGGTTTTTTATTTTTAGGTTTATTTTATTTTTTAGATTAGTTTAGATTTTTATTTATTTTATTTGAGTTTAGTTTTTTATTTTATACTATTTTATCTTATTTTTTTAAATTTAAGTTTAGGTTTTAGTTTAAGTTTTTATTTTACTTAATTTTATTTTTTTATTTAAGTTTAGGCTATTTATTTATTTTATTTTAGGTTTTATTTAGTTTAGGTTTAGGTTTTTAGGTTTATGGGGTTTAGTGTTTAGGGTTTTCGGATTAGGGTTTAGAGTTTAGGCTTTCGGGTTTAGGGTTTAGGGTTGTAGGTTTTAGGTTTTAGGGTTTAGGGTTTAGGGTTTAGGATTTAGGGTTTTTGGGTTTAGAGTTTAGGGTTTATGGTTGTTGGTTTAGGGTTTAGAGTTAGGTTTATTTTTTAATTATTATTACTTTTTATTGTTTTATTTATTTAAATTAAGTAATCTTGTAGGTTTAGGTTTATTTAGTTTATTTTATTTATTTATTTTAATTTATTTTATTTTTTATTTTGATTTTGGTTTATTATGCTTTTTATTTAGTTTAGTTTATTTCTTTTAGGTTTTTTTATTTCAGTTTATATTTTTGGCTTAGTATTTTATTTTAGTTTATTTTCTTGGTTTAGGTTTAAGTTTATGTTTATTTTTTCATTTAGTATTATTTTTATTTTATTTTTAAGTTTTGGTCTTATTTTTTATTTTTAGGTTTAGATTTTAGGTTTTCATTTTAAGTTTATTTTTTGGTTTTATTTTTTAGTTTAAGTAAAGGTTTATTTTTAGTAAATTTTATTTATTTAGTTTAGGGTTTATGTTTAGTTTATTTTAGGTTTAGGTTCAAATTTTATTATTTTACTTCAGTTTATTTTTGTTTAGGTTTAGGTTTATTTTATTTTGTTCATTTTAGGTTTGTTTTTTTTTTAAGTTTAGGGTTTAGGTTTTTTTTATTTATTTTTAGGTTTATTTTTTATGTTTAGGTTTTTTATTTTATTTTATTTTAGGTTTATTTTCTTTTTATTTTATGTTTAGTTTTTATTTTATTTAGGTTTTTTATTTTAGGTTTATTCTATTTTTTAATTTAGTTTAGGTTTTTATTTATTTTATTTGACTTTATTTTTTATTTTTTATTTTATTTTATTTTTAAGTTTAGGTTTAGGTTTAGGTTTTAGGTTAGGTTTTTATTTCTTTTTTATTTTATTATTTTATTTATTTATTTTATTTTTAGGTTTTATTTAGTTTAGGTTTAGGTTTTAAGTTTTTTGGGTCTATTGTGTATGGTTTAAGGTTTAGGGTTTAGGATTTAGGGTTTAGTGTTGGCTTATAGTTTAAGGTTTAGGGTTTAGAGTTTCGAGTTTATGGTTGTAAGTTTAGGTTTGTAGGTTTAGGCTTTAGGGTTTAGGGTTAGTTTTAGGGTTTAGGGTTTATGGTTTATGGTATAGGATTTAAGGCTTAGGGTTTAAGGTAAGTTTTAAGGTTTTTTTTTTTTAATTATGTAAATCGATAAGTTTAGGTTTATTTAATTTATTTTTTATTAATTTTAGTTTAGTTTATTATTATTTTTATTTAGTTTTGTTTATATATTTTAGGTTTAATATTTTAGTTTAGGTTTTTTATTTTAGTTTATTTTTTGGTTTAGGTTTAGATTTATGTTTATTTTTTAGTTTAGTTTTATTTTTGTTTTATTTTTTAGGTTTAGGTTTTATTTTTTGTTTTAAGTTTAGGTTTTCATTTTGTTTATTTAGGTTTAGGTTTTAGGTTTTGATTTTAGGTTTATTTTAGGTTTTATTTTTTAGTTTAGGTATAGGTTTATTTTTAGTTTATTTTATTTTATCTAGTTTAAGGTTTAGGTTAAGTTTATTTTAGGTTTAGGTTTAGGTTTTATTTATTTTAGTTTAGTTTATTTTAGTTCAGGTTTAGGTTTATTTTTTAGTTTAGGGTTTAGGTTTTATTTTTTATTTATTTTTAGGTTTTATTTTTGGGTTTTTTTTTAGGTTTAGGTTTTTATTTAGTTTTTATTTCATTTGGTTTTAGGTTTATTTTTTTTTTTTTCCTTTAATTATTATTTTATTTATGTTTTTTATTTTTAGGTTTATTTTATTTTTTAGTCCAGGTTAGGTTTTTATTTATTTTATTTTAGTTTAGTTTTTATTTTTTATTTTATTTTATTTTTAGGTATATGTTTATCTTTTAGTTTAGGTTTTTATTTTATTTTATTTTATTTATGTTTAAGTTTTTATTTATTTTAATTTTAGTTTTTATTTAGTTTAGGTTTAGGTTTTTAGGTTTTTATGGTTTAGGATTTAGGGTTTATGGTTTAGGGTTTGGGGTTTAGGGTTTAAGGTTGTAGGTTTTTGGGTTTAGGGTGTAGGGTTTAGTTTTTAGGGTTTAAAGTTTAGGGTTGAAGGTTTAGGGTTTAGAGTTTAAGGTTTAGGGATTATTTTAGGGTTTAGGGTTAAAGTTTAATTTTAAGTTTCTTTATATTTTTATATATTTTTTATTTATTTAAATTAAGTAAACTTGTAGGTTTAGGTTTATTTAGTTTAGTTTATTTTTTATTTTGATTTTCGTTTCTTTTTCTTTTTATTTTGGTTAGTTTATTAAATTTAGGTTTATTTATTTTAGTTTAGGTTTTTTATTTTAATTTATTTTTTATGTTTAGGTTTAGGTTTAGGTTTGTGTTTTAGTTTAGTTTTTATTTTATTTTAATTTTTAGGTTTAGGTACATGTCTTTATTTTATTTTATTTAGTTTAGGTTTTTGGTTTTTATTTTAGGTTCATTTTAGGTTTTATTTTTTAATTTAGGTTTAAGTTTATTTTTAGTTTATTTTATTATATTTAGTTTAGGTTTAGATTTAATTTATTTTAGGTTTTGGTTTAGGTTTTATTTATTTTAGTTTAGTTTATTTTAGTTTAGATTTAGGTGTTTTTTAAGGTTTATGTTTTTTTTAGTTTATGGTTAAGGTTTTATTTTTTATTTATTTTTAGGTTTATTGTTTAGGCTTAGATTTTTATTTAGTTTTTATTTTATTTTATTATAGGTGTATTATATATTTATTTTAGGTTTAGGTTTTATTTTATATAGTTTTTTAATTTTTATTTTTATTTAGGTTATTTTTTATGTTATTTTTGTTTTGTTTTGATTTTTAATATTTTATTTTCTTTTTAGGTTTAGGTTTAAGTTTGAGTTTCTATTTTTATTTTATTTTGGTTTAGATTTTTTTATTTATTTTATTTTTAGGTTATATTTAGTTTAGGTGTAGGTTCTTAGCTTCTTAGGGTTTGAGGTTATTTTATGTTTAGTGTTTAGGATTTAAGGGTTAAGATTTAGGATTTAGGATTAGTGATTAGGGTTTTAGGGATTAGGTTTAGGTTTTATTTAGTTTAGTTTTATTTTAGGGTTTATAGTTTTAGTTATTTTAGGTTTTAGGTTTAGTTTAATAATAGTTTAGGGTTTATGATTTTAGGTTTAGATTAGTTTAGGTATGTTTTTTAGGTTATTTAAACTTATTTTAGTTTAGGTTAGTTTAGGTGGTTTTAGTTTAGGTTTAGGATTTTAGGTTTAGGTTTAGGTTGTAGTTAATTTAGGTTTAGGTTTTAGGTTTAGTTTAGGTTATTTTATGGTTTAGGGTTTTAGGTTTTAGGTTTAGTTTAGGTTTAGTTAGTTTAGTTTTTAGGTTTATTTTAGGTTTGGGTTTTAGGTTTTGGTTTTATTGTAGATTCAAAGTTTAGAGCTTTGGGTTTTAGTTAAATTATGGTTTAGGCATTTTTTAATTAAGTAAACTAATATGTTTAAGTTTACATAATTTATTTATTTTTTTTATATTTTTTTAAATTTTTTATTTTTGATTTGGTTTATATTTTTATTCTTATTTAGTTTAGTTTATTTATTTTAGGATTATTTATTTTAGTTTAGGTATTTTATTTTAGCTTATTTTTTAGGTTTAGGTTTATCATTTTTTTTATTTTTTGTTATGTTTTATTTTTATTTTATTTTTTAGGTTTAGGTTTTAGTTTTAATTTTTAGGTTTAGGTTTAAGTTATTATTTTATTATTTTAGGTTTAGGTTTTAGGTTTTTATTTTAGGTTTATTTTTAGGTTTTTGTTTTAGTTTAGGTTTAGGTTTATTTTTAGTTTATTTTTTTATTTAGTTTAGGGTTTAGGTTTAGTTTATTTTAGTTTTAGGTTTAAGTTTTATTTAATTTAGTTTTGTTTGTTTTAGTTTTGGTTTACGTTTATTATAATTTATTTATTTTAAGTTTAGGTTTTTTTTTAGTTTAGGGTTTAGGTTTTATTTTTTATTTATTTTTAGGTTTTATTTTTAGGTTTATGTTTTTATTTAGTTTTTATTTTATTTTTATTTTACATTTAGTTTTAATTTTATTTACGCATTTTATTTTTAGGTTTATTATATTTTTAAGTTTAATTTCGATTTTTAGTTATTTTGTTTTTATTTTGTTTTTGTTTTTTATTTTATTTTATTTTTAGGTTTAGGTTTAGGTTTAGATTTAGTTTTATTTTAGGTTTATTTTTATTTTTGTTTTGTTTTATTGAGGTTTAGATTTATTTATTTATTTTATTTTTAGGTTTTACTTAGTTTAGGTTTAGGGTTTAGGGTTTATGGTTTAGGATTTAGGGTTTAGGGTTTTAGGATTTTGGGTTGTAGGTTTTTGGGTGTAGGGTTTAGGTTTAGGGTTTTGAGGGTTTAGGTTTAGGTTTTAGGGTTTAATGTTTAAGTTTTAAGTTCAGGGTTCAAGTTTTAGTTTATGATTTAGGGTTTTTGGTGTTTTTTTAATAGAGAACAAGTTCATATTCAACTTTTCTTACTTTCGATTTTATCAACCAAGTAACAAACCAGGGGAGTGAGGTAATCAAATAACCTCCTTGGGGCTAGCTAAAGCCTCGTGTTCCTGAGATGTCAGACTATATAGCCATTACCATTCAATCTTATATAAATCAACACATGAATAGACAAAAGAGAACTCAACATTCATACACTTAAGCAATAAGCACATGCATTTCTTATATGTTTTTAACTTGCATCATAACACATATTATTATTCATTTATAAGCTATTGAAAAATACATTTGGATTTAATAGTGATAATAGCCATGCATATAATAAATTAAATCAACACATGTAAGCTTACATAAAGGAAACCTATTTTATTTTACTTGATCTTGAAAAGATGGATGCATTAATTCGAATGACATACCAAATTTAACATGATTGGAAATAGGACAATCAAATATAAGCATGTGATTCATTCAACCAAAGTAGTTCTTAAGGACAATCAAATCAAATAAGATTATTTAAATCAAACCAAAGCTTCTTTATTAATTAAGTTTTGGATTTGATTTAAAGAGGAGAAGAAAATCATCATTATTTTTTAAACCCATTACCACATTAGTGATTTGATTTAATTTAAGGAAATATAATTAAGTTGATTTTTTGGGTTAATTAAGTTGAACCCTTTATTAAATGAACTTATTATGCTTACCTATGTCACCTTAAAGTAATTAACTAAATAATTTTGAGCCAACATGATATTCATGGAAAATAAACTTGCAATGATCCTAGGAAATAAAAGGGGCTTAATGCAATTGGCTCATGATTAGTAGTTAATTAGATTAAGGGACTTAATTAATTACTCTTATGGTTTTCCCACACATGTGTACTAACCATTATTTCATTAAACTCCTTTAGGTTATTAAACACCTAATGATCTACCTTATGATTTAATTAATTAAGGTCTGATGTGATTATGATTTCAATTTAATTAAGTGATTTAATTAATTAGTTAAATTTTAATTAATTTCATTCTAAAAAAGGGTGAAATGAACTTAGGGAAAGCGGTCCCAACCCTATTCCTTAGTTCACTTATTATCGAAGAATGATTAATAAATTAAATTAACTTATTTGTTATTGTTGATGGGATTAATTAATCATTTATTAACTTAAAAGAGTAGTTAAAGTTTAATTAGTCAATTTTCCTAATTAAGTGAGCAATAAATCCAAATATAATCATGGGAGGAAGCGGTCATCCCATTAAATTAACTTACAAAATTTAGGATTAATTGCTCAAGTAATTAAGGAGTAATTAAGCAAATAAATTTTTTAATTAAACATTAATTACTATTCAAAATAAGTTAAGATCATTTTTAATTAATTCTCCATTAAAATACCTTTAAAATGAGTATTTATTTGCATTTGTTTTATTTCTCTATTTTTTTTATGATTTGTAGAAGTTTCAGCCATTAAAAATGATTAATTAAGCCTAATTAAAGCTTAATCATATTGGCACCACATGGCGCTATAGGATTGCCTACTTAAAACTTATCCGACTCGGTGCCCACATGGTGGTGGTGGATGAGCTTTCACGTCTGCCATCCGATCTAAGATCAGATGGCTATGATTGATGCCACAGCTTAATAGGATTAAATCGAATCGATCTAGCATACCTAATCACGATCGTACATTTCGATCACACGGAACAGACTGTGCTTGATCTAACATTAGGAGAGTAAGGGAGAATGGAGTCTGTTCACCATTGATCACTTGATCTAAGCTCACTAGAGCTCTGATCAACTTAAAAAGGATCCCACACCTTCACGACATCAATTAGAGTGGATCCAATTGTCAAGATCACATGAGATGCAAGTTTTTTTTAAAAAGCACCAACCCATTTTTGCCTAATGATCAGTTTTGGATGCATACCTCATCAAAGCTCAAGACCGGTGGCTCGAATAATTGAGGATGCTTCATCTAGTGGAGATGAAGCCCTATTGAGCAGTAATTGGATCAATTCCTTGATGTTTGCTTAGAAGGCCATGAATGGATGATTTGGAGCTCGGCTTTGATCGAAGTCCCACCTTTGGTGCTCAGGAAGCTTAGAAGATGATTCATTCTTGCTCGATGAGGTCTATGGAAGGTGCACACAAAGTAAATTTGAGTTTCATGGAGAAATGGCAAAGTTAGGTCAGAAATAGGAGATGATTCATTCTTGAGAGCTTAGGGAATGGCTTTAGCAGGTTGTTTTAGTTAGCTAGGGCTCTGAGGAATGATTTTTTTGTGTGTTTGAGTGAAAATAAAGGGGTGTGTACCTCCCTTCATCTTGATCGGATGGTGGGATCAGGTTTGGCTTCTATTGGCCGTCCAACCATCTCAGGGAGTCCTTGGTGGCAGGGAGGAGGCGAGTTGGCTCAGCTTGGTTGGTAGAAGGTGTGGATGTGGCTGCTAAGGAGGAGTCATGGGTGTCCTATGGGTTTTAAATGCTCTAAAGGAAAGAGTGAGGTTATTTTACCTCTCATGGGTCATGGTCGACCCAACCACCCTTGGTTCAGTTTGAGCAGTGTCCTAGGTGTTTAGGTGGACCATTGGGAGAGTACTAAGTGGCCAAGTAATGGAAATGACCACTTACATGGGTGATTTGTCTTATGTGATGCACTTGACCCAAGGGAAGAACTATCATTTGGCATTGGATTTGATTTGGGTAGATTTGAAATGAGCCAAAAGTAGGTTAGCCATTCAACTCAATTAGAGTTTATTTAGATAGGTTTGGCTCAATTTGACTCATTTAGGTCAAATTGGGTTAGGTTGGGTCAGGTTGACCAATTGGTCAAATTGGGTCAAACCAAGGGTTGGGTCAAGTTCATATGATCATTTGGGATGTTTTGGTTATATTGATTTGGTTTAGTTTGGCTTAGATTTTGGTACAGCTCATTTGAATTCATTTGGGCCAAATGGGTTAAGTTGACCAATTTGACCAAATTAATTGGCAATTGGTTGGGTGTTGGTTTGGGTTTAGTTGACCAATTAAAGATGATTGTAGGCTTTGGTTTCAATTAATTTGGATGTGGTTTTGATTTAGGCCAACATGAAACTTTAGGTCAATCTGGGCTACGTAGGTCAATTGGGTTCAATTGGGTCCAATCATGGCTTCGGTCAAGTTCAACAATCAATTTGGAATTAATTTGAGCTATTGGTTGCAATCAATTTGGTTTAAATTTTGATTTGACCTAATTTGGTCTTTTAGGTCAATTTCGATCAACTTGGGTCAAGAGGGATAATTAGATTTGGTTTGACTCAATTGAAGGCCAAGTCATATTCAAATATTTATTTTGATTTGGCGTGAATAATTGGATTTAGTTTAGGTTACAATTTGGCTAGTTTGGGTTCATATGGGTTAAGGGGTTGACTTGGTCAAATGACCAAGTTGACTTGGTTTGACTTGTTACAATTGATCAACCTAGGGTGATCAACAATCATGATGGGCGGTTATGATGGGCTTGGTTCAATCCAATTTAGGTAGGATTAGAACTTGGCTCAAATAGGTAAAATTTTCCACTTTTGGTCAAGTGGACCAATTTTGTTTAGTTGGCTTGATTTTGGGTTGAGTTTGATTTAGTTGAGTTCATATATGGATTTGGGATTGATATATAAATTCAATTGCTATTGGCTTGGGTTCAAATGGGTTTTGGTTCATTTGAACATTTCAAGTCAAAATGGTTAAGTTGGGTTTGACTTGGGTTGATTTTTTTTGGCTTAATGATTGCATATTTAATTTATAATTGTGAATATGATTGAAGGTATGATTCATTTATAAGAAAAACAACTGAATTTGGGTTTTGGAATGAAGGAATTTGGCTAAGTCCACGTAGTTGGGTCATGTGGCTTAGGTTTGTATTTTGATTTGGTTTGATTTAGTTTTAATGATTTAAATGTATATTTCATTTTAATTTATTAAGGTGATTGAAAATATGATTGATTGTGAGAAAATCAATTGAGCTTGACTTTATTTGGATTAAGATTTGGCTAAGTCCATGGGTTAGGTCATATGTCTTAGGAAGGGTTTTGATTTAATTTGATTTAGTTTGATTTAGTTTTGATCATTTGAATGTAGATTTGATTTATATTTAGAAAGATGATTGAAGATATAATTTTATTATGGGAAAATCAATTTATTTTGGATTGATTTGGATTAAGGTTTGGCTAAGTCCATGGGATAGGTGATATGGCTTAAGAAGGGTTTCAAGTTTGGATTTGATCACGGGCTTCAATCATTTGGTTTTGGAATTTGGGTTTGGATTTGGATTTGAATTTCATGTTTGAATTGAACTTGAGGTTTGGTTTGAGAAGGTGAACATGGATTAGATTTGGGTTGTAGGGTGGTTGGATTATCCCAATCCAAGGCATAACCTAATCCTATATGGTTCTAAGTCTTTATAGTTAGATGTTTACCTATTTGTTAGAAGTGTCTTATGACTAGGTACGTCTTAGTGTCTAGAAGAATCCTAAGTCTAAGATGGAAATATTGAATCTGCACTCCAAAAGTGAGGTCAACAGGCCTTAGCCTCCACAGTGTTGCCCTTGGAGATATATGATTGGATGACCGAAGCCAAGTGTCACATTATAGACTTAGATACATATTTCAATGCTTTGTTTGGGAGACCATGGATACATGAGTGTCACATTATAGACTTAGATACATATTTCAATGCTTTGTTTGGGAGACCATGGATACATGAGAACAACATATTTTCATCATTTCTATATTTGTGTATGAAGGTTGCGAGAGGTGAGATCGTCTACTATTTTGAAGGAAATCTCAAACCATTTACAGTTCACGAGGTCGGCATATATGAGGATGTGGCTTACTACCTCCTTTAAAATGAACAAGCCAATTCTCATGAACTTGGCCAATGTTTAAAATAAAAAAAATAAAAAAAATAGAAAGAAAAAAGAAATAAGAAAATGAAAAGAAAATGAAAAATAAAATAAAAGGGAGCAAAAATAGACTTGGAGGAGGAAGTGGAGCTTGACATTAGATTCCACCCATAGTTCGTTACTGCATTCGAACATATGGGTAGGACGACCTGACCTCCACCAGGTAAAGATAGAGGCTATTTTGGAGGCAGTACCAGGGGTGGAAAACCTCATTATTAGCCACCAAATAGAAGATATGTCCCAGTTACCAGGAGTACACCTGTTATCCATATATATTTAGAATGTAGAGTGGATGAGTATTATATGGTTAGCACACCAGCTAGCTCATTTTAGTAGTAGATTCCCTTCAAGGTGACACTTGAGCTAGATAGCAATAAAGACCAAGCACCATAGCAAAGCATAAGTGTATCCAAGTATATATCTGAAATAGTTAGGCATCAGTATGGAACCTTAGCTTTAACCCAACTTTCCTCTTAAAAAGTTGAGGGTTTGGTAGTTAAGGAAGCCCCTAAGTCATCCATAGGTGTGAAGACTGAGAGGTTCTTTCTGGGAGCATAATTCTTAAGTCAATAAGTTGATGTAAAACTTGAGGATGATTCATATAAAGATTTAATAGAATTACCTTTTGATTGGTACTTACCTTGTGTTCATAATTTAGCAAAGAAAGGGTTAATTGCACTATTTGACGAAATCATTCATCATCAAGTCAAGTGCAATGTCGATGATCTCATGGTCAAAAGTAGAGAAAAGGAAGACCATCTCTTTGACTTGAGAGTATTTTTTGAACAGTTAAGATAATTTAACCATATAAAGAACCCCCTGAAGTGTGCATTTGGAGTAGTTTTAGGAAAATTTATTGGGTTTGTTGTACATTTCTAGAAGAAAAAACAATATTATTACAATTCCTAAAAGTTTAACTCAACTCAGATCATTCTAAGGGTGATTGGCATATCAAAGATGCTTTATATCCAACATATCAGGAAGATTCAACCATTATCAATAGTTGTCAAAAAGGATTCCAAGTTTAAGTGGGATGATAAGTGTGAGCATGCCTTCAAAGACATCAAGAATTACCTAATGACTCTACCAGTTCAAGCAGCCCCTATCCCTGGCAAGCCACTCATACTTTACACTGATGCATTAGACGACTCCCTTGGTGCTTTGTTGGCCCAAGCCAATGATGAAGGGAAGGAAAATGCACTATACTACCTCATCCTTAATCTATTCTCTGTTGAGGCTAATTATCCACCCACTAAGAAGCATTGCTTAGCTTTAACCTTGATTTAGGGTTTTGGGATTATGTTAGCTTAGGGTTTAGGGTTTAGGGTTGTAAGTTTAGGGTTCAGGGTTTATGATTTAGGGTTTAGGATTTAGGGTTTAAGGTTTAACGTTTAGGTTTTTTTAATTAGGTAAATCAGTATGTTTAGGGTTTTTTTAGTTTGTTTAGTTTAATTTTTATTTATTTTAGTTTATCTCATTTTATTTTTATTTAGGTTTATTTTTTATTTTATTTAGTTTATTTTATTTATTTTAGGTTTATTTATTTTAGTTTAGGATTTTTCATTTTTGTTTATTTTTTAGGTTTAGGTTTAGACTTATGTTTATTTTATAAGTTTAGTTTTATTTTTATTTTACTTTTTAGGTTTAGGCTTTCTTTTTTATTTTTAGGTGTAGGTTTAGGTTTTTATTTTATTTTCTTAGGTTTAGGTTTTAGGTTTTTTCTTAGGTTTTATTTTTTTAGTTTAGGTTTAGGTTTATTTTTAGTCTATTTTATTTAATTTAGTTTACGGTTTAGGTTTAATTTATTATAGCTTTAGGTTTAGGTTTTATTTATTTTAGTTTAGTTTATTTTAGTATAGGTTTTGGTTTTTTTTATCTGGTTTATTTTAAGTTTAGTTTTTTTTTAGTTTAATGTTTAGGTTTTATTTTTTATATTTTGTTAGGTTTAAAGTTTTGGTTTAGGTTTTAATTTAGTTTTTATTTTATTTTATTTTAGGTTTGTTTTATTTTTATTTTTTGTTTAGTTTTAATTTTATTTATGTTTTTATTTATTTTTATGTTTATTTTATTTTTTAGTTTATTTTAAGTTTTTATTTATTTTATTTTATTTTATTTTTTATTTTTTATTTTATATTCTTTTTAGGTTTAGGTTTATGTTTTAGTTTAGATTTTTATTTTATTATTTTATTTTGGTTTAGGTTTTTCTAATTATTATATTTATTGGTTTTATTTAGTTTATGTTTAGGTTTTTAGGTTTTTAAGGTTTGGGGATTAAGGTTTAGGGATTAGGGTTTAGGGTTTGGGGTTTAAGGTATAGGGTTTATGGTTTAGGGTTGTAGGTTTTAGGGTTTAGGGTTTAGGGTTTAGGGAAAAGGGTTTTAAGGTTTAGGGTTTAGAGTTTTACAATTTAGCATTTAGGGTTTATGGTTTAGTGTTTTTCTTTAAAATTAAGTAAACCAATAGGTTTAGGTTTATTTAGTTTAGTTAGTTAATTTTTAATGTATTTTAGTTTATATTTTTATTTAGTTTAGTTTATTTATTTTAGTTTAGGTTTTCTTATTTTAGTTTATTTTTTAGGTTAAGGTTTAGGTTTAGGTTTTTTTTTAGTTTAGTTTTTTTATTATTTTATTTTTTAAGTTTAGGTTTTATTTTTTATTTTTAGGTTTATATTTAGGCTTTCATTTTATTTTCTTAGGTTTAGTTTAAAGGTTTTTATTTTAGGTTTATTTTGAGGTTTTTTTTTTTAGTTTAGGTTTAGGTTTATTTTTAGTTTATTTTATTTTGTTTAGTTTAGGGTTTAGGTTTAGTTTATTTTAGATTTAGTTTTAGGTTTTATTTATTTTAGTTTATGTTTATGTTTATTTTATTTTATTTATTTTAGGTTTAAGTTCTTTTTTTTATTTTAGGGTTTAGGTTTTATTTATTATTTATTTTTAGGTTTATTTTTTTAGGTTTGGATTTTTATTTAGTTTTTATTTTATTTAGGATTTTGTGCCACCATCCTTCAAGATCTTTGATGGTAGTGGGAACCCACGATAACACATTGAACACTTTAGAGTTGTTGCAAACTGGGTGCATCCTCTTCTATCTTTTTCGTTAGCGGTCATTGGGTGTTGTATTTGATTTGATTAGCCTAAGGTTCGATGAAGACTTTTGCGGAGTTGGAGCAGCTCTTCATCAAGAGGCTTGCTGGAGCTTAGCAGAGGGTGATTATAGGCGACCTCATTGTAGAGAAATAAAAACTCAACGAGTCCCTTATTGATTACATTCCCAGGTGGCACAACTTGTGCATGAATTGCAAACCAGAGCTATCCGAACAACATGGCATTGAGATTCTTCTCAAAAATATCCATGGCCCGGTCGCCTTCATGCTAAAGGGCTTTACCATTAAAACATTCAGGAAATTAATCAGCAAGGTAGCTAGCCTTCAAGAGAAAGCCAAATAGTTGCCCTTTCTCGACCAATCATCTAGGCTTAAGCGCAAGGTGTTGAGAAGGCTGGAAGTTGTGTCATTGAATGAGGGAAGCGCGGTTAGAGTTCAGTGTGAGAGACTACGAGCTCAACACCCTCCTTTGCCAACTCCTCTTCCACCACCTCGGCCATCATACTGGCTAGTGCAACCGTCACAATGACCATTTCCACCACCTCAACAGCCTACCCAGCAGCAGTATTCATATCCATCGTGAGGTATCTACTTTCCACCTACTCTTGCCGATAGATTGAATAAGCCATATTTAGTCAAGAGGGAGGTTGTTAGGAAAATCTTTAAGAATCTCTTAAAGAAACTTGACTTTTGGTTACCAGAGCCTAAGAGTCCAGAGAAAGTGGGCAAGAGTGATGATCCTAACTATTGCCCGCACCATTGCATGTTAGCCATGTCTTAGAGGATTGTATCACTTTTAAGGACTAGCTTGAGCACAACTACAAGTTGACAGCCATAAGTATCCCTAAGGAATACTTATTACAACAACCATCCAGTTCTGTTAGAGTAATCATTAGGGATACTTGTGATCCTCTTAAGACCAAAGAAGGTTAGGATATCTCCCTATCCCGAACCTCTAAGAAGATCATTTCCAAGATCAAGAAGCTTTTCTTGTAGGTGTATGAAGTAGCTCAAACCTCTAACACCAAGGAAGGTTTGCTAGTTTCAAAGGACAACTCGGGGATGGTGATAGCCTAGTAATAGCAGTAGCTCACCATACTTGCCCGAGATAGTCCTAGCATAGCCACCATCCGAGTCCAGTACTCCCTCCACCGTTGTAGCTACCACCTCTTCTACTGGTAGGAGCATTGTATCTACGGATAAGGGCACTAAATCTCTTACTCTGCTTACTTTACTTATTTTTATCATGTACCTCCACCCAAAAAAAATTAATGGAGAAAGCTGATTCTACTTATATATTGTCTACTTCTGATGCTCTTGATTTTATTCCTATTGAAAGCCCTTTGAGTCTAAATAAAAATAATAGATCTAATAGTACTAATAATTTCCTTTCTAATTCAAATTCAGACTATCCTTCTCTAGATTAATCAGGTTCACCACTTGAGATTGACTTGGATTCAACTGACTTGGAGGATCCCATAAGGGAAGTTGTTGGTATGCCCGATGAGAAAGTAGAACTTTCCATAAGTTCATCATTCCAAGAAGTCACTAAAGTCAACTTATGCAGTGGCAAAGTTCTACCTCCTAGGGTAGCACCTCAGGATAAGGGTAAGCAAGTAATTGGTTCTATTGAGTAGATAGCCCCTCCATAGGATGCTCCACCCATGGATATGCTTATGGAGGACCAAGCTAGAGTTGATTTCAATGTCCTAGCTCACCTTAGAAAGTTTCCAGCTATGTTAAGCATATATGACACCCTCATCTTATCCAAAGAGATGACATAATCTCTTATCATGGCCTTACTTTACCTAGAGATATGTTTAGTTCAGTTGACTGCTACTAAAGAGGAGGCATCCAAAAATATATGTACTATCTCAAAAGATATAGGCATCACCCTATAATTGACCTAATCACATAATAAGAACTCCTTATGCATGATGGGTCTTTGCATGTACTAGAGATTTCTCTCCTACTTTACATGGATGAATAAAGTAGTATTTATATTAAACCAGGTTCTTAAGTTCTCTATAGAGGCAAGCCTCCAAAGTTAATTACATCTTAGGAAATAAAATTTTTTAAGAATACTCACGATTAAAGTAAATAATTATCATCTCCAAAGATTTCAAGGTTAGACTATCAAAAGATTAGTTGTATTTGGAAAATCAACTCAAAAAGTTCAAGGAGAAGACTTATTTCTGAATACAAATGAAATAAGTAGGAAATGCTCATGATACTAGGAAGCCTAGTGAGCATTCCAATCTATCATATGGTTGGTCTTTATAATTTTGAAGTTGAGGAGATTTTTATGTTTTGAGTTGAAATTTAATTAGATTACAAGGGCTTATAATCCACCAACATAAGGTTGTGGGAATGTCTAGAGGTGATGATTTATTCTGGTCACTAGAAGGAAATATCTACCTCAGATCCTAAATCTAAGGAGCTTTAGTATGAGCTAAAGCACGACTTAAATCTAAGCGACAGGTGGTAATAAGGGTTTACCTCCACAAGAGAAAAAATTGTCCGACTTCTGGACTTATAATCGCCTAGAGTGGCCGCCAGCTAACTCCTCCTATGATTTTAAAGCTATTTAGTCTAGTCTTATGAATTTTAAGATAATTAGGGTAGTTATTTAATTATAAAGAGACTAAAGTCTTAAACACACTCCCTAAGAGACTAGAGCATGAGTCGTATGAACATATGACTTAATCTATAGATGCAAAATCTTTTCAAATTTTATTTCATTTTGGACACATCATTTTGATAGAGGCTTTAGGATTTCTTATGCCTAAATGCATGATGAAATAGGTTATGGGTTAAATCAGCTAGAAGAAGGTGTTCTCCACCATAAGGGATGCCCTCACAGGTCAAGCATTCTTTTATCATGCAAGGATGGAGATCCTTCATGTTAAAGGGAGAAAGAATATGCATGCATTATGTGAAACTTGCAACCATACAGCTAAGGGGTTGCTAAATATTTTAATTATCTTATTTATGTCTTAGGCTTTACAATGAGGTTATGAGTTATTTAAAATATAGTTATGAGTGATTATTTTGGTAGAAAAGTTATGTTATCCTAAGAGCCTAATCATATCCAGGCCACAGATTAAAGCATCAATCATTTAAGAAACTATGATAAGCATGCCATCCCAATGCATAATGTAAACATAGCATCAAATTATTATGTAAACTATCATAATAGAATAAAAGGTCAGTGCAGTCGGGTACCTCCGTAAAATCCAAAGAGAGAAAAGATGGGTAGCCGAGCTCTACCCTTATACAACCTAGAATATGAAAGAACAATTATAATTGCATTAAATATTTTGGGGTCTGCTTTCTTCATATGTTTATTTTTGATTTGGCTCCTTCTTTGATTTGGATGGTACTTGCTTCAAAGGCATCACAAAGCACCCTAGGATAAAACCTTTTGGCCACTGCTCATCCTAATCCACCATAACACTAATCTTTATTCTTGTTACAAAAATTACATTTTTGTGGGAAAAGTAAATCTAACTTCACATGTAAAATAGTGGTTAGCTAAATATACATATAGTCCCAAGCAGTTGTATTTATAATTTGGACTTAGTACCCTACATATGGGTAACTAAGCCCACCTATCTTAACTTGGATTAAGCTTAAAGATTTAAGCAACCTACAAATAGAGCATTCAAATTTATTTTTAAGCATAACTTAAGCATAATCCCTTGCAAAAACATGATTAGACTAATATTGGCCTATCATCTAGTCTATAAAGCATACACCCTAACATCCAATCTTAAACAATACATTATAAAACAAAGCATACATTACATCATACACTGTCCTAACTTAGAGCTAGAAGTGGTTACTTAATTCTAATATGTGTATTAAGGCTTGTGTGGCAAGTCTTGTTAGGCATTAGTGTTGTATTTTCTAAGTGTAGAAGGATTCAATTTAACATGTAATGTTGATTTCACTTGAAGAAGTTTAATTTATTTGAGAATTTTAATTTGTGTTTTCTTTTATTTTATTTAATTACACTTAGAAACTAAGTGTTATAAAAGAGGTAAGGAGGATTGCCCTCTTTCATCCCTACTTTAAATCACTTTCTAAAATATTTTAATTTGATTTAGTTCTTTTTAGTGAATGGCTTATTAAATGATTTAATTAATCCTAATTTTAGGTTCACTTTAAATAATCCTATTTAAAATGAAAGGCATCTTAAAATTAATTTAATTGAATTACTACCACATGACATATATTAAATCATTCCTTTCCATCACATGTAACATGCATATGATTTAATCTAAGTGTATCTATACATGCAACATATTTTAGCACACTTAAATGATGAATGTATATGTATGTTTAGATTTTATATTTTATTTTATTGAATTATTTAAACATATTAATTTAAAACTTTATCCAAATTCTTATACAAAAAGGACATAAGAATGAAATTAAATAGGAATGTCGTTGTTAAATCGAGATGAGGTAAGAAAATGAGCTCCTTGGAGCTAGCTAAAGCCTCGTATTCTCAGGATGTCTAGACTATATACCCATTTGCAATCAAACATATGTAAATTCATATACATGAATATAGGAAGTTAGCCCCAAATCATATGACTAATTAATTCGACCACTTAGTCAATTTTGAATGCATGCAATTTTAATGTAAAATGAGATTTTCATTCACTAATCACATATACATATACATGTACAAAGATATAGGAAAGTACGTGTCGTTGTTAAACCAATGAAGTGAGATAATAAAATGACCTCTTTGGGGCTAACTAAAGCCTCATATTTCTGAGATGTCCAGACTACATACCTGCTTTCTTGGACACCATGGATGTATACATGAATGAGGGAAAGACAATCATGCAAAGATTGTATATTTTGTTTGATTGAATCATTTATATATACGATTTAAAGCTCTATCAAAATTCTAATGTTGAAATACATAAGAATGAAATCAAATGGGTTTGTGCCATTATTAAACCAAGGAAGTGAAGTATCAAATGACATCTTTGGGGTTAACTAAAGCCTCGTGTTCCTGGGATGGCCAGACTATATACCCATTACCATTCAATCTTATATAAATCAACACATGAATAGAAGAAAAAGAGCTCAACATTCATACACTTAAGCTATAAGCACATGCATTTCTTATGTATTTATAACAAGCATCATAACACATATTATTATTCATTTATAAGCTTTTGAAAAATACATTTGGATTTAATAGTGATAATAGCCATGCATATATTAAATTAAATCAACACATGCAAGCTTACATAAAGGAAATCCTTTTTATTTTACTTGATTTTAAAAAGATGGATGCACGAATTCAAATGAGATATCAAATTTAACATGATTGGAAAAAGGACAATCAAATATGAGCATGTGATTCATTCAACTAAACTAGTTCTTAAGGATAATCAAATAAAATAAGATTATTTAAAGTAAACCAAAGCTTCTTTATTAATTAAGTTTTAAATTTGATTTTATTTAGAGAGGAGAAGAGAAATCATCACTTGTTATTTTAAACCCATTCCCGCATTAGTGATTTGATTTAATTTAAGGAAACATAATTAAGTTGATTTTATGGGTTAATTAAATTGAACCCTTAATTAGATGAATTAATTACTCTTACCTATGTCACCTTAAAGTAATTAACTAAATAATTATGAGCCAACATGATATGCATGGAAAATAAACTTGCAATGATCATAGGAAATAATAAAGGGGCATAATGTAATCATGATTAATAGTTAATTAGATTAAGGGACTTAATTAATTACTCTAATGGTTTTCACACATGGAGTATAATTTCATTAAACTCCTTTAGGTTATTAAACACCTAAAGATCTACCCCTTGATTTAATTAATTAAGGTCTGATGTGATTATGATTTCAATTTGATTAAGTGATTTAATTAATTAGTTAAATCTTAATTAATTTTATTTTAATTTTTTTTTTAAAATGAACTTAAGGAAAGGGGTCCCAACCCTATTCCTTAGTTTACTTACTATTGAACTATGAAAAATAAATTTAATTAACCAATTTATTACTATTCATGAGATTAATTAACCATTAATTAACTTAAAAGAGTAGTTAAGGTTTAATTAGTCAATTTTCCTCATTAAGTGAGCGATAAATCCCAAGAAAATCATGGGAGGCGGAGGTCATCCCATTAAATTAACCCATAAAATTTAGGATTAATTGCTCAAGTAATTAAGGAGTAATTAAGATAATTAATTTCATAATTAAATCTTAATTAAACTTTAATTACTATTCAAATATAATTAAGATCATTTTTAATTAATTCTCCTCTGAAATACCATTAAAGTGAGTATTTATTCACATTTTTTATTTCTCTATGATTTTTAGAAGTTTCAGCCATTAAAAATTATTAATTAAATTAATTAAAGACTAATTGGCACATTGGTGTGACGCTTTCCACATGGCACCACGGGATTGGCTATGTAAAACTTATCTAACTTAGCACCTATGTGGCAGTGACATACGCGCTTTCTCATCTGCCATTTAGATTGGACAGTTGTGATTAATCTCACAGCTTAATAAGATTAAATTAGATTGATCTAGTGGATCTAATCATTACCGTCCATTTTGATCATGCAGAATAGACGGTGCGTGATCTAACGTCATGCAAGTGAGGGAGAATGGAGTCTATCCACCATTACTCACTTGATTCAAGCTTACCCGAGCTTAGAATAACTCTAAAAAGATCCCAAACCTTCACGACATTGATCAGAGGGGATCCAATGGTCAAGATCACATGAGATGCAAGTTTTCCTCAAAAAACTCAATTTTTAAAGGATTTGGAAGCATACCTCGCCAGAGCTCAAGACTAGTGACTAGAATGATTGAGGAAGCTTCATCTAGTGGAGACAAAGCCCTGTTGAGTAGTAATTAGATTAATTCTTTGACATTTGCTCGGAAGGCCATGAACCAACAATTTGGACCTTGGCTTTGATCGAAGTCCCACATCCGGTGTTTGGCAAGCTTAGGAGATGATTCACTCTTGGTCGACGAGGCCTAGGAGAGGATTATGGAAAGTTAATTTGAGTTTGATGAAGAAATGGGGAAGTTAGGTTAGAAATAGGACTGCCCAATTTGGGACAGACAGGAATGGCATTTTTTGATCAAGGAATGAGTTTGGGAGCTTAGGGAATGGCTCTAGTGGCTTGTCTTGGGTAGCTAGGGCTATGAGGAATGATTTTTGTGTATGTTTGAGTGAAAATGAGGGGTTGTATACCCCTTTCATCTTGATCAGATGGTGGGATAGGGTTTGGATTCTAGTGGCTATTTGGACATCTCAAGGAATAGTGGGTGGCAGGGAAGAGGTGAGTTGGCTCAGATGGTTGGTTGAAGGTGTGGAGGTGGCTGCCAAGAAGGAATCATGGGTGTCCTATGGGTTTCAAATTCTCCAATAGTGAGGGTGAGGTGATTTCACCTTCCATGGGTCATCACCGACCCAACCACCCATTGGGTTAAGTTGGGCAGTGTCCTAGGTGCCTAGGTGGATTGGTTGAGTACCAAGTGGCCAAGGATAGGAAATGACAACTTACATGGGTGATTTGTCTCATGTGATGCCCTTGACCTAGAGGTAGAATGATCATTTGGCATTGGATTTGATTTGGGTAGATTTGAAGTGAGCCAAAATTGGGTTAGCCCAAATTTCATGTCAATTGGAGTTGATTTGGTTAGGTTTGGCTCAATTTGACCCATTTAGGTCAAATTGGGTTACGTTGAGTCAAGTTAACCTATTGGTCAAATTGGGTCAAACCAAGGATCGGGTCAAGTTCATATGATCATTTGGGATGTTTTGGTTTAATTGGTTTTGTTAAGTTTGGTTTAGATTTTATTTTGGCTCATTTGAATTCATTTGGGTCAAATGGGTTAAGTTGACCAATTTGACCAAATTAATTAAATTGGTTTGGTTGGTTTTGGCATTTGTTGACCAATTGATGATGATTGTAGGCTTTGGTTTCAATTAATTTGGATTTATTTTGATTTAGGCCAACTTGAACTTTAGGTCAATTTAGGTCAATTTTGTCAATTGGTCAATCATGGCTTTGGTCAAGTTCAACAATCAATTTGGAATGAACTTGAGCCATTGGTTGCAATCAATTTGGTTTTTATTTTGATTTGACCTAATTTGATCTTTTAGGTCAATTTGGGTCAACTTGGGTGAAGAAGGCCAATTGGGTTTGGTTTGACTTAATTGATTGTAAAGTCATATTAAAATCATTGGTTTCAATGGATTTGGCTTAGGTTGTAATTTGGCTAGTTTGGATTTATATGGGTTAAGGGGTTGACTTGGTAAAATGACCAAGTTGACTTGGTTTGACCCAATTTATGATAGTTGATCAACCTAAGGTGATCAACAATCATGATGGGAGGTTTTGATGTACTTGGTTCAACCCAATTTGGGTAGGATTAGAACTTGGCTCAAGTAGGTCAAATTGGCCACTTTGGGTCAAGTGGAACAATTGGGTTTAGTTGGCTTGATTTTCGGTTGAGTTTGATTTAGTTGAGTTTATATATGGATTTGTGACTTATATATAAAGTTAATTGCAATTGGTTTGGGTTCAAATGGATTTTGGTTAATTTGAACATTTCAAGTCAAAAGGGTTAAGTTGGGTTTGACTTGGGTTGATTTTGGTTTGGCTTGATGATTGTAGATTTTATTTATATTTGTAAATATGATTGAAGGTATGATTGATTCATTAGAAAATCAATTAAATTTGGGCTTTGCAATGAAGGAATTTTGCTAAGTCCAAGGAGTTGAGTCAAGTGGCTTAGGTTTGGATTTTGATTTGGTTTGATTTAGTTTTGATGATTTAAATGTATATTTCATTTAAATTTATGAAGATGATTGAAAATATGTTTGATTTATGAGAAAATCAATTGAGTTTGACTTGATTTGGATTAAGATTTAGCTAAGTCCATGGATAGGTCATATGGCTTAGAAGGGTTTTGATTTAATTTGATTTAGTTTGATTTAGTTTTGATCATTTGAATGTATATTTGATTTATATTTAGGAAGATGATTGAAGATATAAATTGATTATGAGAAAATCATTTTTTGGATTGATTTGGATTAAGATTTGGCTAAGTCCATGGATAGGTCATATAAAAGAAGGTTTTCAAGTTTGATTTGTTCATGGGCTTCAATCATTTGGTTTTGGAATTTGGGTTTGGATTTGGATTTGATTTGATGTTTTTGAACTTGAGGTTTGGTTTGAGAAGGTGAACATGTTTTGGATTTGGGTTGTGTTGGTGGATTATCCTAATCCCTAAGGCATAACCTAATCAATGGTTAACCCTTCTAAGTCTTTAGGCTTAGGTTAAGTGTTTACCTAATTGTTAGAAGTGTCTTATGACTAGGGAAGTCCTTAGTGTCTAGAAGACTCCTAAGTCTAAGATGGGAAGATTGAATCTACACTCCAAAAGTGAGGTCAACAGCCTTACATAGTCTCTTGGAGATAGATAAGATTCAAAGTTAAGTTCATATGATTGATACTTTTGAACATTTGCTTGGGAGACCATAGATACATGAAAACAACATAGTTCCATCCTCTCTACTTTAGTGTATGAAGTTGGTGAGAGGTGGAATCGTCTATTGTGTTAAAGGAGATCTCAAGCCATTTACAGTTCACAAGGTTAGCATATATGATGATGTAGCTTACTACCTCCCTCAAAATCAACAAGTCTATTCTCATAAACCTGGCAAAGTTTAAAATTAAAAGAAAAAGAAAAAGAAAAAGAAAAAGAAAGAGAAAAAGAGAAAGAAAAGGACAGAGAAAATGAAAAAGAAAAGAAAGGGAGCTGAGATAGAATTGGAGTAGGAAGTGGAGTCTCACATTAGATTCCACCCACAATTTGTTACTCAATTCGAACATAAGGGTAGGATGACCTCACTCCACCGTAGAGAGAGAGGCTAGTTTAGAGGCCCTGTGGTGGAAAACCTCCATATTGGCCAATAAGATTTATCTCCTACCAAGAGTACACCGCTATCCATATAAACTTAGAATCTAGTTCATAGGATTCAGTCTTATATGGTTAACACAAGCTCTTCTCAGTAGTAGATTCCCTTGGAGGTGATACTTGAGCAAGATTGTGATGAAGACTGAGCTCCAAAGCAAAGCATAAGCGTATCCAAGTCTATATATTAAATAGTTAGACATTAGTTGGGAACCTTAGCTGTAACTCCACTTTCCTCTCAAAAAGATGAGGATTTAGTAGTTAAGGAAGCCCCTTAGTCATCCACAAGTGTGAAGACTCAAAGGTTCTTTCTAGGAGCATCATCCTCAAGTCAAGAAGTTGATGTAGAATCTGAGGATGATTCATATAAAGAATTAATTGAATTACCTTTTGATTAGTACTTGCCTCGTGTTCATAATTTAACAAAAAAGGGTTAATCCCACATACTTACTCAAAGAACAAATCAGACTGCTTCGAAGGAATATGGAAGAATAAATGAAATAGCTCTCAATTGAGATCTAGACTAAGATTCGGTACAATGGGTCCAATCAATGAAGACGACATCGCTAGTCATACCAATCATTTGAATCGATAGTTCTTCAAATCACATTAACTCATATGAGAGTTGTGCTTAGAAACTTCAAATGATTAGATGATTTTGAAGTCAAAGATGCACTAGAAGAAAGAAGAGATCAAGTCAACCATCGATGAGAGCTCAAAATCAACTTAGAATTGAAGAAGATCCACCGACATACACGTTCTTTGTTGAATGAAATTGAAACCAATGACTTAAGCTATTGAGTTTAAGGACTACTTTGCATGGAGTTATGAAGAGATGTTTGATTGCTTAATATAGTCCATAATCAATAGAGCCTACTACTAACCCTATCAAGCAAGCTCCTAGACACATGCGATTAGATATAGAATAATAAGTTATTTATGAACTTAAGAAAATGATCGATGTTGGCTTCATCTAGAAAGAAAAATACACTACCTGGTTAGCCTGCGTCATCCTAATTAAAAAAAAGAATGGCCAAATTCATATATGCATCAATTCTAGGGATTTAAATAAGGCATGTCCAAAAGATGAATTTCCATTACCAATCCAAGAGTTGATGGTGGACATTACCTCATCTCATGCAATCTTCTCTTTCATGGATGGCTCATCTAGATATAATTAAATAAATATGACCCTTGAAGATGAAAGAAACACTACTTTTAGAACCTCGATCGAAATCTATTGCTATATGGTGAAGCCTTTCAGCCTTAAAAATATTGATGCTATAAAGCAGCAGGCTATGACTCAAATCTTCAATGAACTCATCATCATCAAGTCGAGTTCTATGTCAATGATCTCATGGTCAAAAGTAGAGAAAAGGAAGACCATCTCTTTGACTTGAGAGTAATTTTTGAACAATTAAGACAATTTAACCTCAAAAGGAACCCCCTAAAGTGTACATTTGGAGTAGCTTCAAGGAAATTCCTTGGGTTTGTTCTTTAACACCAAGGAATCAAAATTGATTCAGAGAAGATCAAGGCAATATTAGAAATGCCCCCCCCCCCCCCTAAAAGTTTAACTCAACTCAAATCATTCCAGGTTCATTGGCAAATCTAAGATGCTTTATATCCAACCTATTAGGAAGATGTCATCCATTCTCAGCACTTGTCAAAATGGATGCCAAGTTCTATTGGGATGACAAGTGTGAGCATTTCTTTGAAGAAATCAAGCATTACTTGATGACACCGCCGCCTAGCATCCTTATCCGAAAGTAAGTCTCATACTTTTATGTAGAATGACTTTGCTTTGTTGGCCCAAGCCAATGATGAAGGGAGGAAAAATGCACTCTACTACCTCAGCCATCATTTAATCCCTACTAAGGATAATTATCCACCTATTGAGAAGCATTGCCTTGTTTAAATCAATGCATTCCAAAAGCTACAATAATACATGCTTCTTCACAAGGAGAACTTAATCTCTAGGATCAATCCACTATAATTTCTCATGACATGGTCAATGCTAGCCAGACGGTTGGCATGATGGCCCATGATCCTCTCATAGTTTGACATTACCTCCATACCACGAAAGTGATGACAAGCTAGTGGATTTCAAGACACACCCACTTGCTAAGTCTCCTTAGTGATAATCTCCTAATGAATAAATCATGAACTGGGGATACTAGCATTCACCATTGGGAGATGTACTTTGATGGTGTGGCTTCCTCAAAGAGGAGAAGAGCCATAATCTACTATTCAAGGAAAGGCAAGGATTGCAATAGTTCTCTTAACTCCGGACCATGATGTGATGAGATTCTCATGTCATCTATCTAATCCTTGCACCAATAATAAAGTCGAATATGAGGCTCTAATTGGTGTTCTAGAGTTAGTTGTTACTCTCAGCATCCAGAACATCAACATCTTCATGGATTCTCATCTAGTCATCAACCAAATCACTGGGTTCTATATGGTTATAAAGCCCAAGTTCCATCACTACCACAAGTACACCATGGAGTTATTGGCCCAAATCATAAAAGTTACTATTTATAAGATTCCTCGAGGATAGAACATCATAGCGTATGCTTTATCCAAGCTTTCCAAAGTGTTGGCATGTTCAAAGGATGAGTCCATATCAATAAAGGTCCAAAATAAACAAGCTTCATTTCTTATTGATATTGAACTCATCGAAAAGTACTCTGAAGGAGGTTGCCATTACCAAGAAAGATGAGGAGTTAGATTGGAGGCAACCATTCATGGATTACTTAAATAAGGAAAACTACCAAGAGAAGTCCCAAGCCCATCGGGAAGTAGAGCACTTTCCTATGTTCTTGTAGATGTATTTTATCTTTCGATCATATGTGGTTATGTTGTTTAGACAAGCATGATTCCCATAAGATCATGACCGAGGTACACTCAGGATTATGTGGAGCCAACCAATCTGATCTAAAGATGAAAGCTAAGATTAGGAAACTAGGATACTACTGGCCATGAATGATCAAAGATTGCATGGATACGGCTAGGCAATGCCACCAATGTCAAATACACGATGTGGTCCTACACCAACCACCCAACATTCTACATCCTACATTGCCCTCGTGGCATTGGTGTGTTGGGGTACTAACATAGTGGGTCTGATTGATCCTCCTTCTTGCAAGGGTCATCGATTCATCATAGCTTCTACTGAGTACTTTTCCAAATGGGCAAAGGCGATTCTACTCAAAGAGGCCACAACTCAGTATGAGCTCTAATTTTTGAGGAACCATATCGTATATAGGTTCGGAGTGCCTTAACAAATTATATTTGATAATGTTCTACATTCAAGAGCACCAAGATTAATAACTTTACCCAGATACACAACATAGATTGATGATATTCTACCATCAACAACCCGAGGGCAAACGGCTTAGCAAAAGCCTTCAACAAAACTCTCATCAAAATACTAAAGATGACACTTGACAATAACAAGCTATAGTGGCATGAGCAGTTAATTGAAGCCTTGTGGGCCTACTACACCACATATAGAACTCCAACTCAGTCTACTCCTTTCTCCTTAGTGTATGGGTCCAAAGCTATTTTTCCATTAGAAGTCAAACTCCCATCACTAATGATATCTATGGGTAGCAAGATCACAATAGAATAAAACACCAAGTTGCTATTAGAAGAGCTCGATGGTTTGGAGGCGAGACACCTGTGAGAATGCCAAAACCTCAAGTTGTACAAAGCTAAAATGATTCAAGCTCACAACAAGTTGGTCCATCCTAGAGCTTTTCAAGTAAAAGAGTTTATTTTAGTTCTAAGTAGATCGGTTGTTGCCCCTCGTAAGATGGGAGGCAAGTTTGAACCTACTAAGGAAGGCCCTTTTTCCATAAGAGAGCCCAATGCTTTCAAACAACAAGCTCTACTTAAATAAATATTATAAATCATGTTTGAAAATAATTATCATCAATGAAAATTCTATTTTGAATTTAATCTCTTCCACGTCGAAAGTAATTTTATTTGTGAATCTGCCACTATATGTTTATGGTAGGTGTAAGGAACCTGAGTGGCATCCTATCCTTCATCAATACAACACAAACACAAACTACAAACAAACTTATAAAATAAACATATCTTTATATCTGCAACTGAAGTTGAGATAATGCCCCCAAGTGACACTCACTCAAGAGTTACTCAGTCGGCGACGCTATTTTACTCTGCTAGTGTCACCCCAATGGTCTTCTTGCTTCGAAGAATGTAAGGCTGATACACTTTCCTTTCTTACTTGTCCACTACACACCAACGAGCACTTTGTTAGTTTGGTAGGCCTTAATGCGTGACCGGTAAGCTACCTTATGTTGGCTTCATTTAAGAGGATATGAGTCTGGTATGCTTTCTTCTTGTATTAGCCTTTATGCACTAACTGTGTCGAGTATATTTGAAATTTAGGATAAATTCCCTAGGTGTTCCTTCCCTCTCGACTACTTCAAGTTTGGGTCTAGTCCTTCCTCGGGGCTACCCACTTAACAGTTGCTTTTGGTCAGATAGCATCTATTCTGCCAATGATAGATTATCCCGATGATCAATTCTAATTGGAAAGTTGCGAGCTTACATGCTTTCCTTCCAGATTGATTGTTGCACACCGACGGGCACCTTAGGTTGGTTCGTTCTTACTATGCTGATGGATACACCACTCATGTTGACAGATACACCTTAGGTTGGTTGGTTCTCATACCTTAGCATACACCACTCATGGTAGATGTTAGTCTGCTATGCTTTCTCCTTGAGTTGGCTACCATACACCTATAAACTTTCTTTTATAGGGCTCATTATAACGCCCTTAGCAGCACCTCCCCTTTGGGCACTATATTTGGATCACCTCCTTCGTGACCCCATTTAGACACTACCTGGGTTATTATCAGATTGGATAGTTTCCTTTCTAGTAACCACCCTTTGGTTAGAGAATCCATCCCATGGATGTGCGCATTCTTGGTCTAATAAATCAGATAGGTCAAGCCCATACCTTCTTAGTGTGGTCCCTCGCAAACCAATAGGGTCCATACAAACATATAATAAAATGTATATTAACTTGTGGATTATGAGGACAGTCCTAGTGGTGCATTTTCCCAACCAAGCATCCTATCTTAAGGGTAGTATCAGTAAAACTCCCTATTAGAATCACCTAACTACTCTTGAGTTGATATAAGTCCCCAAGATTCACTTAATAGTCTCCCTAAGCCGGGTTTGATTTGTGCTACCATAGTCACCCCAGTTCCCTACTTTAGAAGATGTAAGTTATGCCTTCTTCCTAGCACCAACATAAAAGGCAACCCTTTAGGTTGGCTAGCTCTACCCCATGACCAGTAGACTATCCCTTTGGATTTCTAAATTTGAGATAGGACAAGTCCGATATAGCCCCTTCTCAGTGGTTCCATCGCACACTAACATGGTCCATAAATTAAATCTATAAAATTTGATCGCTCACATCCCCAATGATATGCCCTCAATTCGAAATCAAACTAAACCAAACAAACCAAATCAAATCACATGAAATTAAGATAAAATTAATCCTGACTACTTTTGAGTTGACATATGTCCCCAATGACATTCACTCAGTAGTCTCCCTACAACAAGTTTGATTTGTTGTGCATCCAATAGGTCACCCCAGCCTTTGTTCTTTCCTTTGGAAGATGTAAGTCTACTATGTCTTCTTCCTAGCATAGTCGTTGCACACCGAAAGGCAACCCCTTTGGTTGGCTAGCTCTACCCTATAGTCGGTAGACTATCCCTTTGGATTTGTAAACTGGTAGGTCAAGATAGCCACTTCTGGGTCCATCGACACCGATAGGTCCACATTAACTCGCATTAAATTAAACCCAATCTAATTTTATGTGAGTTAAATCACACCTTCTCAAGCCCCAAATCATATATAAATAAGTCAAGCAACAAATCAAATTCAAAACCAACCTCAATGGAGCAAAAATTAAACCAACTCCCAAGAAGAGTCTAAATCAAAGAAATCCAACCAAACTCTTATTCCTAGATACACCCCAAAAAATCTATGAAATCAAACTCAAATCCCAATCCAACGGATAGCCAAACCTACTTCCCTGGGAAGGTTCATATACCAATCCTCAAACTGAGCCCATATCTCTAGATATGCCTCCACATCACTAAAAAATAAACAAATTAATTCGATCTTAATCTTGGATTATAGATTCTTATCCCCAATGATCTTCTTTCCACAAATCATATAATCAAATCAAATTCAAACCTTATCCCAAGATTTTCTTCTATGCCCTCGCATAGACCCTCACATGTCATGTCCAATGCATGTGTGATCCCTGATCTCCCCATGTCCTTGACATGGAATTCTCATCAAATCTTATTTCTTCTCTTATGCACACCTTTAATACTTCAACCAAAAGCCTAACAATGTATTCATTCAAATTACATCATCTTAACATTGTAATCAACATTTTATGATGATGGTGCAAGCTCAAACTAACTATACAATATCATGCTAAAGATATTATATTATGAATTAACACACTATATTATATTATAATATATGATGTTATATTATAAGTTGTTATAATATAATATATTGTCTAACATTACACCTCATTAGAATCACTTAAAAGGAACAAATAACAAAATTTTCTCAAAATATGAATAATGTTCATTTTGATGTAAAATTTTTATTTTTCTATTAGAAATGGTACAAAATAGCATTTTTGGTGTTGCTTCTTAGTGTGCCATGAATTTGGCCAAATTCTTCCATCTTAACCTTCAAATTAACATTTTTGTGAGTTTTGACCCAATGTATTATAACAAAACTAAAACATACTAAAATGTACAATAACATTTAGTAACACACCACATTCATATATATGTGAAGTTATATTGTTATGTATATTATATTTTAATATGCTTTCATATAGTATATTCTCTTACATTACACCTTAAAATGAATCACTTAATTCAAAAATTTATAAAATTTGGTTGAAAATGAACATTTATTTTGGATGCAAAATTCCATTATTTTGATTAAATGACACACCATAGCACACCCCAATGATGTTCCCTACCTTAAAAAATTTGGCCCATCATCTCACCTATAAATCAATATTTTATGAATTATACTAGTACAAACTCTACTACATCATACTATAACAAACTAAAATATGCTAAACAACAAGTAATACATATAATAGTATGCTATAATGCATGATGCTACACTATGTTATGGCATCCTATATTATAATACACTATAACATATTATATTATATTATATTGCATATCACATCACAAGGGATTGCTTAAGATAAAAAATCATAAAATTAGTCTAAACAATAAAAACTATATATTTTAGTCACTTACATATTTTAAATTTAAATAATATATTATGATGCCATGCTCTACCTTATTATGAATTTGGCCAAATTCCACCATTTTAAAGTCTAAATCAACATTTTTATAAATAATGCTAGTGTAGGCTGACGCATGATTGTAAAATACTAAAATAATTTAAAATACATAGAATAATATATTACAATATATGATGCTATACTATGCTACAACATATACTATTTATTTTGAACATAAAATCTTACTTCTTCGACTACAAGTGGCATAGCACACCTTTGGTACTACAACCTAAATCCCACTTCAAATTTAACAAATTTCATCATGTGATTTATTAAATCAATATTTTTATGATTTATATTAATATAGACTATAAGACACAATACCATAATAGACTAAACATTTCAAAACATTTTATAACATCCAAAAGCACATCACTACATGCTCAAATATATGATTCTACATTATACTATAATAAATGGTAATATAATTTGATTTAGGGTATTTAAAGAAAGTTTCTTGAAGACATTTTCTTTAGCTACCATAACTATGTTAGGATTAGGTCATTCATTATATTTACTCCTAATGACATCTTTATTCAAGGTTTAGAGTTTAGGGTTTAGGTTGGGATAGTTTAGGGTTTAAGTTTAAGTCTTAGTTTAGGTTTAGAGTTTAGAGTTTAGGTTTAGGGTTTGGGGGTTTAGGTTTGTTTAGTAGGTTTTAGGGTTTAGGGTTTATGATTTTAGGGTTTAAGGTTTAGGGTTTTAGGGTTTAGGGTTTAGGGTTTAGGGTTTATGGTTTAGGGTTTAGGGTTTTAGTTTAGGGTTTAGGGTTTTTATGGTTTAGGATTTAGGGTTTATGGTTTAGGTTTTAGGTTTAGGATTTAAGTTTTGGTTTAGGATTTAGGGTTTAGGATTTAAGGTTTTTTTCAGTAGAAAAAAATTTGGATTCAACATTTCTTCTTTTCGATTTTATCAACTAAGTAGCACCTCAAGTTTTTTAATACACAAACAATAACATAGATAAAAAATGAGCACCCATAGAGCAAATCAAAAACCCTAGGTAAGTAGAAGCATCTCTACTTTAAAGACATAGTTCCATAAGTAGTAGATCGGATCATCCATTCTTCAGTCTCTCTAGTTCCCATCAGAACCACCCTCGCCTCTCAACTAGCTCCTCCCATCTCCATAACCACCACTGCTCTGACCACCACCTCCATATTCACTAACACCTCCAGATCTCCCCACCACCACTGTGATAATCGCCCTTTCTCCCTTGGTCTCCACTACCAGATCTAGAAGCCTGGGTGATGATGTTCTACCATCAAGGTCTCACATTCTTAGCATTTAGGGTTATTTTGGGTTAGGGTTTGGATTAGTTTGGGGTTTAGGTTAGTTTAGGGTTTAGGGTTTAGGGTTAGCTTAGGGTTTGAGTTTTATGGTTTAGGGTTGTAATTTTAGTGTTTAAGGTATGTTTATTTAGGTTTAGTGATTGGGTTTAGTTTTTGTTTAGGTTTTGTGGTTTAGTTTAGGGTTTAGATTTGGGGTTTATAGTTTTATTTTTATTTAGTTTAGTTTATTTATTTTAGGTTTATTTATTTTAGTTTAATTTTTTAGGTTTAGGTTTATTTTTAGTTTAGTTTTATTTTTATTGTTTAGGTTTATGTTTTATTTTTTATTTTTAGGTTTAGGTTTAGGTTTTTATTTTATTATTTTAGGTATAGGTTTTAGATTTTTATTTTAAGTTTATTTTTAGGTTTTATTTTTTAATTAAGGTTTAGGTTTAGTTTTAGTTTATTTTATTTTATTTAGTTTAGGTTTAGGTTTAGGTTTTATTTATTTTAGTTTAAGTTTAGGTTTATTTTATTTTATTTTAGGTTTTTTTTTTTAGTTTAGGTTTATTTTATTATTTATTTTTAGGTTTATTTTCTAGGTTTAGGTTTTGATTTATTTTTATTATTTTATTTTAGGTTTATTTTATTTTATTTTAAGTTTTTATTTTAGGTTTTTAGTTTAGTTTAGGTTTTATTTATTTATTTTAGTTTATTTTATTTTATTTTATTTTATTGAGGTTTAGGTTTAGGTTTAGGTTTAGTTTATGTTTTTTATTTTATTTTATTATTTATTTTATTTTGGTTTTAGGTTTTTTATTTTTTTTTATTTTAGGTTTATTTGTTTAGTTTAAGTTTTAGTTTTTTTTAGTTTAGGGTTTAGGGTTTAGGGTTTTAGGGTTTAGTTTAGGGTTTTTTAGGGTTTGGGTTTAGGATTTAGGTTTTAGGTTTATGGTTAAGTTTTATTTTAGGGTTTAGGGTTTAGGGTTTTAGGTTTTTTTTTAAGATAAAATAAATTCAAATTCAATATTTCTTCTGTTTGATTTCATTAACCAAATACCACCCTAAGTTTTCTACGACATAATAGATGACATAGATAAAAAATGAGCACCCATAGAGCAAATCAAAAACCCTAGATAAGTTATCTTCTAAAGACAGTTCCATAAGCAGAGATCACCATTCTTTTTTCTAGTTCCCATCAGAACCACCCCAACCTCTTGAGTAGCAGATCCACCATCATATCCCAAATCTCTCCATCTACTACCACCACGGCTATAACCTCCGTACTCCTCCCACCTCCATAACCACCACTTCTTTGAGCACCACCTCCATTCCACTAGCACCGGATCCCCACCACCACTGCGAGCTTCCACCTTCACCTTCATCTCACCACTAGATCTAGCCTAGCCTGGTGATGATGTTCTACCATCAAGGTTCTACCCATTAGGGTTTAGGGTTAGGGTTTAGAGTTTAGGGTTTTTTAGGCAAATAAGGGAAATTTTATTACCACAAAGAAAAGGTAGAAAGTCCTTAGAGGGGGCAAATCTCTAAGCTAATGCTCAAAGAGCTACAAAAGATCCTAAAGAGATAAGCCCCCTAACTATTATAATAGTTAACGAAAGCAGGCAAAGGAAAACAAAAATAGTAATCAACAAATGAAAATCCACGTAAGTAGCAGGAAACTCAATATGATCCTTTTAAAACTAGCACGATCCATCATGAGTAGTCTCCAAACCTGTAAAAGAGATATGCAAAATGCTTTTAAAAGGATGAGTACTATTAATCAAGTAATTAATGAAGCATAAAGAGTGAGAGCAGATAAAAGTAATAAGATAAAGAAAAGGCTCTGGCTCAGTTACAATCATTTCAAGGAGCTACACTATATGTAAGCATCCAAACTTCAGGTGAAGGGTTACAATTACATATAGCTCTTCCAGCCAAAAGAAGAAAGAATGGAAAACTTCAAAGCTGTCATTGCCAGCATACCTATTGTAGCACCTTATCCAAGCACAATCATCGTGCAAGCCTGCAAAATCCTCAAAGAAAAATAGCCTCAAACACCGAATCGAGATATCAAACTCAAAATGATAGATACAGAGGTAATCCACCAGGATAGCAGCAAACCCAAAGGAGCACCACTAAAGCCCCCACCAAGAATGCATAACAAAATCAATAGGAGAAAACCTCATAATATGAGAAAAAGCACTAAATAAAGATAATCCAAAGGCAAATGAAAACACATAAGTGTTAGGATCTTCCATCAAAAGGATAGGCAAAGAGCCAATAGTAATAAAACCCAATCTAACAATATGCCTAATAGCAAGAGGAGTGGGCAACAAGGCTGCCAAGGAGGAAACTAGAAGAAGAGAGTCACAGGAAGATAAGTAGCAATTTCCTAGCATAGTCCTCAAAGGAGCAAGAAAATTTTGCCAAAAAAAATACTCCATCAACTAGCCCAGCAAGCCAGAATAGCCAATTCAAATAGATAGCCAAGAAAGCCTCAAAGCAAACCACCTCAATAGCAGAAGATCCAAATCATCAACCCCAGAACAATTAGTATAAAGTCCAACAACAGTCATCAAGCCACTAACATTGAAGATACTTAGGGAGATAGAAACAGATAGTAGCCGTCAATCCCAATCAAAGGAAAGGAAACTCCAATCTAGAAAGCTAGATGCAGTAGCCAATAATAGAATAATAAGAAGCCCAGTAGTACCAAAAATAAGCCAACTGACAAAAATAGTAGTACAATAATGACCCAGCACAACCACCATCACCCAAGGCCTAATAATAGCTAACGAAAAGTCACTAGCTGACCACTTCAGAACAAAACCCACAACCAAAATCTCAATAATACAGGAGGAAGACCAACTCATAACCAAAGGATACAATAAACCAGAGACATCCATCCTCAAAACCAACAAAAGAAGAAATAAAGTAAGGGTAAAGAGCCACAAAAATAGTTCTCCAAACTACAACAAAGCAGTAAATAGCCCTCAAAGTCACCAAGCCCACTATAGAAGCGAGAGCAGTTGCCACAAAAACACGTCTACCAAAAACCACTATCCGATGAGCAATCCCCACCCAAGAATCCCACACCCCAAATAGCAAAAGCAGGGGGGAAGGGATCAACTCATGAGAAAGGGGCAGCCAAAAGCACCTGGAAGAACCACTCTAAATAGTAGGAAATAAGTAGTGATGGGCCATCCAGCCATAAAGCAACCACCCTAGAAAAACTCAATAAAATAACCACCAAAAATGAGAACCAGAACCAAAGGTAGATAACAATTCCAAAAAGAACAACATAACCCAGGAAGGGATAATATCCACATCCAGATTTCACCAAAGACTCAACTCACCCAAACCAAACAAATTAGGCTATAGAAAAACCCAACCATTAAATAATCAAAGCCAAAAAAAACACACATCAGAACAATAAAGCCAGGGAGAAAAACTGCCATCACCAAAATAACCTAATTCCACCATAATAAGGAACAAATAGGAAGAGAGAACAACAATAACAAGAAGATAAGAAAATATCCTCCACTTGCTGCAAACTTGACTACTACTAGGAATGGAGATAAAACAAACCAGAAATAAAAAAACTATAGCAGAAAACCAAAGGAATGAAAAATAACCCCAACCAATCCAAAAAAAAGGAACAATTCATACTAGAGAATAAAATTAGGTTTAGGAGAAGAGAAAACTCAAATCCAAACCAATAGAGGAAATATGCAAAACTAAGAAAAACCATCCACACAGAGTAATCCAAAACCACAAAGAAGGAAGGAAGAGCTAAAATCTTCTAAGCTTAGGCAACCAAGTTTTATCTAGATTAATAAGACACCTTAATAAAAAGGAAGATCTTCATTAGAAAACATTTGCAAATTGGAAGACTTGGCCCCCAAGATGTCAAGAAAATTAGCACAAGAATTGCCTTCTCTATAGATATGAGAAATTTAAAAATCTATATTAGCAAGAAGACTCCTAGTATGATTAAGCAATAAAACACTTCAATATTACCATGGAAGTCATACTTAAGTAAATCTAAAAGAAGGGGAGCATTAACTTCAACCCAGATCTTAGGAAAACCTCTTTATAAACAAATGGAAATGGTGTGATGAATGCCTTTAAGTTCAGCAAATAAAATAGAACAGGGATAATGGGGCAGCAAAAGCAAAAATTACCTTGCCACCATGATCTATCAAAATCCCACCATAACCATAACAACCATTAGAGATCAAGCCATCAGTATTAACCTTGATGCAATTATGATTAGATTTAATACAATGGATAATTTTTTGGTTGGAAGAAGCATTACAAGTAAAAAAGATTAATCCCAAATTTCAAGGCCACGGACTGGTACCCTTTAAAATTAGAGTAAATAAGAAGATTGGCTTTAAAAAATGACAAAATTTTATATTTAGATATAGTAATGATACAATTATAATTCATATAAATACCACAATGCTTTGAATCTTTTCTATCCATCCAAATATTCCAAAGAATAGTAATAGCTAAGTCAATTTTAACATGACCCTTAGAAGTATGAGAGAAACATGCTTCAAGAAGTTGCATAATAGAAAGTGAGCCATTAAAATGGAAGGTATAAAAAACATTATCATACTAGTTCAACAATCTAGCAGTAATAGGGTCATTCATAAAAACATGATCCACACTTTCAATGTGATAACAATAGTGACATTTAGAGGGGAGGTGGAATCCTTTTTTTAAAAGAGTAGCATCCATAGGGATATAATGCTTAAGAATGCGCCAAGTTAAGATTGAAAATGAATTGGGGACAATATTATTCTAGATTTTGGCAAAAACTAAAGGAATCTTGATATTTAAGTCTGATAAATTGCCAAACATCCTTAGAAACAAAATCTCATGAAGAAGAGATTTTGAATATAATTTTGTCGGGTTCATTAGGGTGAGGGAAAATTTTGAAAAATTTTTCAATGATCACATTAGGGATAAGGTTATTCAATTGAGCCACATCCCAATTATTATTAATAAGTAACTGATGAACCTTAAGCACCATTGTAGAATGAGTATTAAGAAGGGAATCAATAGTGCCCTGACCAAGCCAGTTTCCTTGCCAAGAAAAGGAGAAACCAAAATTGATGCCCCAAGAAATTAAATTCTTAGCACTCCATTTGATACTAGAAATATTTCTCTAGGTAGGAGAATCCCCAGGTTTGAAAACATAGATGAGGGGGTGTTTTCCCTTACAATATTTAGCATGCATAAACTTTGACTAATAGCTATCTTTATTTCTAAAGTTCCACCACATTTTATAAAAAAAACAATTAATAGAATCCTCTAAGGTTTTGAAACCCAAGCCACCTTCATTATTGGTACCACAACTGTTATGCCAGATTGCCTAATGTAATCTTTTAGTAGATGTATTAGATCCCCAAAAAAATTTGTTACAAAATTTATTAATCTTTTAAATAATATAACGAGTATGGGAAATAGTAGACAAGAGATACATATGCAAAGAGAAAAGGGTACTTTTGATCAAGATAACTCTAGCACCAAAGAAGAGTAAATGAAATTCCCAAGTTGAGATTTTCTTATTAATTTTTTGAATAACTTCATCAAATAAAAAAGATCTTTTCATGCCTCTATATAAGGGAGTCCCTAAGTATTTGACATGGAGATTTTGATGAAAGAAGCCCGTAATATTCCTGATAACATTGATCTTAGATAAGGAGATAGAAGAGCTAGTACTAAAATAACTTTTATCACAATTAATATTCAAGCTACTCTCCCTACCAAAGTGATTGAAGAACTTACATAATTTTTAATGTAATGAGTTGAGGCATTGTAAAATATAATGAAATCATCAAAAAAATTAAGATGAGAAATGGAAAACCCACAATGGTTCTATAGAACATGTGAAGCATTATACTAAACATATGCTCAAGACATCTAGAGATATATTCCACAATAATAATGAAAATAGTAAGAGAAAGAAGGTCACCTTGCCTTAACCCATGAGAAGAGAGAAAAATCCATTCACTTCACCATTAAAAAGAATATAAAACCAAAATTCTCAATCCCATTCTTAATTAAGTAATAACTTGATTAGAAAACTCAAATAAAGATAGAATTTTATAAAGGAAAACCCAACCAATATTATCGTAGGCTTTTGAAATGTCAAGCTTAAAAAGTAGGTTACCACCTCAAACTTTGGAATTCAAATCATGAATCATCTCTTGGGCAAATAGAACATTATCAGTAATGGATCTCCTCTTACCAAAACCAATTTGATTAGGGGAGATAATTTTAGGGAGCAAGATACTCAATCTTTTAGCAAAAACTTATTTGTTTGAGCATCTTTTCTCTCCTTCGCTATTTTGGTGCTCTAGCGAATTTCATTTCCCTTGCGAAGGTGCAATTTGATTATGGAAAATTTGGTCGTTGCTTCTAATTGGGTGGGCTCATTGGCATTTAGCGACTCGCACGATGCACCTCTATTGATTATGGATGTAATTTTTGCTCACCGTGGGGAAATCTAATTAATATGGTTGCTCCCGCTATGGATTCTAGCTCTATGGGAGTTTCTTGCATAAATCCATCCCTAGCTTTGAAATCATTCAAGGATGTTCTTGCTAGTAAGGCTAATTGATCTGGTGAGTCTCTCAACCTTATTTTGACTTCCTTTTGGGGCATGCCCACAATGATGTGTTCTGATCTGGTTGTGGAAAGGCTTGCAAAGCCATTTAAATTTAGGGTGTTTGTTTTATCCATCCTACTTTGGAGAATATTCATTCTTTCTTCCATAGCTTGAAGCTTTCTGGAGTTTTTTTGGTCGGATTGATTGATTCTCATCATTTATTTTTTAGTTTAGGTTAAGGTTTAGTTTTAGTTTATTTTATTTTATTTAGTTTTGGTTTGGGTTTAGGTTTTATTATTTATTAAGTTTATTTTTAGTTTAGGTTTATTTTATTTTATTTTAGGTTTCATTTTTTTTTTTTAGTTTAGGGTTTATGTTTTATTTATTATTTATTTTTAGGTTTATTTTCTAGTGTTAAGTTTTTATTTAGTTTATATTTTATTTTATTTTAGGTTTATTTTATTTTTATTTTAGGTTTAGTTTTTATTTTATTTAGGTTTTCTATTTTTTAGTTTAGTTTAGATTTTTATTTATTTTATTTTAGTTTAGATTTTATTTTTTATTTTATTTTCTTTTTAAGATGAGGTTTAGGTTTAGGTTTAGGTTTTTTTTATGTTTTAGTTTATGTTTTTATTTTATTATATTATTTGATTTTATTTTGATTTAAGTATTTTTTTTCATTTTATTTTTAGGTTTTATTTATTTTAGGTTTAGGTTTTTAGCTTTTTAGGGTTTAGAGTTAAGGGTTTAGGATTTTATTATTTATTTTTATTTTATTTAGAGCAACACGTAACCGAGTTTAGGGTTTAGGGTTTATGTTTTAGGTTTAGGGTTTAAGTTTTAGTTTAGAGATTAGGGTTTTAGTTTTATTTTTGTAAGAGAACAAATTTAGATTCAACATTTCTTCTTTTAAATTTCATCAACCAAGTAGCACCTAAATTTTCTAAGACACGTGATGTTATAGATAAAATGAGCACCCATAGAAAATTAAAACCACAGATAAGTTGTTGCTATCTACTTTAAAGATATAGTTCCATAAGCAATAGATCGGATCAACCATTTTTTAAGTTCCTATCGAGAACCACCCCGCCTCTCAGTGGCGGGATCGCCATCATTTCCCCGATCTCTCCCTCCACTACCAGCCTCAGGTGCTCCTCCCACCTCCATAACCACCACTTGCTCGACCACCTCCATATCCACCCGGCACCTCAAATCCCCACCACCACTGATAACCACGGACCTCCACCTTAGCCTCCATGAGATCTAGGCGAGCTTTTTAATGATGTTCACGCCATCAAGGTTCAACCCATTCTTAGGGTTTAGGGATTTAGGGTTTAGGGTTTGGTTGGTTTAGGGTTTAGTGTTTAGTTTAGGGTTTATTTTTAGGTTTTAGGGTTTAGGGTTTAGGGTTTATGTTTTAGGGTTAGTTTATGGTTTTAGTTTAGGGTTTAGGGTTTAAGGTTTGGGGTTTAGGGTTTAGTGTTGTAGATTTTAGGGTTCAGGGTTTAGGGTTTAAGGTTTGGGGTTTAGGGTTTAAGGCTTAGGGTTTTAGGGTTTAGGTTTAGGGTTTAGTGTTTAAGGTTTAGGGTTTAGGGTTTAGAGTTTATGGTTTAGCATTTTAGGGTTTAGGGTTTAGAGTTTAGGGTTTAGGGTTTAGGGTTGTAGGTTTAGGGTTTATGGTTCAGGGTTAGTTTTAGGGTTTAGGATTTTTTAAAAAAAATTAAGTATATCGGTAGGTTTAGGTTTACTTAATTAATTTAGTTTATTTTTTATTTATTTGAGTTTATTTTATTTTATTTGTTGAGGTTTATTTTTTTATTTAGTTTAATTTATTTAATTAATGTTTATTTATTTTAGTTTAGTTTTTTTATTTTATTTTATTTTTTAGGTTTAGGTTTATTTTTTAGTTGAGTTTTATTTTTATTTTATTTTCAAGGTTTTGGTTTTATTTTTTATTTTTAGGTTTTGGTTTTGGTTTTTATTTTATTTTATTTTTCTGTTTAGGTTTTCGGTTTTTATTTTAGGTTTTTTTAGGTTTTATTTTTTAGTTTAGGTGTAGGTTTATTTTTAATTTAATTTATTTTATTTAGTCTAGGTTTAGGTTTAGGTTTAGTTTGTTTTTGGTTTAGGTTTAGATTTTATTTATTTTAGTTTAGTTTATTTTATTTTAGGTTTAGGTTTGTTTAATTTATTTTATTTTATTTTTATTTTAGGTTTAGGTTTTTTTTAGCTTAGGGTTTAGGTTTTGTTTTTTTATTAATTTTTAGATTTTATTCTTATGTTTAATTTATAGGTTTAGGTTTTTATTTAGTTTTTATTTTATTTTTTTAGGTTTATTTTATTTTTATTTTACATTTAGTTCTTATTTTATTAGGTTTTTTTATTCTTAGGTTTATTTTATCTTTTGTTTAGTTTAGCTTTTTTATTTATTTTATTTTATGTTCTTTTTAATTTATTTTTATGTTTAGGTTTAGGTTTTAGTTTAGGTTTTCATTTTATTTTATTTTATTTTATTTATTTAGATGTAGGTTTATTTATTTATTATTAGGTTTTATTTAGAATAGGTTTAGGTTTTATTTAGAATAGGTTTAGGTTTTTTAGGTGTTTAGGGTTTAGAGTTTAGGGTTTAGGATTTATGGTTTTAGCATTTAGGGTTTAAGGTTTAGGGTTAGGGTTTAGGGTTTAGGATTTAGTGTTTAGGCTTTAGGGTTTAAGGTTTTGAGGGTTTAGGGTTTACAGTTAGCTTAGGGTTTAGGGTTAGTTTAGGGTTTAGCCTTTAGGGTTTAAGGTTTTCAGGATTTAGGGTTTAAGGTCTATGATTTGTTTAGGGTTTTTAGTTTTGGGTTTAGGGATCAAAGTTAGCATTAAGGTTTAGGGTTTATGGTTAAGGGTTAAGGGTTGTAGGGTTAGTTTAGGGTTTAGGGTAAGTTTATTAGGATTTAAGGTTTACAGTTTTTTTAAAATTAAGTAAACCAGCAAGTTTAGGTTTATTTAGTTTTGTTTTTATATTTTAGTTTATTTTTTTTTTATTTTTATTTTGGTCTATTTTTTATTTTTATTTAGTTTAGTTAATTTATTTTAGGTTAATTTATTTTAGTTTTGGTTTTTAATTTTAGTTTATTTTTTTAGGTTTAAGTTTATTTTTTAATTGAGTTTTATTTTTATTTTATTTTTTATGTTTAGGTTTTATTTTTTTACTTTAAGGTTGTGGTTTAGGGTTTTATTATATTATTTTAGGTTCAGTTTGAGGTTTTTTATTTTAGGTTTAGTTTTAGATTTTTATTTTAGGTTTTATTTTTTAGTTTAGGTGTAAGTTTATTTTTAGTTTATGTTTAGGTTTTATTTATTTTAACTTAGTTTATTTTAGTTTAGGTTTAAGTTTATTTTATTTTATTTTTTTATTTTTATTAATTTTAATTTATGTTTAGTGTTTATTTTATTTAAGTTTTGATTCTTAGGTTTATTTTATATTTTTATTTTAGTTAAGGTTATTTTATTCTATTTTACTTTATTTTTATTTTTTATTTTATTTTATTTTTAGGTTTAGGTTTAGGTTTTCATTTAGGTTTTTATTATAGTATATTTTATTAATTTTATCTATATTTAAGTTTTTTTATTTATTTTATTATTAGGTTTTTTTTAGTTTAGGTTTAAGTTTTTGGGTTTTAAGGCATAGGGTTTAGGGTTTATGGTTTTAGGGTTTAGGGTTTTAGGGTTTAGGATTTAGGATTAGGGTTAAGGGTTTAGGGTTTATAGTTTAGTGTTTAGGCTTTAGGGTTTTGAGGGTTTAGGATTTAGGGTTTAGTAGGTTTAGGGTTAACAGGGTTTAGGGTTGTAGGTTTATTTAAACTTTAGTTGATGTTTTAGGGTTTAGGTTTAGGAGTTTAGAATTTAGGGTTTATAGTTTTAGGTTTAGGGTTTTAGGGTTTAGGGTTTTAGGGTTAGGTTAGGGTTTAGGGTTTAGGGTTTAGTTTAGGTTGTAGGTTTAGTTGATTTTAGTTGTTTTAGGATTAGTTTAGGGTTTAGTTTTATGGTTTTAGGTTTTTCAAATTAAGTAAACAGGTAGGTTTAGGTTTATTTAGTTTATTTTCTTAATTATCTTAATTTATTTTATTTTTTATTTTTTTTAGGTTTATTTTTTATTTTTATTTAATTTAGTTTTTTTATTAGAGTTTAGGTTTTTTATTTTAGTTGGCTTTTTAGGTTTAGGTTTATGTTTATGCTTATTTTTTAGTTTCATTTTATTTATATTTTATTTTTTAAGTTTATGTTTTATTTTTATATATTTAGGTTTATGTTTAGGTTTTTATTTTATTTTTTTAGGTATTGGATTTAGGTTTTTATTTTTGGTTTAATTTTAATTTTTTTTCTTAGTTTAGGTTTAGGTTTTTTTGGTTTATTTTATTTTATTTAGTTTGAGGTTTAGGTTTAGTTTATTTTAGGTTTAGGTTTAAGGTTTATTTATTTTAGTTTAGTTTGTTTTAGTTTAGGGGTAGGCTTATTTTATTTTATTTATTTTAGGTTTAATTTTTTTGTTTAGGGTTTAGGTTTTATTTTAATTTATTTTTAGGTTTTATTTTTAGGTTTATTTAGGTTTAGGTTATTATTTAGTTTTATTTTATTTTATGTTTATTTTTATTTTATTTTAGTTTAGTTTTATTTTATTTAGGTTTTATTTTTTAGGTTTATTTCATTTTTTTAGTTTAGTTTAGGTTTTTATTTTTTATTTTAGTTTAATTTTTATTTCTTATTTTATTTTAGCTTATCTTTTAGGTATAGATTTAGGTTTAGGTTTAGGTGTTTATTTTATTTTATTATTTTATTTTACATAGGTTTAGGTTTTTTACTTATTTTATTTTTAGGTTTTATTTAGTTTAGGTTTATGTTTTTAAGTTTTTTAGGGTTTGGAGTTTTGGGTTAGGGTTTAGGTCTGTAGGTTTGTAGGTTTTATGGTTTAGGGTTTACGATTTAGGGTTTAGTGTTTAGGGTTTAGGGTTTAGGGTTTTAAGGTTTAGGGTTTAGGGTTTTAAGGTTTAGGGTTTAGGGTTTAGGGTTGTAGGTTTATGGTTCAATGTTTAGGGTTTAGGGTAGAGTTTTTTTTGTTAAATTTTTTGTAAATTAAGTAAACTTGTAGGTTTAGGTTTATTTAGTTTATTATTTATTTATTTTTTACTTTATTTTAATTTTAATTTATATTTAGTTCAGTTTATTTATTTTAAGTTTATTTATTTTAGTTTAAGCTTTTATTTTTGTTTATTTTATATATTTAAATTTAGGTTTAGGTTTATTTTTTAGTTTAGTTATTTTTGCTTTATTTTTTAGATTTACGTTTTATTTTTTTACTTTTAGGTTTAGGTTTAGATTTTATTTTTTAGGTTTAGGTTTTAGATTTTTTTTACATAGATTTATTTAGGCTTTATGTTTTAGTTTAGGTTTAGGTTTTTCTTTAGTTTATTTTATTTTATTTAGGGTTTAGGTTTAGGTTTATATTTAGTTTATTCTAGGTTTAAGTTTGGGTTTTATTTATTTTTTTTTAGGTTTAGGTTTATTTTATTTTTATTTTTGGTTTAGGTATTTTGTTTTAGGGTTTAGGTTTTATTTTTTATTTATTTTTAGGTTATATTTTTATGTTTATATTTTAAGTATCATTTTTTATTTAGTTTTTATTTTAATTTATGTTATGTTTATTTTATTTTTTATATTAGTTTTAGTTTTTATTTTATTAATTTTTTTTATTTTTTTAGTTTACTTTAAGTTTTTTATTTATTTTATTTTACTATAGTTTTTATTTTTTTATTTTATTTTCTTTTTAGGTTTAGGTTTAGGTTTAAGTTTTTATTTTATGTTAATTTAAGTTTTTTATTTATTTTATTTTTATGTTTTATTTAGTTTAAGTTTAGGTTTTTAGGGTAAAAGGTTTAGGGTTTAAGGTTTAGGGTTAGTTGAGGGTTTAGGGTTTAGGGTTTAAGGTTTATGCTTTTGGGTTTATGGTTTAGGTTTTAGTGTTTAGGGTTTAGGGTTTAGGGTTTTAGGATTTAGGCTTTTCAGTTTTCAGTTTAGGGTTTTTAAGGTTTATGGGTTATGGTTTACCATTTTTAGTTTAGGTTTTTTAGGGTTTAGGGTTTAGGGTTTATGTTTTAGGTCTAGGGTTTAGGTTTTAGTTTAGGTTTCAAGGTTTTTGGTATTTTTTTAATAGAGAAAAAAATTCATATTCAGAATTTCATTTTTTCGATTTCATCAACCAAGTAACAAACCAAGTTTTCTAGACACAAGCGATGAAATGGATAAAAAATGAGCACACATAGAGCAATTCAAAAACCCTAGAAAACTAGAACCATCTCTACTATAAAGACATAGTTGCATACGTAGAAGATCAAATCAGCTGTTCTTCAGTTTCTTTAGTTCCCATCAGAACCACCTCAGCCTCTCAAGTAGTGGGATCCACCATCATATCATTGATCACTCCTTTCGCCACCACCACGGCTGTAACCTCCATCGCTCCTTGCTTCCAACCAACACTGCTCCGACCACCACCTCCATAACAAAAAACACCTATAGATTCCCCACCACTACTGTGATAGCCGCCACCTCTGCCTTTACCTCCACCGCCAAATCTAGACTGAGCCTGATTGATGGTGATGTTCATGCCATCAAGGCTCTGCCCATTCTTAGGGTTTAAGTTTAGTAGGTTTTAGAGTTTAAGTTTATTTTTTAATTTTTTTAGTTACTTTAGGTTTAGGTTTTGTGTTAGGGGTTAAGGGTTTATGCTTTAACCTTTAGTGTTTAGGGTTTTGAAGTTTATGCTTTTAGGGTTTAGGGTTAAGGGTTAGGGTTTAGAGTTTAGGGGTTTAGGATTTAGGGTTTTAAGTTTTAGGGTTTAGGGTTAAGGTTTATGGTTTAGGATTTAGGGTTTAGTGTTTAGAATTTGATTTAAGGTTTTGAAGGTTTACGGTTTAGCATTTACTATTTAAGTTTTAGGGTTAGTTTAGGCAATAGGCTTTAGGCTATAGGGTTTAGGGTTTTGGGTTTTGGGTTAGTTTAAGGTTTAGGGTATGGGTTTTAGGGTAAGTTTAAGGTTTAGGGTTTAGGATTGTAGGTTTAGGGTTTAGGGTTTAGGGTTAGTTTTATGGTTTAACATTTAGGGTTTAGGGTTTAGGGTTTAAGGTTTTTATTTTTAATAAAGTAAACTGTTAAGTTTAGGTTTATTTAACTTATTTAGTTTATTTTATTTTCTTATTTAGTTTATTTTATGTTTGTTTTAGTTTATTTTATTTTATTTACTTTTATTTAGGTTTACTCTTTATTTTTATTTAGTTTAGATTATTTATTTTAGTTTAGGTTTTTTATTTTAGTTTATTTTTTAGGTTTAGGTTTAGGTTTATGCAAACTTTTTAGTTTAGTTTTATTTTTATTTTATTTTTTAGGTTTAGGTTTTATTTTTTATTTTTAGGTTTAGGTTTAAGTTTTTATTTAACTTTTTTAGGTTTAGGTTTTATGTTTTTATTCTAGGTTTACTTTTAGGTTTTATTTCTTAGTTTAGGTTTAGGTTTATTTTAGTTTATTTTATTTTATTTAGTTTAGGTTTAGGTTAGGTTTAATTTATTTTAGGTTTAGGTTTAGGTTTTATTTATTTTAGTTTAGTTTATTTTAGTTTAGGTGTAGGTTTATTTTATTTTGTTTATTTATTTTTATTATAGGTTTAATTTTTTTTTTAGTTTAGGGATTAGGTTTTATTTCTTATTTATTTTTAGGTTTAGGTTTTTATTTAGTTTTTATTTTATTTTATTTTAGATTTATTTTATTTTTATTTTACGTTTAGTTATTATTTATTTAGGTTTTTATTATTAGGTTTATTTTATTTTTTTACTTTAATTTAGGTTTTTATTTATTTTATTTTAGTTTATTATTATTTTTATTTTAGGTTTGATTTAATTTAATTTTAGTTTAGTTTAGGTTTGATTTAATTTTGAAAATATGAGTTTAGTTTGTTGTTCCTAACCCATTCCCACATGTGTTTGATATTTTTGTTTAATTTTTAGATGATTAGATTTATTTTAAGTTTTGATTAGGTTAAGGTATAAATTAAGCAAACTAATTAACCCTTACCTAGACTACCTTAGTATAATTAACCAAATAATTATGTGCCAATGAGATGACATAAGAACTCACGAGAATTTAAACTTGCAGTGCACCTAGAAAGAAAAGGGCCTAATTCAATTTGGCTCATGATTAATGGTTAATTAGGCTAAGGGGTTTAGCTTAAGTAATTTCAAAATACCCCTTCATACATATGAATTGGGTTTTAATTTTCTCAATTGAACTTAGGCTATTCAACACCTACATCTACCCAAAGTAGATTAATTAAGTTCTGGAAGGTTTTAGAATTTTTAGAAATTAATTAAAAGAATAATTAATGAATTAACCCTTAATTAAGAGAGGATTAAGGATAGAAAAGGGGATTTAGGGAATAACTTAGAGAAAATACCCCAAAATTATTCCCTAAATCACCTGTCCACTGGATCTAACCCTAATCAACTTTAATAATGGATTAAAAACACTAATCCAAACCATAATAATCCTTAATTGGATAAGGAGGGTAATTAGGAAACATATTTGTAATTCCCCTAATTAAGCCTTAAATAAATCCCAAGAAAATTAAGGGAGGCAGAGGCCATCCCCTAAAACATATCCAAAAACTTTGGGATTAATTGAAGGATTAATTAAGAAGTAATTAGTAAAATGAAATTTCCATCAAAACCCAAAATTAGAGAAATGGATTACTCAAAATCTATTGAAATCATTTTTAAAATATTCTAGGTTGAATTATCTTTGAATAGAATTTTACCTCATATTTTTTTGAATTTTATTGAGAGTGATATGAATTTTTAAAGATCAGGAGATTAATTAAAATTAATTAAATCCTCTAACTAATCCCTCACCTCACAGTGCGACACATGGCGGCAGTTGTCAATGCACTTTACACACGTCCTGCAGTGAGGGGTTCACTTAACCATAATATCAGGGTGGCGGTGTGATGCCGGGATGCACTTTGATCCTTACCGTTTGATCAAGGATCGAACAACCAGGCATCATGCCATGATTTTAAAAGGGATAATTCATTTCTAAAATGTGGGATTAATCATGGTTGTCCATCCAAAATGCATAGATGGACGACCAAGATCACCCGAGTTCTTCCCTTAGGCTTAACCGAGATCGTCCATGATCTAAGGGAAGATCCGAGCTTAATTGAGCTCAGATTGGAATGAGACTTTACCCACACCATCTAAAGCTAATGAGAAGCCTATCCAACAGTGGATTTCACATGACATGAAAATTTCTATCACAAAAGACCAACACCCCCTAAGCTAAGTGGTCAAAAAATTCAATACCTTGCCGGTGATCATCGAAACTCAAGCTCGATGAGGTAGCTTCGTCTAGTAAAGATGAGGCCCTGTTGAGAGTTTCAAGCCTTGGGGTTGAGTGGATCTCCCTATGGACCAACACCACTTCACCTTGCTTGCGACTTTGTTCCAATTCCACCTCTCCTTGCCTTGGGAACTCGAATGAGAGCTTGGGTACACTCAAATTGATCCCGGAGGGAGTGTGCAAGAGGAATTGGATTGGATTTGAGTATAGAGGAAGTTGAAGATTCAAAGGAGCTCTCCTATTTTCCAAAGAAGAAAAGTGAGAAATACACTTTTCAAATCCATCTTAGGAAGCTTAGGATGGCCCTCTAATCTTTTCTAACACTCACTAGGCTTCAATCTAATATGGGAATGATCATTTCAAATTGCATTAGGAGGAGTATATCACCCCCTACCAGTCGAATGGCTGACACCTCCCTTGTTGTTTTGATCCAATTGACCATATTGGAGGGGTTGTTTGATGTATTTAGAGTTGGAACATGGTCAGTTTGAGATCTTGAGTGGATTACAAACCTCCCATGTGCATCAAATTAAGTGGAAGGAGGATTTTGAATTGGCCAAATTGAGCAAGGGGGGTCGGGTTTCTCCTGGGTTCATTTGGGCTGACCCAACCCATTGGGTTGGGTGCACTACTCTTCATTGGGTCCACTTGAGCTATTGGGAAGACATCAAGTTGATATGAAGAGGGTATAACCAAATTACCCATAGATTAGTCAATAATTTATTATATGGCCTAGGGGTAGAATGGTCATTTAGCTAATTTTTCAATTTAGATATATTGGGTATGTGGAGAAACTAGATTTGGCAAAGTTTCATAAGATTTGGAATTCATTTGATAAGGTTCAGCTCATGTTGACTCATTTTGGTCAAAATGGGTCAACTTGGGTCAAGTTGACCAATTGGTCAAATTGGGTCAAACCAAGGGTTGAGTCATGTTCATATGACCATTTGAAATGTTTTGGTGGCTTTGGTTTGGTTCAATTTGGATTAGTTTTGAATTTGGCTCATATGACTTCATTTAGGTCAAATGAGTTAAGTTGACTTATTTGACCCATTTGACTTATTTGGGCTAGGTTATGGGTAGGTTTAGGTATGGTTAGTCATACAGAGTGGATTAGTGTCTTTATTTCTAGTCAATTTTGATTAAGTTTGAATTTAGCTGAACATGACCCCTTTAGTGAAGTTGGGTCTAAGGTCAATTTTTTTCTAGTTAATTGAGGCTTTGGTCAAGTTCAACAAGTGATTTGGAATGAACTTGACCCATTGGTTTGAATTAATTTGGCTTATGGTGGAATTTAGCTATGTTAGGTTTCATTTTGGGTTAAGTGTTAACTTGGTCAACCCTTAGGTTTGACTTGGTTTGACCTAATTTGATTGATTGATCATCCCATGATGATTGTTGATCATGATGAGTGGTATAGGTGAGTTTGATTCAATCCATTTTGGTTAGGATTAGAATTTGGCTCATAATTGTACTTTTGGTCACTTTGCATCAAGTGAGCATAAGTGGGTCAAATGGCTTGGTCAAAGCTTTATTTGAGCTTGATTGAACTTGCATATGGACTTATTATTGAAATATAAATCTTTTTGCAAGTTGATTGAAGTCAAATGGGTTTGGATCCATTTCACAATTTCATAATCAAAGGAAGAATATGAAAGGATTTAGGGTTTGATTTTTGAATTAGATTTTGATTTGGTGATTGAAGTTTACATTTATATTAGGATTCATGATTGTAGGGTTGATTGAATCTTGAAGGAAAATCAAGAGTTTGGCTTGATTTGAAATTGATTCGGCTAAGTTCAAGATTTTGACTTGAAAGGCTTAGGTTAGATTTTCAATAGATTTGAGTTTGATTTTTTTGGTTTGATTGTTTGAATTTATATTTCATTTATATATCTGAATATAAATAAGAATATAAATGGATCAAGAGAAAATTTCAAGGATTTGAAGTGGTTTGATCATGATTTAGGCTAAGTCCATTAAAGTGAATTTTTGGAGTTTGAAGATTGAATTTTTGAATTGGATTTGATTGATTTATATTTATATTTCATTTATATATGTGAATATAAATGAGAATATAAATGAGTTTTAAAGAATATCATGAATTAAAATTTATTTGATCATGATTTAAGTTAAGTCCTTAAGGGGGAACTTAAAGTACTTTGAAAATTTTCTTGAATTGATTTTGAGTTTTGAGTTTAGTTTGATTGGTTTGATTCTATATTTCATTTATATATGTGAATATAAATGAGAATATAAAATAATTATGAGAAAATCTTATGAGTTTGAATTGGTTTGATCATGATTTAGGTTAAGTCCTTAAAGGCAAATTTAAGGACTTTGGAAATTTTTGGATTTAAGAATTTCATTCATGAGTTTCAATCATGACTTTCAATTAAGAATTTAAATCACATGGAGTTGATTTGAGTTTGGAGAAAATCAAATAAGATTGATTTGGAGTTTAACTTGAAGGAAGGAAGGTGAAGAATGGTTCAAGCTAAGGGTAGGTAAGTTTTCCTAACATCCTTAAGGCCACTGTTCATATGGCTAATTTTTAAGTCTCTGGGCTGGGTGTCCACCTAATCACTAGATGTGTCTTAAGACTAAGGAACCCTTAAAGTCTAAGAGGAATCTTATCTCTAAGATGGAGAGGTTGAGAGCTCATTCTAAAAATGAGGTTAACAAAAGCCCAAACTCCATCACTACCACAAGTACACCATAAGGGAAGCACTCATTGCTTCTAATCAATGATCTCTACTTAACGAAATATTATAAATCATGTTTGAAAATAATCATCATCAATGAAAATTCCATTTCGAATTCAGTCTCTTCCATGTTGAAGGTTTTCTTGTTTGTGAATCTGCCATAATATGTTTAGGGAAGGTGTAAGAAACTCGAGTGGCATCCTATCCTTCATCAACACAACACAAATAGAAACTAGACACATAGATATAAAATAAACACATATCTTTTATCTTAGGCTACTCTTGGTCGGGCTGACTTGCTACCCTTCTAGTGTGTCACCCCAGTGGTCTTCTTGCTTTGGAGGATGTAAGTTTGCTACAGTTTCCTTCCTTACTAGGCCACTACACACTGATGAGCGTATTATTAGTTTGGTAGGCTTTACTACATGGTCGATAAGCTACCTCATGTTGGCTTTGTTTAAGAGTATGTGAGTATGCTATGCTTTCTTCTTGGATTAGCCTTCATGACCGACTGGGTCGAATATATTTGAGGTTTAGGATAAGTCCCCTAGTGGCTCCTTCCCTCTTTACTGCTTCAAGTCTGGGTCCAGTCCTTCCTTGGGGCTCCTGCAGCCAGTAGACTATCCCTTTGAATTTGTAAACTTAAGGTAGGTCAAGGATGATATAGCCCCTTCTTAGTGAGGCCATCACACACTGATAGGATCCATACAATAAATTAGATTAAATTAAACCCGATCTGATTTTTCTCAATGGAGTTAAATCACACCCTTCTTCCTAGTGGAGCCCCAATCATGTATAAACAAGTCAAGCAAATAAATGAAATTCAAAACCAACCTGCCTAGTGGAATAAAATTAAACCAACTCTGCCAATAGAGTCTAAATCAAAGAAGTCCAACCAAACTCGTATCCTCAGCGGATACATCCCTAAATAAATTTATGAAATCAGGCTCAAATCCTAATCCCTAGTAGATAGCCTGAACCTACTTTTTTAGTGGAAGGTTCATACGATCCCCATTCTGAGCCCATCTAGTAAATATGACTCCACATCAATTAAAAGAAAATAAGTTAAAGTTGATTCGATCTTAATCCTCGATGGATTATAGATTCTTAACCCTAGTGGATCTTCTTTCCATAAATCATATAATCAAATTAAATTCAAACCATATCCCCAACATATTTTCTTCTTATATGCCCTCAATGAAGACCCCTCACATGTCATGTCCAATGCATGTATGATCCCCTAGTGGACCTCCCTCCATCTCCACGACATGGAATTCTCATAAAATCATATTTCTTCTCTTATGAACACCTACTTTCCAAAAAGCCTAACAATGTGTTTGTTCAAATTACATCATCTTAACATTGTAATCAAAATTTTATGATTTGTGATGGTGCAAGCTCAAACTAACTATACAATATTATGCTAAACATATTATAGTTTGAATTAACACACTATATTATATTATAATATATGATGTTATATTATAATTTGTAATAATATAATATATTTTCTAACATTACACCTCATTAGAATCACTTAAAAGGAATAAATAACAAAAGTTTCTCAAAATATGAATAATGTTCATTTTCGATGTAAAATTGTTGTTTTTCTATTAGAAATGGTACAAAATAGCATAATTTTCGTGTTGCTTCTTGGTGTGTGTCATGAATTTGGCCAAATTCTTCAAATTAATATTTTTGTGAGTTTTGAACCAATATATTATAACAAAAGTAAAAAAATAATAAAATGTACAATAACATTTAGTAACACACCACCACATTCATATATATGTGAAGTTATATTGTTATGTACTTTATATTTAAATATGCTTTCATATAATGTATTATCTTACCTTACACCTTAAAATGAATCACTTTAAGAAAAACAATTATAAAATTTGGTCAAAAAATGAACATTTATTTTGGATGCAAAATTCCATTCTTTTGATTAAATGACACAACATAGCACACCCCCAATGATGTTCCCTAAATATTGCTTTAAATTTTGCCAAATCCCATCATCTCAGCCTATAAATCAATATTTTTATGAATTATATTAGTACAAACTCTACTATATCATACTATAACAAACTAAAATATTTTAACAACAAGTAGTAATACATAATACATGCATGATGCTACATTATGTTATGGCATTCTATATTATAATACACTATAAAATATTATATTATATTATATTATATTTCATATCACATCACAAGGGATTGCTTAAGATAAAAAATCATAAAATTAGTCTGAAGAATAAAAAACTATATATTTTAGTCGTTTCACCTACATATTTTATACTGAAATAATATATTATGATGTCATGATCTACCAATTATGAATTTGGCCAAATTCTACCATTTTAAAATCTAAATCAAAATTTTTATAAATAATGCTAGTGTATTAACTACATGATTGTAAAATACTAAAAGATTTTAAAATGCATAGAACAATATATTATGTTATATGATGCAATACAATGTTACAATATATAATATTAATTTTGAACATAAAATCATACTTTTAAACACAAGTAGTGTCACACCTTTGGCCTTTTATTCAAATTTAAAAAATTTCATCATCTTATTTATTAAATCAATATTTTTTATGATTTATAATAATATAGACTATAGGGCATAATACCATATTATACTAAAACATTTCAAACTATCTTATAACGCCAAAAAAACATCACTACATGCTCAAATACATGATACTATATTATACTATAATATATGGTATTATAATATGATTTAGGTTTAGGGTTTAAGGCATTCAAATCTCTAATAGTCAAGGGAAAGTCTTTTGCAGATATTTTCTTTAGCTACCATAACTATGTTAGGATTAGGTCATTTTTTAGATCTACTCTAATGAACTTTCATTAGGAGGTTTAGGTTTAAGGTTAGTTTAGGGTTTAGGTTTAGGGTTTAGGTTTGGGATTTAAGTTTAGGGTTTTGGGTTTTAGGTTTTGGGATTAGGTTTTAGGTTTTAGGGTTTAGGTCTTAGGTTTAGGGTTTTTGTTTTAGAGTTTTAGGGTTTAGGGTTTTAGGTTTATAGTTTAGGTTTAGGTTTAGGTTTAAGGTTTAGGGTTTAGGGTTTAGGGTTTATGTTTAATATTTTAGGTTTAGTTTATGGTTTAGGGTTTAAGGTTTTTTTAATTTTTAACAGAGAATAAATTCAGATTCAACATTTTTTTCTTTTTGATTTCATCAACAAAGTAGCAGCCTAAGTTTTCTAAAACAGAAGCAAAGACCTAAATAAAAAATGAGCACCATAGAAAATCAAAAGCCCTAGATAAGTAGAACTCTCGATATAAAGGCATAGTTTGAAAGTAGCAGTCGGATCGGTTGTTCTTGATTTCTCAGTTCCCATCAGTACCCGCCTCGAGTAGGGATATGCCATCATATCCCCGATCTCTCCCTTGCCACCACCCGCTATAATAATTGCTCCTCGCCTCCATAACCACTACTTCACTAACCACCACCTCCATATCAGATCCTCTACCACCACTATGATAGCTCACCTCGGCATTCGCCTCCCAGGTAGATTTAGGTGACTGGTTGGGGTGATGTTCCTATGTCAAGCTTTCATTCTTAGGGTTTAGGGTTTAGGGTTAGTTTAGGGTTTAGGTTTTGGGGTTTAGGGTTTAAGGTTGTAGGTATTGGGGTTTAGAGTTTAGGGTTTGCGATTTAGGGTTTAAGGTTTAGGGTTTTAGGGTTTAGGGGTTTAGGGTTTTGTTATAGAGTTTAGGGTTTAGGGTTTAGAGTTTAATGTTTTAGGGTTAAGGGGTTAAGGTTTAGGGTTGTAAGTTTAGGGTTTATGGTATAGGTTTAGTTTTAGGGTTTACACTTTAGGGTTTTATGTTTAGGACTTAGGGTTTAGGATTTTTTAAATTAAGTGAATCGGTAGGTTTACGTTTATTTAGTTTATTAAGTTTATTTTTTATTTATTTTATTTTATATTTTTATTTAGGTTTATTTTTATATTTATTTAGTTTAGTTTATTTATTTTAGTTTAGGTCTTTTATCTTAGTTTATCTTTTAGGTTTAGGTTTATTTTTTAGTTGATTTTTATTTTTATTTTATTTTTTATTTTTATTTTTAGGTTTAGGTTTTTAATTTATTTTTTAGGTTTAGGTTTTAAGTTTTTATTTTAGTTTTAGTTTTAGGTTTTATTTTTTATTCTAGGTTTAGGTTTATTTTTAGCTTATTTTATTTTATTTAGTTTAGGTTTATGTTCAAGTTTAGTTTATTTAGGTTTAGGTTTAGGTTTTATTTATTTCAGTTTAGCTTATTTTAGTTTAAGTTGAGGTTTATTTTATTTTGTTTATTTTATTTACATTTTAGGTTTCAATTTTTATAGTTTAGTGTTTAGGTTTTATTGTTTATTTATTTTTCAAATTTATTTTGGTTTAGGTTTTATTTAGTTTTTTTATTTTATTTTAGGTTTATTTTATTTTAAGTTTTTATTTTATTTATGTTTTTTTATTCTTAGGTTTATTTTATTTTTTAGTTTAGTTTAGATTTTTATTTATTTTATTTTAGTTTATTTTAATTTTGTTATTTTATTTTATTTTTAGCTTTTGGTTTGGGTTTTAGTTTAGGCTTTAATTTTATTTTATTTGTCTTAATTTGTTTAGGTTTAAGTTTATTTATTTATTTTGATTTTAGGTTTTATTTAGTTTAAGTTTAAGTTTTTAGGATTTTAGGATTTAGGGTTTGTGTTTAGGGTTTTAGGGTTTATGGTTTAGGGTTAGGGTTTCGAGTTTAGTGTTTAGTGTTTATGCTTTATGGTTTAGAGTTTTGAGGGTTTATGATTTAGGGATAACTTAAGGTTTAAGATTAATTTAGGGTTTAGGGATTTTAAGGTTTAGGGTTAGTTTAAGGTTTAGTGTTTAGAGTTTTAGGGTTTAGGGTTTAGGGTTTAAGGTTTGGGGTTATGGTTAGGGTTTATGGTTTAAGTTTAGGTTTAAGGTTTAGGGTTTTAGGGTTTGGGTTTTAGGTTTTTAGTTAGTTAGGTTTTAGGATTTAGTTCTTTAGGTTTAGGGTTTAGTGTTAGGGTTTAAGGTTAGGGTTTAGGGTTTTAAAGTAAATAATTTTATTTAGGTTTATTTAGTTTATTTTTTATTTATTTTACTTTACTTAATTTTTTTATTTTTATTTAGGTTTAGGTTTATTTTATTTTATTTTATTATTTTATTTAGGTTTAGGTTTTTTTTTTTATTATTAGGTTTTATTTAATTTAGTTTAGGTTTTTAGCTTATTATGATTTAGGGTTTAGGGTTTAGGGTTTGGGGTTTAGTGTTTTAGGTTTTAGAATTTTTAGGTTTAGGGTTTAGGGTTAAGGTTTAGGGTTTAGGGTTTAAGGTTTAGTGTTAAGGCTTTAGGGTTTAGGGTTTTGTGTTTAGGGTTTAGGGTTTAGGGTTAGCTTAAGTTTAGGGTTAGTTTATGGTTTAAGGTTGAGGTTTTAGGGTTTAGGGTTTAATGTTTAGGGTTTTAGGGTTTAGGGTTTAGTGTTTAGTGTTTAGGATTCAGGGTTTAGGGCTAAGGTTAGGGTTTAGGGTTTAGTTTTTTAAGGTTTAGGGTTTAAGCCTTTGGTTTAGGGTTTAAGGTTTATGGTTAGTTTTAGGTTTTTGGGTTTAGGGTTTAAGGTTTAGGTTTTTTTTTTAAAATTAAGTAAATTAGTAGGTTTAGGTTTATTTAGTGTATTACATTTTTTTATTTTAATTTAGGTTGATTTTTTATTTTTATTTAGCTTAGTTTATTTATTGAATGTTTGTTTATTTTTGTTTTGGTATATGTTTTCTTCTTTTTTTTAGGTTTAAGTTTTTATTTAGTTTTTATTTTATTTTATTTCAAGTTTCGTTTATTTTTATTTTATGTTTCATGTTTTTATTTTAAGGTTTATTTTATTTTTTAGTTAAGTTTAGGCTTTTCTTTATTTTATTTTAGTTTAAATTTTTTTATTTTTTATTTTTATGTTTAAGTTTAGATTTAGGTTTTAGTTTAGGTTTTTATTTTATATTATTTTATTTTATTTAGGTTTAAGTTTTATGATTTATTTTTTTTAGGTTTTATTTAGTTTAGGTTTAGGTTTTTAGGTTTTTAGGGTTTAGGGTTTGGGGTTTAGAGTTTGGGGTTTAGGATTTAGGGTTTAGGGTTGTAGGTTTTAAGATTAGGGTTTTGGGTTTAGGGTTTCAAGGTTTAGGATTGAGGGTTTATGATTTAGGGTTTTAAGTTTTAGGGTTTAAGGTTAGGGTTTTTTTTATTGAGTAAAGTCATAGGTTTTGGTTTATTTAGTTTATTTTTTATTTATTTTTTCTTATTTTATTTTTTATTTTTATTTTAGTTTATTTTAGTTTTTTTTTTTAGTTTAGTTTAATTATTTGAGGTTTATTTATTTTAGTTTAGGTTTTTTATTTTAACTTATTTTCTAGGTTTAGGTTTAGGTTTATATTTTAGTTTAGTTTTATTTTATGTTTTTTAGGTTTAGGTTTTACTTTTTATTTTTAGGATTAGGTTTAGGTTTTTATTTTATTTTTTTAGGCTTAGGTTCTAGGTTTTTATTTTAGGTTTATTTTTAGGTTTTAATTTTTAATTTAGATTAGGTTTTTATGTATTTTATTTTAGTTTATTTTTTTTTCTATTTCATTTTTAGGTTTAGGTTTAGGCTTAGGTTTCAGATTAGTTTTTTATTTTATTTTATTTTGGTTTAGGTTTTTTTATTTATTTTATTTTTATGTTTTATGTAGTTTAGGTTTAGGATTTTATCTTTTTAGGGTTTAGGGTTAGTTGAGGGTTTAGGGTTTATTGTTTAGGGTTTGAGGTTTAGGGTTTAGGGTTTAGGGTTTAGAGTTCAGGGTTTATGGTTTAGGTTTTAGGGTTTAGAGTTTATGGTTTTATGGTTTAGGGTTTAAAGTTTAGGATTTAAGGTTTTTAGGATTTAGGTTTAGGGTTTATGGTTTAGGTCTAGGGTTTAGGTTTTAGTTTAGGGTTTAGGGTTTCTGGTATTTTTTTAATAGAGAACAAATTCAAATTCAACATTTCTTCTTTTCGATTTCATCAACCAAATAACACCAAGTTTTTATGACAAGTGATGACATAGGTAAAAAATGAACACACATAGAGCAAATTAAAATCCCTAGATAACTAGAACTATCTCTACTATAAAGACATAGTTCCAAAAGTAGCAGATCGGATTGGTCATTCTTAAGTTTCTCTAGTTCTCATCAGACCCACCCCACCCTCTAGAATAGCAAGATCCACCATCGTATCCCAGATTTCTCCTTTCACCACCACCACATCTGTAATCTTCATCGCTCCTCTTACCCCCATAACCACCACTGCTCATACCACCATCTCCATATTCACCAGCACCTCCAGATACCCCACCACCACTATGATAATTTAGGCTTCACCTCCTATCTAAGCTGAGCGGTGATGTTATGTTTAGGGTTCTATCCATTCTTATGGTTTAGATTTATTAGGTATTATGGTTTAGGTTTATTTTTTAATTTATTTAGTTACTTTAGATTTAGGTTTAGGGTTTGGTGTTTAGGGTTAGGGTTTAGGGTTAGGGTTTAGGGTTTAGGGTTTAGGTTTTGGTGCAGTGTTTAGGCTTTAGAGTTTAGGGTTTTGGGGGTATAGGGTTAGTTTACGGTTTATGGTTTTGGGTTTAGGGTTAGTTTTAGGGTATAGGGTTTATGGTTTAGAGTTTAGGAGTTAGGCTTTAAGGTTTAGGGTTTAGGATTTAGGGTTTAGAGTTCTTTTTAAAAATTAAGTAAACCGGTAGGTTTAGGTTTATTTAGTTTATATAGTTCATTTTTTTACTTATTTTAGTTTATTTTATTTTTTATTTTTTTATTTTTTATTTAGTTTAGTTTATTTATTTTAGTTTAGGTTTTTTATTTCATTTACCTTTTAGGTTTAGGTTTAGGTTTATGCTTATTTTTTGATTCATTTTATTTTTATTTTACTTTTTAGGTTTAGGTTTTATATTTTTATTTTTAGGTTTAGGTTTAGGTTTTTAGTTTATTTTTTTAGGTTTACATTTTAGGTTTTTATTTTATTTAATTTTTTTTATTTTATTCAAGTTTAGGTATTTTTAGTTATTTTAGTTTAAGGTTTCAATTAGTTTAAGTTTAGGTTTTTAGGTTTTTAGGCTTTAGGGTTTAAGGTTTAGGATTTTGGATTTAGGGTTTAGTGTTTAGGGTTGTAAGTTTTAGGGTTTAGAGTTTAAGGTTTAAGGTTTAGGGTTTTAGGGATTAGGGTTTAGGATTTAGGGTTTAGGTTTTAGGGTTTTAAGGTTTAGGGTTTAGGGTTTAGGGTTTAATGTTTAAGGTTTAGGGTTTATTTATTTATTTTTATTATTACGTTATTTAATTTTTGTTAAATTTAGTAAACTGGTAGGTTTAGGTTTACTTAGTTTATTTAGTTTATCTTTTATTTATTATAGTTTATTTTTAGTTTTATTTTTTTTTTTTATTTAGTTTAATTTATTTATTTGAAGCTTATTTATTTTAGTTTATTTTTTAGGTTTAGGTTTATTTTTTAGTTGAGTTTTATTTTTATTTTTATTTTTACTTATTAGGTTTAGGTTTTTTATTTTTATTTTTAGGTGTAGCTTTAGGTTTTTATTTTATTTTTTAGGTTAAGGTTTTAAGTTTATTTTTAGGTTTTATTTTTTAATTTAGGTTTATGTTTATTTTTAGTTTAGTTTATTTTATTTTGTTTAGGTTTAGGTTTAAGTTTAATTTATTTTAGGTTTTATTTATTTTAGTTTAGTTTATTTTAGTTTAGGTTTAGGATTAAGTTTATTTTTTAAATTTTTTTTATTTTAGGTTAAGCTTTTACTTTTAGTTTAGGGTTTGGGTTATATTTTTTAATTATTTTTAGGTTTATTTTTTAGGTTTATGATTATATTTAGTATTTATTTTATTTTATTTTATTTCAAGTTTATTTTATTTTTATTTTACGTTTCATTTTTATTATATTTAGGTTTTTTATGCTTAGGTTTATTATAATTTTTAATTTAGTTTAGATTTTTATTTATTTTATTTTAGTGTTTTATTATTTTTTATTTATTATATTTTTAGGTTTAGGTTTAGGTTTAAGTTTAGGTTTTTATTTTATGTTATTTTATTTTATTTAGTTTTATGTTTTCTTAAAGTTTTTTTTAGGTTTAGGTTTTTTTGTGGTTTTGTGTTTAGGGTTTATGGTTTAGAGTTTAGGTTTTACGATTTTTGGTTTAATGTTTAGGGTTTAATGTTTAGGCATTAGGCTTTAGGGTTTTTAGGGTTTAGGGTTTAAGGTTTAGGGTTTAGGGTTCGGGTTAGGGTTTAGGTTTTAAGGTTTAGGGGTTAGGATTTAAGGTTTTTTAGAGTTTAGGGTTTAGGATTTTTTCTTAAATTAAGTAAACTTATAGGTTTAGGTTTATTTAATTTATTTTTTATTTTAGTTTATAAGATTTTTTAAATTTTATTTAGGTTTATTTTTATTTATTTAGATTATTTTATTTATTTTAGTTTGGGTTTTTTATTTTAGTTTATTTTTAAATGTTTAGGATTAGCTTTATGCTTATTTTTTAGTTTAGTTTTATTTTTATTTTATTTTTTAGGTTTAGTTTTTATGGTTTATTTTTATGTTTAGGTTAAAAATTTTATTATATTTTTTTAGGTTTAGGTTTTAGGTTTTTATTTTAGTTTTATTGTTAGGTTTAATTTTTTAGTTTAGATTTATGTTTATTTTTAGTTTATTTTATTTTATTTAGTTTAGGGTTTAGGTTTAGTTTACTTTTGGTTGAAATTTAAGTTTTATTTATTTTAGTTTTGGTTTAGGTTTATTTTATTTTGTTTATTTTAGGTTTAGTTTTTTTTAAGTTTAGGATTTAAATTTTATTTTAGTATTATTTTACATTTATTTTTTAGGTTTAGGATTTTATTTAGTTTTATTTTATTTTATTCAGGTATATTTTATTTTTTATTTTACATTTAGTTTTCTTTATTTAGCTTTTTATTTTTAGCTTTTTTAATTTGTTAGTTTAGCTTAGGTTTTTATTTATTATATTTAATTTATGTTTTATTTTTAATTTTATTTAATTTTTCACATTCAAGTTTAAGTTTAGGTTTAGGTTTAGATTTTAGTTTAAAATTTTATCTTATTTTATTATTTTATTATGTAGGTTTAGGTTTTTATGATTTAGATTTTATTTATTTTAGGTATAATTTTTTAGGTTTTTAGGGCTTAGGGTTTAGGGTTTAGGGTTTAGGGTTTAGTGTTTAAGGTTGTAGGTTTTAGGGTTTAGGTATTCACGATTTTAGGGGTTAGGGTTTAGGGTTTTAAGGTTTTGGGTTTAGGGCTTAGGGTTGTAGGTTTAGAGTTCACGGTTTAGGGTTTAGGTTTAGTTTTAGGATTTAGGGTTTAAGGTTAGGGTTTTTTTATTAAAAAACTTTTAGGTTAGGTTTATTTATTTTTTATTTATTTTAGTTTTTTTAGTTTATTTTATTTTTAATTTTTATTTCTATTTAGTTTAGTTTAATTATTTTAGGTTTATTTATTTTAATTTAGGTTTTTTATTTTAGTTTATTTTATTTAGGTTTAGGTATATTTTAGTTTGGTTTTATTTTATTTCTTAGGTTTAGGTTTTATTTTTTTATTTTTAGGTTTAGGTTTAGGTTTTAATTTTATTTTTTTAGGTTTAGGTTTTAGATTTTTATTTCAAGTTTATATTTAGGTATTTTTTTTCTAGTTTAGTTCAGGTTTTTATGTATTTTGTTTTAGTTTAGTTTTTACTTTTTCTTTTATTTTTTGTATGTTTAGGTTTAGGTTATTTTATTTTGGTTTAGGTTTTTTATTTATTTTATTTTTAAGTTTTATTTAGTTTAGGTTTGGGTTTTTAACTTTTTAGGGTTTAAGGTTTGAGGTTAATTGAGGGTTTAGGGTTTAAGGTTTAGGGTTTGGGGTTTAGGGTTTAGGGTTTAGGGTTTATGGTTTAGGGTTTAGGGTTTAAGGTTTATGGTTTAGGTTTAGGGGTTTAGGGTTTAGGGTTTATGGGTTTATGGGTTTAGGGTTTAGGGTTTAGGGTTTAGGGTTTAGGGTTTATGGTTTAGGTTTTAGGTATAGGGTTCAAGTTATAGTTTATGGTTTAGTATTTTTAGTTTTTTATATTAATAGAGAACAAATTTAGATTCAACATTTCTTCTTTTTAATTTCATCAACCAAATAGCACACCAAGTTTTTTAAGACACAAGCGATGACATAGATAAAAGCGAAACATAGCAAATAAAACCCTAGACTAAAATAGTCAACTAAAATATATAGTTCCATAAGTAGCGGTCAGTTAGTTTCTTGGGTTTCGAGTTCCCATGAACCACGGCCTCTCAGTAGTGGGATCCACCATGGTTCCCAACTCTCCCTCCACCACCACCATTTGTAATCTTCATGCTCCTCTTGCCTCCATAACCACCCTTTTTCGACCACCACCTCCATATCCAGACCACCATCCTCCACCATCACTATGATATGCCTCGCCTTCTCCTCCCTTTAGATCTAGGCGAGTGGTTGGATGTTATTCCTACCGTCAAAGTTCTACCCATTCTTATGGTTTAGGTTCATTAGGTATTAGGGTTTAAGTTTATTTTTTTAATTTTTTTAGTTACTTTAGGTTTAGGTTTAGGGTTTGGTGTTTAAGGTTAGGGTTTAGGGTTTAGAGTTAAGAGTTTAGGGTTTAGGGTTTTAGTGTTTATGCTTTTAGGGAATAGGGTTTAGGGTTATGGTTTAGGGTTTAGGGTTTAGGGTGTAGTGTTTAGGATTTAGGGTTTAGAGTTTTGAGGGTATAGGGTTTAGGGTTTAAGGTTAGTTTAGGGTTTAGGGTTTAATGCTTTTTTCTAAATATTAAGCAAACTGATAGGTTTAGGTTTAGTTAGTTTATATAGTTTAATTTTTTTTATATTTATTTTTTTATGTTTAATTTTTTTATTTAGGTTTATTTCTATTTTATTTAGTTTAGTTAATTTATTTTAGTTTAGGTTTTTTATTTAATTTATTTTTTAGGTTTAGGTTTAGGTTTATGCTTATTTTTTAGTTTAGTTTTATTTTTATTTTATTTTTTAAGTTTAAGTTTAATTTTTTTTATTTTTATGTTCACGTTTAGGTTTTTATTTTATTTTTTTAGGTTTAGGTTCTAGGTTTTTATTTTAGGTTTAGTTTTAGGTATTATTTGTTTAGTTTAGGTTTAGGTTTATTTTGAGTTTATTTTATTTTATTTAGTTCTGATTTAGGTTTAGTTTATTTTATGTTTAGGTTTAGGTTTTTTTTCTTTTAGTTTAGTTTATTTTAGTTTAGGTTTAAATTTATTTTATTTTATTTATTTTAGGTTTAGGTTTTTTTTTGTTTAGGTTTTAGGTTTTACTTTTTATTTATTTTTGATTTTATTTCTGTATTTATTTTTAGGTTTTATTTTTAGGATTATTTTTTAGGTTTAGTTTTTATTTAGTTTTTATTTTATTTTATTTTATTTTTTTATTTTTATTTTTATTTTATTTTTTTATTTTATTTTAGTTTTTCTATTTTTATGTTTATTTTATTTGTTTAGTTTAGGTTAGGTTTTCATTTATTTTATTTTAGTTTAGTTTTTATTTTTTATTTTATTATATTTTTATTTTTAGGTTCAGGTTTAGGTTTTGGTTTAGGTTAAGGTTCTAGTTTAGGTTTTTATTTTATTTTGTTTTTTTAATTTTGTTCAGCTTTAGGTTTTTTTATTTATTTTATTTTTAGGTTTTATTTAGTTTAGGTTTATGTTTTTAGGTTTTTAGGGTTTACGGTTTAGGGTTTAGGGTTTGGGATTTAGGGTTTAGTGTTTAGGTTTAGGATTTTTTTTAAAATAGTGGTAATGATAATTAGTTTATTAAAATAATTAACAAATAGTCGTCAGATCAAACGGTTATTTTGTTTAGTTTATTTAGAGAGAGATTTTTATTTTAAATAAATTATTTAAAATATATATTAAAGAAATTTTTTTTATAAATATTTAACAACTAAATATTTATATATTTAGTTATTAATTTTTTTATTTTATATAATTAAATATATAATTTAAAATATTTTTTTATTATATAAATTTATAAATTTATTTAATATTTTTTTATTAATTAATATAATTATGTAATATATATTTTTTTAATTTTTGTTATTATATATAATATTTTAAAATATATAAAAAATAAATTAGAAAGAATAAATTATATATAAATATTTTATAAACTATATAAATAAAGTAATTTTTATTATATATTAATATATTATATATGTATATATAATTATATATGTTTATATTATATATATGTTTTTTTATATATTTTTATATATATATATATATATATATATATATATATGTATATATATATTTATATTATATTTATATTATATTATAATTAGTTTATTTTATATATTTAAATTTTATATTTTTAGGTTTATATAAATAATTTATATTTTATATAAATTATTTATATATTATATATTTTATATATATATATATATATATATATATATATATATATATATATATAAAGTTATTTATTTTTTATTTGTTTCTTTTTTTATATTAGTTTTTATTTATTATATAAATATTTAGTTATTTATATTTTATAAAATATTTTTTATATATATATATTATATATATATTATATATATATATTATATTTTATATATATTTATTCATTTCTTTATTTATTTATTAAAATATTTATTTATTTATTTTTTTTATATTTTTTATATTTTTTATATTTTTTTGTTATTATTATTATTAAGACTTATATTAATAAATATATATATATTAATATATTTTTTTATATATTTATAAATTATTTTATTATTTTATAAAAATTTTTATAATTTCATATAAATTTAAATTTATAAATATAAATATATATATTCTTTATTTATTTATAATAATATTTTATATTTTATTTATATATTTTAAAAATTATATATAATAAAAATATATATTATACATAATTATATTAATTAATAAAAAAATATTAAATTTATAAATTTATATATATAATTAAAAATATTTTAAATTATATATTTAATTATATATATAATATAAAATTAATATAAAAATAAAATATAAAAATATTTTAAATTATATACTTTAAATAATTATATTATTTAAAAAATTAATAAAATTCTCTCTCTCTCTCTCTCTCTCTCTTTTCTCTCTTATTTCTCTCTCTCTCTCCCGATAAACCACAAAAAAAAAAAAAAAAAGGTGTGTTAGCGGTAAATATTGTCTTTGACTATTTTTGCTAATTATATTTTTTATGCTAAATAACTAATTATCATTTTAGCTTTTTTAAAATAATCCCTAAGTTTTATGGTTTAGAGTTTCGGATTTAGGGTTTAGGGTTTAGGTTTTAGGGTTTATTTATTTTTATTTGTTTTTATTTTTATTAAATTAATTAAACTTGTAGGTTTAAGTTTAATTAGTTTATTTTATATTTATTTTAGTTTATTTTATTTTTTATTTTTATTTTTATTTATTTTAGTTTATTTATTTGAGATTTATTTATTTTAATTTATTTTTTATGTTTTGGTTTATTTTTTACTTGAGTTTTATTTTTATTTTATATTTTTGGTTTAGCTTTTATTTTTTATTTTTAGGTTTAGCTTTAGGTTTTTATTTTATTTCTTTAGGTTTAGGTTTTAGGTTTTTATTTTAGGTTTATTTTTAGGCTTTATTTTTTAGTTTAGGTTTAGGTTTATTTTTAGTTTATTTTATTGTATTTAATTTGGGTTGAAGTTTAAGTTTAGTTTATTTTAGGTTTAGGTTTCAATTTTATTTACTTCAATTTAGTTTATTTTAGTTTAGGTTTATTTTGTTTATTTTATTTTTCTTTTAATTTTAGTTTTTATTTTTAGGTTTGTGTTTGGGTTTTATTTTTATTTATTTTAGCTTTATTTTAGGTTTAGGTTTTATTTATTTTTATTTTATTTTATTTTACATTTATTTTATTATTATTTTAAGTTTACTTTTTATCTTATTTAGGTTATTTATTCTTAGGTTTATTTTATTTTCTTATTTAGTCTAGGTTTTTATTTATTTAATTTTCGTGTATTTTTATTTTTATTTTATTATATTTTTAGGTTTAGGCTTAGGTTTTAATTTAGGTTTTTATTTTATTTAGGTTTATGTTTTTTTTATTTATGTTTTTTTAGGTTTTATTTAGGTTTAAGTTTTCTTTTGGGTTTAGGGTTTAAAGTTTAGGTTTTAAGGTTTAACATTTAGGGTTTAGGGTTTAGTGTTTATGTTTTAGGCTTTAGGCTTTTTAGGGTTTAGGGTTTAGGGTTTAGGGTTAGCTTAGGGTTTATTGTTAGTTTATGTTTAGGGTTTAGGGTTTAAGGTTTAGGGTTTAGGGTTTAGGGTTTAGGGATTTTAGGGTTTAGGATTAATGATTTTGGGTTAGTTTAGCATTTAGGGTTTAGGTTTTTAGGGTTTAGTGTTTAGGGTTTAGGGTTTAGGGTTTAGGGTTATGGTTTAAAGTTTAGGGTTTAGGATTTTTTTCTTTTTATTTATTCTTAATTTTTTATTTTTTTTAAAAAATAAGTGTTTATTTATTTTAGTTCATTTTAGTTTTATTTTTTATTTATTTATTTGTGGTTTATTTATTCTAGTTTATTTTTAGGTTTAGGTTTAAGTTTATTTTTTAGTTGAGTTTTTTTAATTTTATTTTTTTGGTTTAGGTTTTATTTTTTATTTTTAGGTTTAGCTTTTGGTTTTTCTTATATTTTTCTAGGTTTAGGCTTTAGGTTTTTATTTTAGGTTTTATTTTTTAAATTAGGTTTAGGTTAATTTTTAGTTTATTTTATTTTATTTAGTTTTTGTTCAGGTTTAAGTTTAGTTTATTTTAGTTTTAGGTTTAGGTTTATTTTGTTTATGTTATTTTTATTTTAGGTTAAGTTTTTATTTTTAGTTTAGAGTTTGGGTTTAATTTCTTATTTATTTTTAGGTTTATTTTTTAGGTTTAGGTTTTCTTTTAGTTTTTATTTTATTTTATTTCAGGTTTAATTTATTTTTATTTTACATTTACTTTTTATTTTATTTAGGTTATTTATTCTTAGGTTTATTTTATTTTTTAGTTTGGTTTATTTTTTTAATTTATTTTAATGTATTTTGGTTTTTATTTTATTTTATTTTTAGGATTCAATTTAGGTTTGAGTTTAAATTTTTATTTTATTTATTTTTTATTTTATTTAGGTTTATGTTTTTTATTCATGTTTTTTATGTTTTATTTAGGTTTAAGTTTTTTTTTTTTGGGTTTAGGGTTTAAGTTTTAGGGTTTAAGATTTAGGGTTTAGGGTTTAGTGTTTAGGCTTAAGCCTTTAGGGTTTTTAAGGCTTAGGGTTTTAGGTTTTGGGTTAGCTTAGGGTTTATGTTAATTTTAAGATTTAGGGTTTAGGGTTTTTACGGTTTAGGGTTAGTTTAGGGTTAAGGTTTTAGGGTTTTAGTTTTAGGGTTTAGGGTTTAGGGTTAGGGTTACAGTTTAGGGTGTAGGGTTTGGGGTTTAGGGTTTAGGGTTTATGGTTTAGGATTTAGGGTTTATGGTATAGGGTTTAAGATTTAGGGTTTAGGGTTTAGCGTTTAAGGTTTAGGGTTTTTTTTAATTAGGTAAACTAGTAAGTTTAGGTTCTCTTTAGTTTTTGTAGTTTGTTATTTATGTATATTATTTTATTTTATATTTTAATTTTATTTACATTTATTTTTTGTTTTTATTTAATTTATTTTAGGTTTAATTTATTTTATTTTAAGTTTTTTATTTAGTTTATTTTTTAGTTTTAGGTTCAGGTTTATGTTTATTATTTGGCGTATTTTTAATTTTATTTTTTAGTTTAAGTTTAGGTTTATTTTTAGTTTAGTTTATTTGATTTAGTTTAACATTTAGGATAAATTTATTTTATGTTTAGGTTTTGGCTTTATTTATTTTAGTTTAGTTTATTATAGTTTAGTTTTAAGTTTATTTTATTTTATTTATTTTTGGTTTAGGTTTTATTTTTTGATTATTTTAAGTATATTTTTTTTGTTTAGGTTTTTATTTAGTTTTTATATTATTTTATATTTTGTTTATTTTATTTTATTTATTTTAAGTCTATTTTTAGATTTAAGTTTTATTTAGTTTTATTTTATTTTATTTTAGGTTTAATTTGGTTTTAATTTTATTTTAGTTTTATTTTATTTAGCATTTTTATTTTTTGGTTTATTTTATTTTTTAGTTTAGTTTAAGTTTGAAATTATTTTATTTTAGTTTTTATTTTTTATTTTCATTTATTTTTAGGTTTATGTTTAGGTTTAGGTTTAAGTTTAGTTTTAGGTTTTAGTTTAGGTTTATATTTTATTTTATTTTATTTTATTTAGGTTTAGGTTTTTTTATTTTATTTTTAGGTTTTATTTAGTTTAAGCTTAGGTATTTAGGTTTTTAGGGTTTAAGGTTTAAGATTTAGGGTTTGGGGTTTAGGGTTATAGGTTTTAGGGTTTAGGGTTTATAGTTAAGGGTTTAGGGCTTAGGGTTTTAGGGTTTTAGGGTTTAGGTTTTAGGGTTTAGGGTTTAAGGTTTAGGGTTTTCAGGTTTAGGGTTTAGGGCTATAGATTTAGGGTTTATGGTTTAGGGTTTAGGGTTTAGGGTTAGTTTTAGGGTTTTGGGTTTACGATTAGAATTATTATTTTATAATTTTTTTATTTTTAGGGTTTAGGGTTTTTTATTTAGGGTTTAGCGTTTAGGTTTTAGGTTTAGGTTTCATGTTTTAGTTTAGGATTTAGGGTTTTTAGTTTTTTTTAATAAAGAATAAATTCATATTCAACATTTCTTCTTTTTTTTCATCAACCAAGTAGTAACACACCAAGTTTTTTAAGACAAGATGACATAGATAAAAATGAGGCATAAGAAATAAAACCCTAGATAACATATATCTCTACTATAAAGACACAATTCTATAAGCAGCATATCGTATCGGGTGTTCTTCAGTTTTTCTAATTCCCATTAGAACCACCCTAGCCTCTAGCGGATCCACAACATAACCCCACATCATCACCACCATGGTAACCTCCATCTAGCCTCCAACACCACTACTCTTACCACCACCTCCAAATCCCCACCACCACTACAAACTCGCCTTCATCTCCACCTCGGATCTAGGTGATCTGGTTGAGTGATGTTTGACCATCAAGATTCTATCAATTCTTAGGGTTTAGGTTTAGGTTTAGGTTTATTAGGTTTTAGGCTTTATGTTTATTTTTTAATTTATTTAGTTACGTTAGGGTTAGGTTTAGGGTTTGGGGTTTAGGGGTTAGGGTTTAGGGTTAGGGTTTAGGGTTTAGGTTTAGGTTTAGGTTTATTTTTTAATTTATTTAGTTACTTTAGGTTTAGGTTTAGAGTTTGGGGTTTAGGTTTTAGGGTTTAGGGTTAAGGTGAAGATTCATCAACCATGTAGTAACACGTCAAGTTTTCTAAGAAATAAGCGATGGCATAGATAAAAAATGAGGATGCATAGAGCAAATAAAAACCCTAGATAAAAAAAACAATCTCTATAAAAGATTCTATAAAGCAGAGATCATATCGGGTGTTCTTGATTTCTAATTCCCATTAGAACCACGACCTCTAGTGGCGGATCCACCAACATAAGTTCCCTCTATCACCACCATGGTTGTAACCTTCAGCTCCAGCTCCATAACACCACTACTCTTACCACCACCTCAGGATCCACCATTACAATAACACACTTCACCTCCACCTCAGATCTAGCAGGTTGTGATGATGTTCCGTCAAGGTTCTATCAATTCTTAGGGAGGTTCAGGTTTATTAGGTTTTAGGCTTTATGTTTATTTTTTAATTTATTTAGTTACTTTAGGGTTAGGTTAAGGGTTTGGGGTTTAGGGTTTAGGGTTTAAGGTTTTGGGTTTAGGTTTATTTTTTATTTTATTTAGTTACTTTAGGTTTTGGTTTAGAGTTTGGGGTTTAGGGTTTAGGGTTTAGGGTTAGGGTGAAGGTTTAGGGTTTAGGGTTTAGGGTTTAGGGTTTATGGTTTAGGGTATAGGGTTTTATGGTTTATGCTTTTTTTAGGAGACCCATGTGGGAATTTTACCACAAAAAAAGGGTTCAAGGTCCTTAAAGGATAAACTCTAAACTACTACTCAAAACTACTGTAGTTTATGGTTTTATGCTTTTAGGGTTTAGACTTAGGGTTAGTTTAGGGTTTAGGTTTAGGGTTTAGGGTTTAGGATTTATGATTTATGACTTAAGGTTTAAGGTTTAGTTTAGGGTTTTATTTAAGGTTTTATTTTAGTTTAGGGTTTAGGGTTTTAGGGTTTAGGTTTGAGATTTATTTAGGATTTATGTTTAGTAGGTTTCAAAGTTTTAGTTTAGGTTTAGGTTTAGGTTTTAGTTTAGGTTTTAGTTTTAGGTTTAGGGTTTTAGGGTTTAAGGTTTAGGTTCTCAGGTTTTAGTTTCATATTTTAGTTTAGGTTTAGGTTTCTATGGTTGATTCTAGTTTGATTAGTAAGTGGCGTTAAAAATTTTGGGTTAATTTAATGGGATGACCTCTAGCTCCCATAATTTTCTTGGGATTTATTGCTCACTTAATTAGGAATATTGACTAATTAAACTCTAAGTACTCTTTTAAGTTAATTAATGACTAATTAATACCATGAATAATAATAAATTGGTAAACTAAGTTTATTAATCTTTGCTCAATAGTAAATGAACTAAGGAATATGGTTTAGGGTTTAGGTTTTGGATTTTAGAGTTTATTTAGTTTAGGGTTTAGGTTATTTAGGTTTGGGGTTTAGGTTTGTTTAGGTTTAGGTTTTTTAAGGCTTTAGGGTTTAGGGTTTATGGTTTTTAGGGTTTAGGGTTTAAGTTTTAAGTCTAGGGTTTAGGTTTTAGTTTAGGGTTTAGGGTTTATGATTTAGGTTTTAGGTTTAGTTTATTTTAGGTTTAGGGTTTTAATTTGTTTTTAAGTTTAAACTTAGGGTTTTGGGTTTAAGTTTTAGTTTAGGTTTAGTTTAGGGTTTAGGGTTTTTATAGTTTAGGGTTTAGGGTATATGGTTAGCTTATGGTTTAGGGTTAGTTTTTTGAGATTAGGGTTTAGATTATATGCTTTAGTGTTTAGGGTTTTTAGGTTTTATGGTTTAGGGTTTTAGGGTTTAGGGTTTATGGTTTAAGGTTTAGGGATAGGGTTAGGGTTTAGGGTTTAAGGTTTAAGGCGTAAGGTTTACGGTTTAGGGTTTAGTGTTAGTTTAGGGTTTAGGGTTTAGGGTGTACTGTTTAGGGCTATAGGTTCAAAGTTGTAGGTTTGGGTTGTATGTTTAGGGCTGAGGGTTTAGGGTTAATTTTAGAGTTTTAGGCTTAGGGTCTAGGGTTTAAGATTTTGGGTTTAGGTTTACGATTTAAGGTTTTGGGTCTTTTAAAATTAGGTAAACCGGTAGGTTTAGGTTTTTCTTCAGTTTTTTTAGTTTATTTTTTTATTTATTTTAGCTTATTTTAGCTTTTATTTCTATTTATGTTTACTTTTTATTTTTATTTAGTTTATTTTAAGTTTATTTATTTTAGTTTAGGTTTTTATTTTAGTTTACTTTTTGGGTTTAGGTTTAGGTTTATGTTTATTTTTTAGTTTAGTTTTATTTTTATTTTATTTTTTAGGTATAGGTTTTATTTTTTATTATTAAGTTTAAGTTTAGGATTTTATTTTATTTTCTTAGGTTTTGGTTTTAGGTTTTGATTTTAGGATAATTTTTAGGTTTTATTTGTTTATTTAGATTTAGGTTTATTTTTAGTTTATTTTATTTAATTTAGGGTTCAAGTTAAGTTTATTTTAAGTTTAAGTTTAAGTTTAATTTATTTTAGTTTCTACTTAGGTTTATTTTATTTTATTTATTTTAGGTTTAGGTTTTGCTTTTTTAGTTTAAGGTATAGCTTTTATTTTTTAGTTATTTTTTAGGTTTAGTTTTTAGGTTTAGGTTTTTACTTTATTTTATTTTAAGTTTATTTTCTTTTTATTTCTCGTTTAGTTTTTATTTTATTTAGGATATTTATATTTAGGTTTATTTTACTTTTTTAGTTTAGCTTAGGTATTTATTTATTTTAGTTTTATTTAGTTTTTATTTTATATTTTATTATATGTTTAGCTTTAGATTTAGGTTTTAGTTTTGGTTTTTATTTTATTATATTTTTATATTTTATTTAGGTTTAAGTTTTTTATTTATTTTATTTTTAGATTTTATTTAGTTTAGGTTTAAGTTTTTAGGTTGTTAATGTTTAGGGTTGTAGGTTTTAGGGTTTTGGGTTTAAGGTTTAGGGTTTAGGGTTTAGGGTTTAGAGTTTAGGGTTTAGGATTTAGTGTTTAGGATTTAGGGTTTATGATTTTTTTAAATTAATTAAATTGGTAGGTTTAAGTTTATTTAGTATACTTAGTTTATTTTTTATTTATTTTAGTTTATTTTTTTATTTCTATTTAGGTTTATTTTTTACTTTTATTAAATGATTAGGGTTTATTTTTTTTTTATTGAATGATTAGGGTTTAGGGTTTAAGGTTTAGGGTTTATAATTTGAAGCAATTACCTATTTAGGAAGTATTGAATGATTTCAATATAATTGATAATTGATACCATCAAATGTTTTTTTTTAAAGTGTAGGGTTATAGGTATAGGGTTGTAGGTTTAGGGTTTAGGGTTTAGGGTTTAGGATTTAGGGTTTGGGTTTTAGGTTTAGGGTTTAAGTTTTAGTTTAGGGTTTAGAGTTTAGGGTTTTAGTGTTTAGGGTTTAGGGTTGTAGGTTTAGTGTTGTAGGTTTGGGATTAGTTTTAGGTTTAGGTTTTTATTTTCTTTTATTTCAGGTTTATTTTATTTTTATTTTAAGTTTAGCTTTTATTTTATTTAAGTTTTTTATTCTTAGGTTTATTTTATTTTATTTAGTTTAGTTTACGTTATTATTTATTTTATTTTATTTTTATTAGTTTATTTTATTTTTATTAGTTCATTTTATTTTATTTTTAGGTTTAGGTTTAGGTTTTAGTTTACATTTCAATTTTATTTTATTTATTTATTTTATTTTGGTTTAGGCTTTTTTATTTTTTTATTTTAGGTTTTACTTAATTTAGGTTTAAGTTTTTAGGTTTTAAGTTTTAAAGTAGGGTTTAGAGTTTAGGTTTTAGGGTTTAGGGTTTTAGGCTTTGGGGTTTTAGGGTTTTAGGGTTTAGGGTTGTGAATTACGATTTAGGGTTTAGGGTTTAGGGTTTAGTGTTTAGGCTTTAGGGTTTTTAGGGATTATGTTTTAGAGTTTAGGGTTTAAGGTTTTGGGTTAGCTTAGGGTTTAGGGTTTAGGGTTTAGGGTTTATGCTTTAGGGTTGTAGGTATAGGGTTCAATTTTTAGTATAGGGTTTACAATTTTTTAGGTTTTAAGGTTTAGGGTTGTAGGTTTAGTGTTGTAAGTTTAAGGTTAGTTTACATTTAGGTTTTTATTTAGTTTTCATTATATTTTCTTTTAGGTTTATTTTATTTTTATTTTACATTTAGTTTTTATTTTATTTAGGTTTTTTATTCTTAAGTTTATTTTATTTTATTTAGCTTATTCTAGGTTATTATTTATTTTATTTTATTTTATTTTTATTAGTTTATTTTATTTTATTTTTATGTTTAAGTTTAGGTTTTCATTTATGTTTTTTTATTTTATTATTTTATTTTGTTTAGGTGGTTTAGGTTTATTTATTTATTATATTTATAGGTTTTACTTAGTTTAGGTTTAAGTTTTTAGGTTTTTAGGGTACTCAGTTTAGGTTTTAGGGTTTAAGGTTTAAGGTTTAGGGTTTTAGGGTTTGGGGTTTTAGGGTTTAGGGTTTCGAGTTAGGGTTTAGGTTTTAGTGTTTAGAGTTTAGTGTTTAAGCTTTATAATTTAGGGTTTTTAGTGTTTAGGGTTTAGGGTTTAGGGTTTAGGGTTAGGGTTTTTTAGGGTTTAAGGTTTTTGGTTTTGGGTTGGAGGTTAGGGTTTAGGGTTTAATGTTAATTTTAGGGTTTAGGGTTTAAGGTTTAACATTTAGGATTTAGGGTTTAGGTTTAGGGTTTAATTATAATTTGAAGCACTTACATGTAAGTATTGAATTAATTAATATAATTGATAATTGATACCGTCCAATGTACTTTTTTTAAAAAGTATAGGGTTGTAGGTTTAGGGTTTAGGATTTAGGTTTTATGTTTAGGGTCCAGGTTTTAATTTAGGGTTTAGGGTTTAATTTTTTTTTAAGTTTTAGGATTTAGGGTTGTTGGTTTACTGTTGTAGGTTTAGGTTAGTTTTAGGTTTAGGTTTTTATTTTATTTTATTTTACATTTATTTAATTTTATATTAGGTTTATTTTATTTTTATTTAGGTTTTTTATTCTTAGGTATATTTTATTTTTTGTTTAGTTTAAGTTATTATTTATTTTATTTTTGTTTATTTTTAGTAGTTTATTTAATCATTTTAGGTTTAGGTTTAGGTTTTAGTTTACATTTTTATTTTATTTTATATTTTGTTTTATTTAGGTTGAAGTTTTCTTATTTATTTTAATTTTAGGTTTTACTTAGGTTTGGTATATGTTTTTAGGTTTTTACGGTTTAGGGTGTAGGGTTTAGGGTTTTAGTATTTATGGTTTAGGGTTAGGGTTTAGGGTTTAGGGTTTAGTGTTTAGGCTTTAGGCTTTAAGTTTTTTAGGGTTTAAGGTTTGAAGCACTTACCTATTTAGGAAGTATTGAATGATTTCAATATTATTGATAATTGATACCATCCAATGTATTTTTTTTTTAAGTATAGGATTGTAGGTTTAGGGTTTATGGTTTATGGTTTATGGTTTAGGGCTTAGGGTTTATGGTTTATGGTTTATGGTTTAGGGCTTAGGGTTTAGGGTTTAGGGTTTAGGATTTAGGGTTTAGGTTTTAAGTTTAGGGTTCAGGTTTTAGTTTAGGGTAGGATTTATTAGAGTTTAGGGTTTAGGGTTGTAGATTTAGTGTTGTAAGTTTAGGGTTTGTTTTAGGTTTAAGGTTTTATTTAGTTTTATTTTATTTTATTTTATTTTAGGTTTATTTTTTTCATTTTATGTTTAGTTTTTATTTTATTTAGGATTTTTTACTCTTAGGTTTATTTTATTTTATTTAATTTAGTTTATGTTATTATTTATTTTATTTCAATTTTATTTTATTATTTTATTTTATTTTATTTATAGATTTTGGTTTAGGTTTACTTTACATTTTTGTTTTATTTTTTATTTTATTTTATTTAGGTTAAAGGGTTTTTATTTATGTTATTTTTAAGTTTTACTTAGTTTAGATGTAAGTTTTTAGGTTTTTACGGCTTAGGGTTTAGGCTTTAGGGTTTAGGGTTTAGTGTTTAGAGTTTAAGCTTTAGGGTTTAGAGTTTTTAGGGTTTAAGGTTTAGGGTTTAGGCTTTAGCATTTAGGGTTTAGGGTTTATGGTATTTTTCAATTAAGTAAAACCATAAGTTTAGGTTTATTTAGTATATTTTTTATTTATTTTGGTTTTTTTATTTAGATTTATTTTTTATTTTTTACTTAGTTTAGTTTATTTTTTAGGTTAGGTTTTGTATTTTAGTTTATTTTTTAGGTTTAGGTATAAGTTTATGTTTTTTTTTAGTTTAGTTTTATTTTTATTTTAATTTTTAGGTTTAGGTTTTATTTTTTATTTTTAAGTTTAGGTTTAGGTTTTTATTTTATTTTTTTATGTTTAGGTATTAGGTTTTTATTTTAGTTTTATTTTTAAGTTTTATTTTTTTAGTTTAGGTTTATTTTTAGTTTATTTATTTTATTTAGTTTAAGGTTTAGGTTTAGTTTACTTTTGGTTTAGGTTTAGGTTCTATTAATTTTAGTTTAGTTAAATTTAGTTTTGGTTTAGGTTACTTTTATTTTGTTTATTTTAGATTTAAGTTTTGTTTTAATTTAGGGTTTATGTTTTTTTTATTTATCTTTAGGTTTATTTTAAGGTTTATTTTTTAGGTTTGGGTTTTTATTTAGTTTTTATTCTTTTTTTATTTTCGGTATACTTTATTTTTATTTTATGTTTAGTTTTATTTCAATTAGTTTTTTTATTTTTAGGTTTATTTTATTTTTTTAGTTTAGTTTAGTTTTTATTTTTAAATTTTATTTTATTTTTTAGTTTAGGCATAGGTTTAGGTTTTAGTTTAGGTTTTTTTTTTCTTTTGTTTAGTGTAGTTTATTTATTTTAGTTTATTTTTTATGTTTAGGTGTAGGATTAAGTTTATTTTTTAGTCGAGTTTTATTTTTATTTTATTTTTTATGTTTATGTTTTTAGGCTTTTAGGGTTTAGGCTTAGGGTTTTAGGGTTTAGTGTTTAAGGATTAGGGTTTAGGGTTTTTTAGTGTTTAGTGTTTAGGGTTTGGTGTTTAGGGTTTAGGGTTTAGAGTTGTAGGTTTAATGTTATAGGTTTAGGGTTTAGGGTTTAGTGTTTACGGTTAGTTTTAGGGTTTATGATTTAGAGGTTAGAGTTTAAGGTTTTGGTTAAGGATTTAAGGTTTAAGGTTTATTTTTAATTAAGTAAACTGATATGTTTAGTTTGGTTTAGTTTATTTTGTTTATTTTTTTATGTATTTTAGTTTATTTTATTTTTTAAATTTTTAGTTAGGTTTATTTCTTATTTTTATTTAGTTAAATTTGGTTATTTTAGCTTTATTTATTTTAGTTTGTGTTTTTGGATTAGGTTTACTTTTTAGTTGAGTTTTATTTTTATTTTATTTTTTAGGTTTTAGGGTTTAGGGTTTAGGGTTTTAGGATTTAGGGTTTTAGTGTTTTGAATTTAGTGTTTAGGGTTTACTATTTAGGCTTAGGCTTTAGGGTTTTTAGGGTTTAGGGTTTAGGGTTTAAGGTTTAGGGTTTATAATATGAAGCAATTACCTATTTAAGAAGTATTGAATGATTTCAATATAATTGATAATTGATACCATCCAATGTTTTTTTTAAAAGTATAAGGTTATAGGTTTAGGGTTGTAGGTTTAGGGTTTAGGGTTTAGGGTTTAGGGTTAGGGTTTAGGGTTTCGGATTTAGGGTTTAAGTTTAAGGTTTAGGGTTGTTTTAGTGTTTAGGGTTTAGGGTTTAGGGTTTAGGGTTGTAGGTTTAAGGTTGTAGGTTTAATGTTGTAGGTTTGGGGTTAGTTTTAGGTTTAGGTTTTTATTTAGTTTTTATTATATTTTATTCTATGTTTATTTTATTTTTAATTTAAGTTTAGCTTTTATTTTATTTAAGTTTTTTATTCATAGGTTTATTTTATTTTATTTAGTTTAGTTTAGGTTATTATTTATTTTTATTTTATTTTATTTTTATTAGTTTATTTTTTTTAGGTTTAGGTTTAGGTTTTAGTTTACATTTTAATTTTATTTATTAATTTATTTTATTTAGGTTTAGGATTTTTATTTATTTCATTTTTAGGTTTTACTTAGTTTGGGTTTAAGTTTTTGGACTCTTAGGTTTCTAAGTTTAGGGTTTAGCATTTAGGGTTTAGGGTTTAGGGTTTTAGGGTTTGGGGTTTTAGGGTTTAGGGTTTTGAGTTACGGTTTAGGGTTCACGGTTTAGGGTTTAGGGTTTAGTGTTTGGGCTTTAGGGTTTAGGGTTTTTAGGGTTTAGGGTTTAGGGTTTAGAGTTTAGGGTTTAGGGTTTAGGGTTTAGGGTCAACTTAGGGTTTAGGGTTTAGGGTTTTTTTAGGGTTTTTTATGGATTAGGTTTTAGGGTTTATGGTTTAAGGTTGTAGGTATAGGGTTCAGGTTTTCATTTAGGGTTTACAATTTATTAGGGTTTAAGGTTTAGGGTGGTAGGTTTAGGGTTGTAGGTTTAGTGTTGTAAGTTTAAGGTTAGTTTTAAGTTTAGGTTTTTATTTAATTTTTATTATATTTTATTTAATGTTTAGTTTATTTTTATTTTGTGTTTAGTTTTTATTTTATTTAGGTTTTTTATTCTTAGGTTTATTTTATTTTTTTAATTTAGTTTAGGTTATTATTTCTTTTATTTTAATTTATTTTTATTAATTTATTTTATTTTATTTTTAGGTTTAAGTTTAAGTTTTTTTTTACATTTTTTATTTTGCTTTATTTTTTTATTTAGGTTTAGGTTTATTTATTTATTTTATTTTTAGGTTTTACTCAGTTTTTGTTTAAGTTTTTAGGTTTTTGGGGTTTTTAGTTTAGGTTTTATGGTTTAAGGTTTAGGGTTTAGGGTTTTAGGGTTTGGGGTTTTAAGGTTTAGGGTTTCAAGTGAGGGTTTAGTGTTTAGGCTTTATAATTTAGGGTTTTTAGTGTTCAGGGTTTAAAGTATAATGTTTAGGGTTTAGGGTTAGCTTAGGGTTTAGGGTTTAGGGTTTAGGGTTTAGGGTTGTTAGGGTTTTGGGTTTAAGGTTAGTTTTAGGGTTTAAGGTTTAGTTTTTAATATTTAGGATTTAGGGTTTGGGTTTTTGGTTTAGGGTTTAGGGTCTATTATTTGAAGCACTTACTTATGTAGGAAGTATTGAATGAGTTTAATATAATTGATAATTGATATCGTATAATGTACTTTTTTTTAAAGTATAGGGTTGCAGGTTTAGGGTTTAGGGTTTAGGGTTTAGGTTTTATATTTAGGGTTCAGGTTTTAGTTTAAGGTTTAGTGTTTAAGGTTTTATAAGTTTAAGGATTTAGGATTATAGGTTTAGGGATGTAGCTTTAGTGTTGTAGGCTTAGGGTTAGTTTTAGGTTTAGCTTTTTATTTTTTTATTTTATTTTAGGTTTATTTAATGTTATTTTAGGTTTAATTCATTTTTATTTAGGTTTTTTATTGATAGTTTATTTTATTTTTTTAAGTTTAGTTTAAGTTATTAACTATTTTATTTTTATTTATTTTTAGTAGTTTATTCTAGTTTATTTTTAGGTTTAGGTTTAGGTTTTAATTTACATTTTTATTTTATATTATATTATATTTTATTTAGGTTAAAGTTTTCTTATTTATTTTATATTTAGTTCTTACTTAGTTTTGGTATAAATTTTTAAGTTTTTAGGGTTTAGGGTTTAGGTTTTAAGGTTTTTGGCTTTTTAGTTTTAGTATTTAGGGTTTAGGGTTAGGGTTTAGGGTTTAGGGTTTAGTGTTTAGGCTTTAGGGTTTAAGTTTTTTAAGGTTTAGGGTTTGAAGCACTTACCTATTTAGGAAGTATTGAATGATTTCAATATAATTGATAATTGATACCATCCAACGTATTTTAATTTTTAAGTATAGGGTTGTAGGTTTAGGGTTTAGGGTTTATGTTTTAGGTTTAGGGTTTAGGTTTTAGTTTATGGTTTAGGATTTTTTAGGGTTTAGGGTTTAGGGTTGTAAGTTTAGTGTTGTAGGTTTAGGGTTAGTTTTAGGTTTAGGTTTTTATTTAGTTTTTATTTTATTTTGTTTAGGTCTAATTTTTTTATTTTACATTTAGTTTTTATTTTATTTAGGTTTTTTTATTCTTAGGTTTATTTTATTTTCTTAGTTTAGTTTATGTTATTATTTATTTTATTTTAGTTTTATTTAATTTTTTATTTCATTTTTTAATTTATCAGTTTAGGTTTAGGTTTACTTTACATTTTTCTTTTATTTTTTATTTTATTTTATTTAGGTTAAAGTTTTTTATTTATGTTATTTTAGGTTTTACTTAGTTTAGGTGTAAGTTTTTAGGTTTTTACAGTTTCGGGTTTAGGCTTTAGGGTTTAGGGTTTAGGGTTTACAGTTTAGTGTTTAGGCTTTAGGGTTTAGGGATTTTAGGGATTAGGGTTTAGGGTTTAGGTTTTAGCGTTTAGGGTATAGGGTTTATGGTAATTTTTTAATTAAATGAACCCGTAAGTTTAGGTTTATTTAGTTTATTTTTTATTTCTTTGAGTTTATTTTATTTTTTTATTTATATTTATTTTTGTTTTTATTTAGTTTACTTTATTTTTTTAGGTTAGTTTTTTTATTTTAGTTTATTTTTTAGGTTTAGGTATAGGTTTATGTTTTTTTAAGTATAGTTTTATTTTTATTTTTATTTTTAGGTTTAGGATTTATTTTTTATTTTTTAGGTTTAGGTTTATTTTTTTATGTCTAGGTTTTAGGTTTTTATTTTAGGTTTATTTTAGGTTTTAATTTTTTAGTTTAGGTTTATTTTTAGTTTATTTATTTTATTTAGTTTAGGGTTTAGGTTTTGTTTACTTTAGGCTTAGGTTTAGGTTCTATTTATTTAAGTTTAGTTTATTTTAGTTTTGGGTTAGGTTTCTTTTATTTTGTTTATTTTAGGTTCAAGTTTTTTTTTTTGGTTTATGGTTTATGTTTTATTCTTCATTTATCTTTATGTTTTACTTTAGGTTTATTTTTTAGGTTTGGGGTTTTATTTATTATTTTTTTAGGTATATTTTATTTTTATTTTACGTTTAGTTTTTATTTTAATTAGGTTTTTTTTTTTAGGTTTATTTTATTTTTTAGTTTAGTTTAGTTTTTATTTTATTTTAGTTTTAGGTTGAGGTTTAGGTTTAGGTTTTAGTTTAGGTTTTTATTTTATTTTATTTATTTTATTTTTATTTAGGTTTAGGTTCTTTTATTTATTTTACTTTTAGGTTTTATTTAGTTTAGGTTTAGGTTTTAGGTTTATAGGGTTTAAGGTTTAGGGATTAGGGCTTGGGGTTTAGGGTTCAGGGTTTAGTGTTGTAGGTTTTAGGGTTTAGTGTTTAGGGTTTAGGGTTTAGGTTTAGGGTTTTAAGTTTTAATATTTAGGGTTTAGGGTTTAGGGTTGTAGGTTTATGATTTAGAGTTTAGGGTTTATGGTTAGTTTTAGGGTTTAGCATTTTGGGTTAGGGTTTAGTTTTAATTTTTTTATCTTTTAGGTTTTGATTTTATTTTATATTTTTAAGTTTAGGTTTAGGCTTTTATCTTAATTTTAGCTTTATAATTTAGGTTTATCTTTTAAGTTTATTTTAGGTTTTATTTTTTGTTTAGGTTTAGGTTTAACTTTAGTTTATTTTATTTTGCTTAGTTTAGGGTTTAGGGTTTAGTGTTTAAGATTTAGGGTTTAGCATTTTTGGGGTTTAGGGTTTAGGGTTTAGGATTTAGGGCTTGCTTAGGGTTTAGGGTTTAGGGTTTGGGGTTTTATTTGGGTTTAGGGTTAGTTTTATGGTTTAGGGATTAGGGTTTAGGGTTTAGGGTTTAGGATTTACGGTTTAGGGTTTAGGTTTTTTTTTTAATTATCTAAATCAGTAGGTTTAGGTTTATTTAGTTTATTTTATTTTATTTTTTATTTCTATTTAGTTTAGTTTATTTATTTATTTATTTTAGTTTATGTTTCTTATTTTAGTTTATTTTTTAAGTTTAGGTTTATATTTATTTATTTAGTTTATTTTTATTTTTATTTTTATTTTAACTTTTTAGGTTTATATTTTATTTTTTTATTTTTAGGTATATGTTTAGGTCTTTATTTTATTTTTTTTAGGTTTAGGTTTTAGGTTTTTATTTTAGGTTTATTTTTAGGTATTATTATTTAGTTTAGGTTTATTTTTAGTTTATTTTATTTCATTTAGTTTATGGTTTAGGTTTAGATTATTTTAGGTTTAGGTTTAGGTTATATATTTTTAGTTTTTAGTTTATTTTAGTTTAGGTATAGGTTTATTTTATTTTATTTTAGGTTTAGGTTTTTTTGAGTTTAGAGTTTAGGTTTTATTTTATTTATTTATTTTTAGGTTTATTTTTTAGGTTTAGGTTTCTATTTAATTTTTAATTTATTTTTTAGGTTTATTCTATTTTTATTTTATTTAGGTTTTTTGTTTTTTAGGTTTATTTTATTTTTTTTGTTCAGTTTAAGTTTTCCTTTATTTTATTTTATTTTAGTTTTTACTTTTTATTTTATTTTATTTTTAGGTTTCTATTTAGGTTTAGGTTTTTATTTTATTATATTTTATTTAGGTTTAGGTGTTTTTATTTATTTTATTTTTAGGTCTTATTTAGTTTAGATTTATGTTTTAGGGGTTTTTAGGTTTAGGTGTTTTTTATTTATTTTATTTTTAGGTCTTATTTAGTTTAGATTTATATTTTTAGGGGGGTTTTGGGTTTAGGGTTTAGGGTTGTAGGTTTAGAGTTTAGAGTTTAGAGTTTAGAGTTTAGGGTTAGTTTTAGGGTTTAGGGTTTAAGGTTGGGTTTTTTTTTTAAATTAAGTAACCTGGTAGGTTTGGTTTTATTTAGTTTATTTTTTATTTTGATTTATGTTTATTTTTATATTTATTTAGTTTAGTTTATTTATTTTAGGTTTGTTTATTTTAGTTTATAGTTTTGATTTTAGTTTATTTTTTAGGTTTAGGTTTAGGTTTAGGTATATTTTTTTTAACATAGTTTTGATTTTATTTTATTTTTAGGTTTTATTTTATATTTATTTTAGGTTTAGATTTAGGTTTTTATTTTTTTATTTTTTAGGTTTAGGTTTTAAATTTTCTTTTAGGTTTTTTTTTAGGTTTTTAGTTAGGTTTAGGTTTAATTTTAGTTTATTTTAATTTATTTAGTTTAGGTTTAGGTTTATTTATTTTAGTTTAGGTTTGGTTTATTTTATTTTTATTTTAAGTTTAGGTTTTTTTAAGTTTAGGAATTAGGTTTATAATTTATTTATTTTTTAGGTTTAGGTTTTATTTAGTTTTTATTTTATTTTATTTTTAGGTTTAGTTTTTTATTATTTAGGTTTTAATTTTTAGTTTAGTTTAGGTTTATTTATTTTATTTTAGTTTAGTTTTAGTTTTTTTCTTTTTAGGTTTAGGTTTTAGTTTATGTTTTTATTTTATTTTGGTTTAGATTCTTTATTTATTTTATTTTAGGTTTTATTTAGTTTACGTTTAGGTTTTAATTTTAGGGTTTAGGTTTAGAGTTTATTTAGGGTTTAGGGTTTAGGTTTTGGGGTTTAAGTTTATGGTTTAGGTTTTATGATTTAGGGTTTAGGGTTAGGGTTTATGGTTTTAGGGTTTAACATTTAGGGTGTAGGGTTTAGGGTTTAGGTTTTTTGGGGTTTAGGTTTAGGGTTAGGGTTTAGGTTTAGGATTTAGGTTTTAGGTTTAGGTTATTTAGTTTATGGTTTAGGATTTTTGGTTTTTTTTTTAAGAAAATTATTTAACATTACTTCTTTAGTTTATTTAGTTTATTTTTTTATTTATTTTAGTTTAATTTATTTTATTTTTTTATTTATGTATATTTTTTTATTTTTGTTAGTTTATTTATTTTAGGTTTGTTTATTTTAGTTTAGGAATTTTATTTTAGTTTATTTTTTAAGTTTAGGTTTATGTTTAGGTTTATTTTTTGGTTGAGTTTTATTTTTATTGTATTTCTTAGGTTTAGAATTTATTTTTTTAATTTTAGGTTTAGGTTTAGGTTTTTATTTTATTTTTTTAAGTATAAGTTTTAGGTTTTTATTTTAAGTTTTATTTTTTAGTTTATGTTTAGGTTTATTTTTATATTATTTTATTTTATTTAGTTTGAGTTTAGGTTTAGGTTTATTTATTTTAGTTTAGTTTCTTTTATTTTATGTTTAGGTTTATTTTATTTTATTTTTATTTTAGTTTTAGGTTTTTTTTTTTGTAATTTGGGGTTTAGGTTATATTTTTATTTATTTTTTGGTTTTATTTTGGGTTTAGGGTTTAGGGTTTAGGATTTATGGTTAAGGCTTTATTTTAAAAAAAAATTAGTAAATTGGTTTAAGTTTATTTATTTTAGTTTATTTGATTTTATTTATTTAGGTTTATTTTATATTTTAACTTAGTTTAGTTTAGTTATTTTAAGTTTATTTTCTTTAGTTGGATTTTTTATTTTAATTTATTTGTTAGCTTTAGGTTTATTTTTAGTTAAGTTTTATTTCTATTTTATTTTTTAGGTTTTTAGGGTTTAGGGTTTAGGGATTAGGTTTAGGGTTATGGGGTTTAGGGTTTAGGTTTAGGGTTATGGGTTTTAGGGATTTGAGTTTTAGGGTTTAGGTTTAGGTTAGGGTTTAGGGTTTAGGGTTTAGTGTTTAGGCTTTAGGGTTTTAGGGTTTATGGTTTATAATTTCAAGCTTGTTTGATTGATTTCAATATAATTGATAATTGATACCATCAATTATTGTTTTTTAAAGTATAGGGTTGTAGGTTTAGGGTTTAGGGCTTAGGGTTTATGGTTTATGGTTGAGAATTTAAATTTTAGGTTTAGGGTTAAGTTTTTGCTTAGGGTTTAGGGTTTAGGGTTTTAGGGTTTATAATTTAGGTTGTTGGTTTAGTGTTATAGGTTTAGGGTTAGTTTTAGGTTTAGGTTTTATTTAGTTTTTTTATTTATATTTAATTTTAGGTTTATTTTATTTTTTATTTTAGATTAGTTTTATTTTATTTAAGATTTTTATTCTTAGGTTTATTTTAATTGTTTAGTTTAGTTTTGGTTATTATTTATTTTATTTAAGTTTATTTTATTAGTATATTTTATTTTATTTTAGGTTTGGTTTTTTTTGTTTACATTTTTTATTTGTTATTTTATTTTTTTTATTTAGGTTTAGGTTTTTTAATTTATTTTTCTTTTAAGTTTTACTTAGTTTAGGTTTAAGTTTTTAGATTTTTATGGATTTGGGTTTAGGGTTTTAGGGTTTAGAGTATTAGGGTTTAGGGTTTAGGGTTTAGGGATGGGTTTAGGGTTTAGGTTTAGGGTTTAGTGTTTAGGTTTAGGGTTTAGATTTTTTAGGGTTTAGGGCTTAGAGTTTAGGTTTAGGGTTTAGGTTATTTTGGGTTTTGGGTTTTGGTTTTTAGGTGTTGGGTTTATTGTTTAGGTTTAGGGTTAGTTTTGGGTTTAGGGTTAGCATTTAATTTAGGGTTGGGCATTTTAATTAAGTAAACCAATAGGTTTAGGTTTCTTTAGTTTATTTTTATTTATTTTAGTGTATTTTATTTTTTTTTATGTTTATTTAAGTTTATTTTTTATTTTTTATTTTGTTTTGTTTTGGTATTTTAGTTTTATTTATTTTAGTTTAGGTTCTTAATTTTAATTTATTTTTTTAGGTTTATGTTTAGGTTTATGTTTATTCTTTTAGTTTAGTTTTATTTTTATTTTTATTTTTAGGTTAAGATTTTATTTTTTATTTTGAGGTTTAGGTTTAGGTTTTATTTTTTATTTTTTAGGTTTAGCTTTTAGGTTTTTATTTTAGGTTTATTTTTAGGTTTTATTTTTTAGTTTAGGTTTATTTTTAGTTTATTTATTTTATTTAGTTTAGATTAAGTTTGGTTTATTTTATGTTTAGATTTAGGTTCTATTTATTATAGTTTAGGTTTAGGTTTCTTTTATTTTGTTTATTTTATGTTTAGGGTTTATGTTATATTTTTTTATTTATTTTTAAGTTTATTTTTTTGTTTAGGTTTTTTTTATTTAGTTTTATTTTATTTTATTTTAGTTATATTTATTTTTTTATTTTATGTTTAGTTTTATTTTATTTAGGTTTTATTTTTAGGTATATTTTATTTTTTTTAGTTTAGTTTATATTTATTTATTTATTTTCAATTTATCTTTTTTTATTTTTTTTTTAGGTTTAGGTTTTTTTAGTATAGGTTTTTTATTTATTTTATTTATTTATATTATGTTTAGGTTTATTTATTTATTTTATATTTAGGTTTTGTTTAGTTTAGGTTTAGGTTTTTAGGTCTTTAGGGTTTAGGGTTTAGGGTTTGGGTTGAGAATTTAGGGTTTAGGGTTGTAGGTTTTAGGGTTTAGTGTTTAGGGTCTAGGGTTTAGGGTTTAGGTTTGGGGTTATAGGGTTTAGGGATTTTGTGTTTATGATTTAGGGTTAGTGTTTAGGGTTTAGGGTTTAGGGTTTAGGCATTATGGTTTAGGGATTTTTGGGTTTATGGTTTAGGGTTTAGGATTTATAATTTGCACTTATTTAGTATGAGTGATTTCAATATAATTGATAAATTATACGGTCAAATGTATTTTTTTAAAGTATAGGGTTCCAAGTTTAAGGTTTAGGGTTTAAGGTTCAGGTTTTAGTTTAGGGTTTAGGGTTTAGGGTTTTTAGGGTTTAGGGTTTTTAGGGTTTAGGGATTAGGGTTGTAGGTTTAGTGTTGTAAGTTTAGGGTTAGTTTTACATTTAGGTTTTTATGTAGTTTTTATTTTTATTATATTTTAGGTTTATTTTAGTTTTATTTTACATTTTATTTTTATTTTATTTATTTTTTTGTTATTATGTTTATTTTATTTTTAGTTTAGTTTAGGTTATTATTTATTTTAGTTTAGTTTCTTTTAATTAGCTTATTTTAATTTATTTTTATATTTAGGTTGATGTTTTATTTGTGTTTTTATTTTATTTTTTATTTTATTTTATTTAGGTTTAGGTTTTATTATTTATTTTTTTGTTTTACTTAGTTTAGATTTAATTTTTAAGGTTTTTAGGGTTTAGGGTTTTAGGGATTTGAGTGTTTGGGTTTAAGGTTTTAGGTTAGGGTTTAGGGTTTAGGGTTTAAGGTTTAGTGTTTAGGCTTTAGGGTTTTAGGGTTTATGGTTTAGGGTTTATGGTTTATAATTTCAAGCACTAACTTTAGGTATTGAATGATTCAATATAATTGATAATTTTAGTATTGTTTTTTTAAAGTATAGGGGTTTAGGGCTTAGGGTTTATGGTTTATGGTTTAGAATTTAAATTTTAGGTTTAGGGTTCATGTTTTCGCTTAGGGTTTAGGATTTAGGGTTTTCTAGGGTTTACGATTTAGGGTTGTTGGTTTAGGGTTGTAGGTTTAGTGTTGTAGGTTTAGGGTTAGTTTTTGGTTTAGGTTTTTATTTAGTTTTTATTATATTGTATTTTAGGATTATTTTATTTTTAGTTTACGATTAATTTTTATTTTATTGCAGCTTTTTATTCTTAGGTTTATTTTAGTTGTTTAGTTTAGTTTTGGTTATTATTTATTTTATTTAAGTTTATTTTTATTATTTTATTTTATTTTATTTTTAGGTTTTGGTTTTTGTTTACATTTTTCTTTGTTATTTTATTTTATTTTATTTAGGTTTAGGTTTTTTAATTTATTTTCTTTTTAAGTTTTACTTGGTTTAGGTTTAAGTTTTTAGATTTTTATGGTTTAGAGTTTAGGGTTTTAGGGTTTAGAGCTTTAGGGTTTAGAGTTTAGGGTTTAGGGATAGGGTTCAGGGTTTAAAGTTTAGGGTTTAGTGTTTAGGCTTTAGGGTTTTAGATATTTAGGGTTTAGGGCTTAGGGTTTAGGGTTTAGGGTTTAAGGTTAGCTTAGAGTTTTGGGTTTTGGGTTTAGGGTTTTCCAGGGTTTAGGGTTAGTTTTTGGGTTGAGGGTTGGTTTAGCATTTAGGATTTAGGGTTTAGGGTTTAGGGCATTGTTTTAATTAAGAAAACCAATAGGTTTAGATTTCTTTAGTTTATTTTTTATTTTTTTTAGTGTATTTTATTTTTTTTATGTTTATTTAGGTTTATTTTTTATTATTATTTTGTTTTGTTTTTATATTTTAGGTTTATTTATTTAAGTCTAGGTTTTTAATTTTAATTTTTTTTTAAGTTTAGGTTTAGGTTTATGTTTATTTTTTTAGTTTAGTTTCATTTTTATTTTTATTTTTAGGTTAAAGTTTTATTTTTTATTTTGAGGTTTAGGTTTAGGTTTTATTTTTTATTTTTTAGGTTTAGCTTTTAGGTTTTTATTTTAGGTTTAGCTTTTAGGTTTTTATTTTAGGTTTATTTTTATGTTTTATTTTTTAGTTTAGGTTTATTTTTAGTTTATTTATTTTATTTAGTTTAAGGATTAAGTTTAGTGTATTTTACGTTTAGATTTAGGTTCTATTTATTTTAGTTTAGGTTTAGGTTTCTTTTATTTTGTTTATTTTTTGTTTAGGGTTTATGTTATATTTTTTATTTATTTTTAAGTTTATTTTTTTGTTTAGGTTTTTATTTAGTTTTTATTTTATTTTATTTTAGTTATATTTTATTTTTATTTTATGTTTAGTTTTTATTTTATTTAGGTTTTTGTTATTTTTAGGTATATTTTATTTTTTTAGTTTAGTTTAGGTATTTATTTATTTATTTATTTTCAATTTATCTTTTTTTAATTTCTTTTTAGGTTTAGGTTTAAGTTTAAGTTTAGGTTTTTGTTTAGGTTTTTATTTTATTTTATTTATTTTATATTACTTAGGTTTAAGTTTATTTATTTATTTTATATTTAGGTTTTGTTTAGTTTAGTTTTAGGTTTTTAGGTCCTTAGGGTTTAGGGTTTAGGGTTTGGGTTGAGAATTTAGGTTTAGGTTTGTTGGTTTTAGGGTTTAGTGTTTAGGGTTTAGGGTTTAGGGTTTTAGTGTTTACGGTTTAGGGTTTAGTGTTTTAGGTTTTAGGGTTAAGGGTTTAAGGTATGGGTTTTATTTATTTATTTATTATTTATTTATTTTTTAAAAATTAAGTAAACTAGTAGGTTTATTTTTATTTATTTATTTTTTATTTTAATTTAGGTTTTTTTATATTTTTATTTAGTTTATTTTATTTATTTTAAGTCTTTTTATTTTAGTTTTTGTTTTTTATTTTAGTATATATTTTATGTTTAGGTTTAGGTTTAAGTTTACTTTTTAGCTTAGTTTTAATTTAATTTTATTTTTTAAATATTGGTTTTATTTTTTATTTTTAGGTTTAGGTTTATATTTTAATTTTATTTTTTTACGATTAGGTTTTAGCCTTTTCTTTTGGATTTATTTTTAGGTTTTATTTTATAGTTTAAGTTTAGGTTTATTTTTAGTTTATTTTATTTTATTTAGTTTAAGTTTAGTTTTCAATTTAGTTTATTTTAGGTTTAGGTTTAAGGTTTTTTTTAGTTTATGGTTTAGGTTTTATTTTTTTATTTATTTTTGGGTTTATTATTTAGGTTAGGTTTTTATTTAGTTTTTATTTTATTTTATTTTATGTTTGTTTTATTTTCATTTTAGGTTTACATTTTTTTTTTTTATTTAGGTTTTTTATTTTTTTAGTTTAGTTTAGGTTTTTATTTATTTTATTTTGTTTAGTTTTTATTTTTTATTTTGTTTTCTTTTTTTAGTTTTAGGTTCAGGTTTTAGTTTATGTTTTTATTTTATTTTATTTTAGTTTAGATTTATTTATTTCAGGTTTTATTTAGTTTAGGTTTAGGTTTTAACACTATTTTAGTTTAGGATAAAGTGGAGGGTTTTAGTTATAGTTTTGTGAAACAATCATGACATGAATCCTTTAATCATTGTGTTATTTTATTATTTTATGGTTGAATTTAAAATGTGCTAGAGGTAGGGTTTATTGTTAAATAGGGTTACATTTTTTATAGGAAGTTAGTCCATGAAACTAAAATTAGGTTAGGATCTTGGAATATAGGTACTCTTACAGGTAAATTAATGGAATTAATAGATATTATGGTTCATAGAAAGATAAATATTTTTTTGTGTTAGAAACTAAATGGGTTTAGAAGGCCAAGGAGATTGATAGTTTAGGTTTTAAACTTTGGTAGGGTAAGTCTAGAAATGGTGTAGGTGTGATTATAGATAAAGTTTGAAGGATAATTTAGTATTAATAGATGTGGAGATAATTATATTTTAAAGATTTTTTTATTTAATGTTATAAGTGTATGCTTAGTAGGTTTAGGTAATTTTGGAATGAATTAGAGGGATTATTATATTTGAAGAAAAGTATTAGGATTTATGGACATGTTTAGAGTAGTAGAAGATTTTAAAAGTATTCATGGTGGTTATGGATTTAGTTAATGAAGAAGGTAAGTATATTAGATTTTTGCTTTAGCTTATGATTTTGTAGTTGTTAATACTTTTTTTAAGAAAAGAAGAACACATTATTACTTATAAAATGGATCTAGTAGTTGATTATTTTAGATAAGAAAAATAGATCTTTAAATTTAAAGATTTTCATAGTGAAATTTTAAGTTTTAGTTTTGATTTTAAGATTAGGTTTAGAAAAATACTAAATTATTTTAGGATTAGATGGGGACACTTAAGTTATTTTACTACAAGATATTAGAATTTAGGTGTTTAGAAGCTAGTTATGTGGGGTTCAGTGAAATTAGAGTTTAGATTGGAGAATCAGGAAAAGTTTTTTAATAAGAATAGTTGGTGGGAGGAGTGTGGGATAAGAAATAAGAAGCATTGTTATAAAACTTGGTTTAGATGTAAAATTTGGGAAAGATATAAAGTAGAGATTTAGTTATGATGCAAAAATTTAGCTTTTAGTGATTTATACAATAGATTAGATACCAAAGAAGGTGAAAGATGTATGTATAAGTTAGAAGAGATAGGGAAGACATAGTTAGTGAGGGTATTGGATTTAAAGTGCTTTTATTAGAAAAGATATCGATAATAGGTGGATGAGATATTTTGATAAACTAGTTTATAGTACAATTGATTTTAGCAATTTACTAAACAAAAATAGAATTTCATTTTATTTTATTAGTATTTGAAGTTAGTAGCTTTAAAGAAAATGAAATGTAGTAATATTCCAATAGATTGTGGAAATGTTTAGGAGATCAAGGAATTTCTTGGCTTACAAATCTTTTAATGTTATTTTAAAGACTAGATGAGTGGAGAAAGAGTATTTTTATATTTAAGAATAGGTGATGCACAAGAGTGTTGAATTTTTTTTTTATGGGAGAGAGTTTAGCATAGGTTATGTGATTTAGTTTCTTTATTTGGTTTATGAGTAGATTTTATGGATTTACATTTGTTAGGTTTAATAGAAGCAAAGTAAGAAGGATTTATGATATTTATTGATTTAGGCTTATGATAAAGTCTCAAGAGATGTTTTTGGAGAGTTAGGGGTTATTTTATTTAGGATTTTTTTTTTATTTATTTTTTACTTTTATGGATGTTCTTACGAGACATTTACAAGAAGATGTATTGGTGTATGCTTTGTTTCTTCTTGTTGATATTTAGAGAGAGTTTGAATTATGGAGGTCAACTTTAGAGTCTAGGTTTTATTTTAAGTAGTTAGTTATATGGAGTGTAATTTTAGTTTAGAAGTTTTAGTGATAGTGTTTGACTTTAGGTGATAGTATTTATTTTATTGTTTGATGGTGAAATAGATGGAGATGTTATTAGTAGAATTCAAGTTATGGTTAGTGGAGGAATGCATCGGTTTATTATGATAGAGTTCCACTTAAACTTAGGGAAAATTTTATAAGATGGTGGTAAGGTGACTTATATGTTTAGATAAGCATAAGACTAAGTTAGTGTTTAGAGATGAGGATTTTAGTGGATGAGTGGCTTTACTCTTAGAGATAGAATGCAAAATGAGTATGTTAGTTTTATGGTAGATAAGATTAGGGAGAGTTTAGATGGTTTGGCCACATAGCGTTTGATGATTAGGAGGTAGATGCATTATTTTATGTTAGAAAGGTAGAGTTAAAGACTTTTAAGATGTATAAAATGATCTTAGTATAATTGGATGAATTTGACACATAATAGGTTATATTTTAGTGATTAGGCTTTTGTTTTATTTATTTAGGTTTAGGTTTTTTATTTTTTTAGGTTTAGGTTTAGGGTTTGGGTTCATGGTTTAGGATTAAGGGTCTTTTTTTCGTTTAGGGTTTACAGATTAGGTTTTATGGTTTAGAGTTTAGGGTTTAGGGTTTTAGGGATTAGGGTATAAGTTTTTTGGGTTTAGGGTTTTTAGGGTTTAGGGCTTAGGGTTTAGGGTTTAGGGTTTAGGTTTTAGGTTTAGGGTTCACGTCTTAGTTTAGAATTTAGATTTTTTTTGGTTTTTTTAATAGAGAATAAATTCAGATTCAACATTTCTTCTTTTGTTTATTTAGTTTATTATTTATTTATTTATTTATTTATTTTTATTTATGTTTATTTTTTTTATTTAGTTAGTTTATTTATTTTAGGTTTATTTATTTCAGTTTAGGTATTTTATTTTAGTTTATTTTAAGTTTAGGTTATTTTAGTTAGTATTTTTATTTTATTTTAGGTTTAAGATTTATATTTTTTTCATTTAGGTTTAGGTTTAGGTTTTAATTTTATTTTTTTAGGTTTAGGTTATAGGTTTTTATTTGAGGTTTATTTTTAGGTTTTCTTTTTTAGTTTATGTTTAGGTTTATATTTAATTTATTTTATTTAGTTTAGGGTTAAGGTTTAGTTTTTTTTAGGTTTTGATTTAGGTTTTATTTATTTTTGGTTTATTTATCTTATTTTTGTTTAGATTGTTTTATTTATTTTTTTTAGGTTTATTTAGTTTAGGTTTAGGTTTTTAGCTTTTTAGGGTTTAGGGTTAGTTTAGGATTTAGGGTTTAGTATTTTTTTTTGGGATTAGGGTTTAGGCTTTAGGGTTTAGAGTTTAGGGCTTAGGGTTTTAGGGTTTAGGGTTTATGGTTTAAGATTTACGGTTTAGTTTTTTGGGTTTTTAGGATTTAGATTTAGGGCTTAGGGTTTAGGCTTAAGGTTTAAGTTCAGGTTTTAGCTTAGGGTTTAAGGTTTTTAGCACTTTTTTGTTTTAATAGAGAACAAATTAAGATTCAACATTTCTTCTTTTGTTTGTTTACTTTATTTTTTATTTATTTTAGCTTATTTTATTTTAATTCTTATTTGTGTTTATTTTTTATTTTTATTTAGTTTAGTTTATTTATTTTAGGTTGATTTATATTAGTTTAGGTTTTTTATTTTAGTATATATTGTAGGTTTAGGTTTAGCTTTAGGTTTATTTTTTAGGTTGAGTTTTATTTTTATTTTATTCTTTAAGTTTAAGTTTTATTTTTTATTTTTAGGGTTATGTTTAGTTTTTATTTTATTTTTTTAGGTTTAGGTTTTAGGTTTTTATTTTAGGTTTATTTTTTGGTTTTATTTTTTAGTTTAGCATTAGCTTTATTTTTAATTTAATTTCTTTTACTTAGTTCTTGTTTATGCTTAGGTTTAGTTTATTTTAGGATTAAGTTTAAGATTTATTTATCTTTATTTCATTTATTGTAGTTTAGGTTTAGGCTTATTTTATTTTGTTTAATTTTTATTTTATGTATAGATTTTTTTCTTGAGTTTAAGGTTAGGTTTTATTTTTATTTATTTTTAGGTTTTATTATAAGGTTTATTTTTTAAGTTTTGGTTTTTATTTGGTTTTTATTTGATTTTATTTTAGGTTTATTTTATTTTTATTGTACATTTAGTTTTTATTTTATTTAGGTTTTTATTCTTAAGTTTATTTTTTTTAGTTTAGTTTAGGTTTTTATTCTTAAGTTTATTTTTTTAGTTTAGTTTAGGTTTTTATTTATTTTATTTTAGTTTATTTTTATTAGTTTAATTTATTTTATATTTAGGTTTAAGTTTAGGTTTTAGTTTAGGTTTTTATTTTATTTTACTATTTTATTTTATTTAGATTTAAGTTTTATTATTTATTTTATATTTATGTTTTATTTAGTTTAGGTTTTGGTTTTTAGGTTTTTAGGGTTTAAAGTTTAGAGTTTAGCGTTTATGGTTTAGGGTTTTAGGGTTTAGGGTTTTAGGGTTTAGGGTTTAGGGTTTAAGGTTTAGGGTTTAGGGTTTAGGGTTTAGTATTTAGGCTTTAGGGGTTAGGGTTTTAAGGTTTAAGGTTTAGGGTTTTAGGGTTTAGGGTTTTTAGGGTTTTGTGTTAGTTTAGGGTTTAGGGTTGTAGGTTCAGGGTTAGTTTTAAGGTTTATGGTTTAAGCTTTAGGATTTAGTGTATAGGGTTTAGGGTTTATGGTTTTTTTAAAATTAAATAAAACGGTAGTAGGTTTAGGTTTATTTAGTTTATTTTTTATTTATTTTAGTTTATTTTATTTTTTCTTTTTATTTAGGTTAAATTTTTTATTTTTATTTATTTTAATTAATTTATTTTAGGTTTTTTTAAAATTAAATAAAACAGTAGGTTTAGGTTTATTTAGTTTATTTTTTATTTATTTTAGTTTATTTTATTTTTTCTTTTTATTTAGGTTAAATTTTTTATTTTTATTTATTTTAATTAATTTATTTTAGGTTTATTTATTTTTGTTTAGGTTTTTTATTTTAGTGTATTTTTTAGGTTTAAGTTTATGTTTACATTTATTTTTTTGTTTTGTTTTATTTTTAGTTGATTGTTTAGATTTAGGTTTTATTTTTTATTTTTAGGTTTATGTTCAATTTTTTATTTAATTTTTTTAGGTTTAGGTTTTGTTTTAAGTTTATTTTTAGGTTTTATTTTTTAGTTTAGCTTTAGCTTTATTTTTAGTTTACTTTATTTTACTTAGTTTAGGTTTAGGTTTAGTTTATTTAAGGATTAGGTTTAAGTTTAATTTATTTTTGTTTAATTTGTTACACTTTAGGTTTAGGTTTATTTTAATTTGTTTATTTTTTATTTTATGTTTATGTTTTTTTTAGTTTAGGGTTTTGATTGTATTTTTTATTTATTTTTAGGTTTTCTTTTAAGGTTTATTTTTTAGGTTTAGGTTTTTATTTAGTATTTATTTTAATTTATTTTATGTTTATTTTATTTTTATTTTACCTATAGTTCTTATTTTAGGTATTTTATTCTTAGGTTTTTTTTAGTTTAGTTTAGGTTTTTATTTATTTGATTTTAGTTTATTTTTATTAGGTCATTTTATTTTATTTGTAGGTTTTGGTTCAGGCTTTAGTTTAGGTTTTATTTTATTTTATTATTTTATTTTATCTAGGTTTAGGTTTATTTATTTATTTTATTTTAAGGTTTTTAGGTTCTTAGGATTTAGGGTTTAGAGTTTAGGGTCTAAGTTTTAGGGTTAGCTTAGGGTTTAAGGTTAGTTTAAGGTTTAGGGTTTATGGTTTAGGGTTTAAGGTTTATGGTTTTTAGGGTTTAGGGTTTAGGGTTTAGGGATAGTTTATGGTTTAGAGTTTAGGGTTTAGGGTTAGGTTTAGGGTTTAAGGTTTATAGTTTAAGGTTTTTGGTTTATGTTTTAGGGTTTAGGGTTAGTTTAGGGTTTAGGGTTTAAGATTTAGGATTTAGGATTTAGGGTTGTAAGTTTATAGTTGTAGGTTTTGGGTTAGTTTATGGTTTAGGGTTTTATTTAGGGTATATTTTTAAAATTAAGTAATTAGGTTTAATTTATTAGTTTATTTTTATTTATTTTAGTTTATTTTATTTTTTATAATTTTCTTTAGGTTAATTTTTTATTTTTATTTAGTTTAGTTTATTTATTTTAGTTTAGGTTTTTTATTTTAGTTTATTTTTTAGGTTTAGGTTTAAGTTTAGGTTTATGTTTATTTTTTGTTTAGTTTTATTTTTATTTTCTTTTTTAGGTTTAGGTTTTATTTTTTTCTTTTAAGGTTTATGCTTATGTTTTTATTTTACCTTTTTAGGTTTAGTATTTTAGGTTTATTTTTAGGTTTTTTTGTTAGTTTAGGTTTAGGTTTATTTTTAGTTTATTTTAGGTTTTGGTTTTGTTAGTTTAGGGTTTAGGTTTTATTTTTTTATTTATTTTTAGGTTTATTTTCTTATGTTTTGGTTTTTATTTAATTTTTATTTTATTTAAGGTTTTCTTCCACGATCCTTCCAAATCTTTAATGGCAATGGGAACCCACGATAACATATTGGACACTTTAGAGCTAGTTGTTGCAACACCAAGGAAGGTTTGCTAGTTGCAAAGGATAACTCGGAGAGGGTGACTTCAACATAGCTTATACATACTTGCGGATTATCCATAGCTAGCCATAGGTACTCCCTCCACCTTGGGTACCATCTCTTACTAGCTCCTCTAGGCGAGCATGTATCTTAAAACTAAATCCCTTATACTTTACTTGATTTTTTATCATGTACCCCACCCAAAATAAATTGAAGAAAGTTGATTCTACTTACATATTTTCTACGTCTTTGGATTTTATTTTTATTGAAAGCTCTCCGAGTCTAAACAAAAATAATAGCTCTAGTAGTTACGATCATTTCCTTTCTGATTCAGAGTCAGACTATCCTTCTTTGAATCAATCGGGTTCACCTCTTGAGATTGACTTGGAGTTAACTAACTAGGATCATAGGAAAAGTTGTAGGTATGCATGAGAAGGTAGAACTTTCAACAAGCTCATCATTCCAAAGTCAAGTGACCTAAGTAGTAAAGTTCTACCTCTTAGGGTAGTACCTCAGGATAAGGGTAAGCAAGTCATTGGTTTTAGTGAGTAGATAGCTCCTCCATGCTCCACCCATGGATATGCTTATGGATGACAAAGCTAGAGTTGATTACAATGTCCTACCTTACCATAGAAAGTATCCAACTAAGTTAAGCATATACATTGCCCTTGTCTTATCCAAAGAGATGAGGGATTCTCTAATCAAGGCCTTACTTGATCTAAAGATATGATTAGCTCAACTATGCTATTAAAGAGTAGGCATGCCACTCGAAGGATATCTCAAGAGTTACATTCAGCAATGAAGACTTACTCCTAGAGACGATCAAGTGCAGTCACCTCTTTACATTACAATGAATGTTGGCAGATATAGGCTATATAGAGTTCTGGTTGACCCCAAGACAAAGCCTTCTAGCCACTGGCCATCCTAATCCCCCATAGCACTGATCCTAATTCCTATTGTAAAAAATACATTTATGTGGGAAAAGTAAATATAACTACACCGAAAAAATAGAGGTTAGCTAAATATACATATAATCCCAAGTAGTTGTATTTATAATTTGGACTTAGCACCCTGCACATAGGTAACTAAGCCCATTTGTCCTAACTTGGATTATGCATAAGGATATAAGCAACCATCAAAAAGAGCATTCACATTTATTTTTAAGCATCCATTAAGTGTAATCCCCTACTAAAAATATGATTAAGCTAATATTGGCCTATCATCCAGTCTATGAAGCATACACCCTAACATCTAATCTAAAATAATACATCATAAAATAAAACATACATCACGTCATCCACCATCTTAACTTAGAGCTTGAAGTGCTGACTTAATTCTAATTTGTGTATTAAGGCTTGTGTGCTGACTTAATTCTAAGTGTAGAAGCATTCAATTTAACATGAAAGGTTGATTTCACTTGAAGTAGTTTAATTGATTTGACAAATTTAATTTGAGTTTTCTATTGTTTCATTTGATTAAACTTAGCAACTTAGTGTTATAAAGAGAGGAAAAGAGGATTTCCCTCTTTCATCCCTACCTTTAGTCACTTTCTAAAGTTTATTAATTTGATTTAGTTCTCTTTAGTGAATGGATTATTAAATGATTTAATTAATATTAAGTTTAGGTTCAGTTAAATAATCCTATTCAAAATGAAAGACATCTTAAGATTAATTTAATTCAATTACTACCACATGACATATATTAAATCATTCCTTTCCAGCACATGTAACATGCATATGATTTAATCTTAAGTGTATCTAAACATGCAACATATTTTAGTAGACTTAAATGATGAATGTATGTGTATGTTTAGAATTTATATTTTATTTGATTGAATTATTTAAACATATTAATTAAAACTTTATTCAAATTCCTTAAGAAAAATGGCATAAGAATAAAATTAAATAGGCATGTGCCATTGTTAAACCAGGGAAGTGAGGTAATCAAATGACCTCTATGGAGCTAAAATGTATTCTCGGGATGTCGGTATATACCCATTTGCATTCAAACATATGTAAATTTTATACATGAACATAGAAAGTAAGCTCCAAATCATATGGCTAATTAATTCACCCGCTTAGTTAATTATGAATGCATGCAATTTTAATGTAAAATGGAATTTCCATTCACTAATCACATATACATATACATGTACAAAGATATAGGCAAGTACGTGTCATTGTTTAACTAGAGAAATGAGGTGATCAAATGACCTCCTTGGGGCTAACTAAAGCCTCATATTCCTGGGATGTTCAGACTATATACTTGCTTTTCTTGGGCACACATGGATGTATACATAAATGAGGGAAAAACCATGCAAAGATTATATATATTTTTGATTAAATTATTTATATATATATGAATTAAAGCTCTATCCAAATTCTAATTTTGAAATACATAAGAATGAAATCAAATGGGTATGTGTCGTTGTTAAACAAGCGAAGTGAGGTAATCAAATGGCCTTGTTGGGGAAAGCTAAAGCCTCGTGTTCTAGGGATGTCCAAACTATATACCCATTATCATTCAATCTTAAATAAATCAACACTTGAATAGAGGAAAGATAACTCAACATTCATACACTTAAGCTATAAGCACATGCATTTCTTATGTATTTATAACTAGCATCATAACACATATTATTATTCATTTATAAGCTTTTAAAAATTACATTTAGATTTAGTAGTGATAATAGCCACGCATATATTAAATTAAATCAACACATGACTTACCAAATTTAAAAGCTTGCATGTGTTGATTTAATTTAATATATGTAAGCCACACATACATTTGGATTTTATTAATTAAAATGACTTACCAAATTTAACATGATTGGAAAGAGGACAATCACATAAAAGCATGTAATTCATTAAACAAAACTAGTTCTTAAGGACAATCAAATAAAATAAGATTATATAAAGCAAACCAAAGCATCTTGATTAATTAAGTTTTTTATTTGATTTTATCTAAAGAGGAGAAGAGAAATCATCACTTGATGTTTTAAATCCATTCCCACATTAGTGATTTGATTTAATTTAAGGAAATATAATTAAGTTTATTTTATGGGTTAATTAAGTTGAACCTTCAATTAGATGAATTAATTACCCTTACCTATGTCACCTAAAAGTAATTGACTACATAATTATGAGCAAACATGATATGCATGGAAAATTAACTTATAATGATCTTAGGAAATAAAAGGGGCCTAATGCAATTGGATCATGATTAATAGTTCTTTAGAGTGAGGGACTAAATTAATTACTTTTATGGTTTTTCCATACATGTGGACTATCCATAATTTCATTAAATTCCTTTAGGTTATTAAACACTTAAAGATCTACCCTGTGATTTAATTAATTAAGGTCTGATGTGATTATGATTTTAATTTGATTAAGTTAATTAATTAATTAATTAAATCTTTATTAATTTCATTTTAAAAATGGTGAATGAACTTAGGGAAAGGGGTCCCAACCTTATTCCTTAGATCACTTACTGTTGAATAATGATTAATAAACTTAATTAACCAATTTGTTACTATTCATGAGATTTGTTAATCATTAATTAACTTAAAAGATTAGTTAAGGTTTAATTAGATAATTTTCTTAATTAAATGAACAATAAATCTCAAGAAAATAATGGGAGGCAGAGGTCATACAATTAAATTAATCTACAAAATTTAAAATTAATTGCTCATGTAATTAAAGAGTAATTAAGCTAATTACTTTTTAATTAAACTTTAATTATTGTTCAAAATTAGTTAAGATCATTTTTATTTAATTCTCCTCTAAAAATCCTTTTAAAATGAGTATTTATTTGCAATTTTTTTATTTCTCTATGATTTTTTTTATGATTTTTAGAAGTTTCAGCCATTAAAAATGATTAATTAAGCCTAATTAAAGCCTAATCATATTGGTGCCATGTGACACACTTTCTACGTGGCACCGCGGGATTGGCTACTTAAAACTTATCCAATTTAGTGCCTACATGGCAGCGGTGAATGCACTTTCTCATCAGCCATCCAATCTAAGATCTAATGGCTATGATTAATCCCACAACTTAATGGTATTAAATCAGATCAATCTAGCGGATCTAAACACGACCGTCCATTCTGCTCATGCATAATAGATGATGCGTGATCTAACATCATGCAAGTGAGGGAGAATGGAGTTTGTCTGACATTCCTCTTTTGATTCGAGCTTACCCGAGCTTGGATCGACTCCAAAAGGATCCCACATCTTCATGACATCGATCGGAGGGGATCCAACAGTCAAGATCACACGTGATGCAGGTTTTGTTCAAAAAGCTCCAACCCATTTTTTTTCTAAGGATCGATTTTGGAAGCATACCTCATCAGAGGTCAAGACCGTAAGCTCAAATGATTGAAGAAGCTTCATCTAGTGGAGACAAAGCCCTGTTGAGTAGAAATTGGATCAATTCCTTGATGTTCACTCAGAAGGCCATGCATTGATGATTTGGAGCTCAAATTTGATCAAAGTCTCACCTCTAGTGCTCAGGAATCTTGGGAGATAATTCATTCTTGCATGACGAGGCCTAAGAAGGTGCGTGCAATGTTAATTTGAGTCTGATGGAGAAATGGGGGGTTAGTCAAAATGGGAGTGTCTATTTGAATGGATGGAATGGCATTTTGATGAGGAACGAGCATAGGAGCTTAGGGAATGGCTCTAGCAGCTCATCTTGGGTAGCTAGGGCTCTGAGGAATGATTTTTATGTGTGTTTGAGTGGGAATGAGGGGGTGTATAGTCCCCCTTCATCTTGATTGGATGGTGGGATCAAGTTTGGATTCTAATGGTCATCTAGCCATCTTTGGGAGTCATCGGTGGCAGGGAGGAGGTGAGTTAGCTTGGCTTGGTTAGTTGAAGGTGTGGAGGTGGCTACCAAGGAAGAATCATGGGTGTCCTATGGGCTTCAAATGCTCCAATGGGTAGGGTGAGGTGATTACAACTTCCATGGGTCATGGTCGACCCAACCACCCCTTGGGTTAGGTTGGGCAATGTCCTAGGTTCCTAGGTTCAGCATTGGGAGAGTACCAAGTGGCCAAGGAATGGAAATGATCACTTACATGGGTGATTTTCTAATGTGATGCCCTCAACCTAAGGGTAGAATGATCATTTGGCATTGGATTTGATTTAAGAAGATTTGAAATGAGCGAAAAGTGGGTAAGCCCAAATTTCAAGTCAATTGGAGTTGATTTGATTAGGTTTGGGTCAATTTGACTCATTTAGGTCAATTTGAGTTAGGTTGGGTCAAGTTGACCAATTGGTTAAGTTCGGTGAAACCAATGGTTGGGTTAAGTTCATATGATCATTTGGGATGTTTTGGTTTAATTGGTTTGGTTTAGTTTGGCTTAGATTTGATTTTGGCTCATTTGAACTCATTTGGGTCAAATGAGTTAAGTTGACCAATTTGACCAAATTGGCTTGGGTTGGGTGTTAGTATGAGTTTAGTTGACCAATTGAAGATGATTGTACACTTTGGTTTAAATTAATTTGAATTTAGTTTTGAATTAGGCTAACTTGAACATTTACAACAATTTGGGCTAAGTAGGTGAATTAGGTTCAGTTGGGTCCAATCATAGCTTTGGTCAAGTTCAACAATCAATTTGGAATGACCTTGAGCCATTGGTTGCAATCAATTTGATTTGTATTTTGATTTGACCAAATTTGTTCTTCTAGAACAATTTGGGTCAACTTGGGTCTAGAGGGACAATTGGGATTGGTTAGACTCTATTGATGGTCAAGTCATATTCAAATATTGATTTTGATTTGGTATGAATCATTGGTTTCAAGAGATTTGGCTTAAGTTAAAATTTGGCTAGTTTGGGATCATATGGGTTAAGGAGTTGACTTGGTCAAATGACCAAGTTGACTTGGTTTGACCCAATTTAGGATAATTAATCAACCTAGGGGGATCAACAATCATGATGGGAGGTTCTGATGGGCTTGGTTCAATCCAATTTTGGTAGGATTAAAACCTGGCTCAAATAGGTCAACTTAGCCACTTTGGGTCAATTGGACCAATTGGATTTAGTTGGCTTGACTTTGAGTTGAGTTTTATTTGGTTAATTTTATATATGGATTTGTGATTGATATATAAACTCAATTGGAATTGGCTCGGGTTCAAATGGGTTTTGGTTCATTTGAACATTTCAAGTCAAAAGGGTTAAGTTGGGTTTGACTTGGGTTAATTTTGTTTGGCTTGATCATTGTAGATTTGATTTATATTTGTGAATATGATTGAAGGTATGATTGATTCATGTGAAAATCAATTAAATTTAAGTTTTAGAATGAACGAATTTGGCTAAGTCCATGGAGTTGGGTCATGCGGCTTAGGTTTGGATTTTGATTTGGTTTGATTTAGTTTTGATGATTTAAATATATTTTTAAATTGAATTTGTGAATATGATTGAAAATATGATTGATTTGTGAAAAAATCATTTGAGATTGACTAAATTTGGATTAATATTTCGGTAAGTCCATGGGATAGGTCGTATACCTTAGGAAGGGTTTTAATTTAATTTAATTTAGTTATAATCATTTGAATGTTTTGATTTATATTTAGGAAGATAATTGAAGATATAAATTGATTATGAGATAATCAATTAATTTTGGATTGATTTGGATTAAGGTTTTGCAAAGTCCATGGGATAGGTCATATAGCCTAGGAAGGGTTTCAAGTTTGGATTTAATCATGGGCTTCAATCATTTGGTTTTGAATTTTGGGTTTGGATTTGGATTTGAATTTGATGTTTGAATTGAACTTGAGGTTTGGTTTGAGAATGTGAACATGGATTGGATTTATGTTGTAGAGTAAGTGGATTCTCTTAATCCCTAAGGCATAACCTAATCTTATGGTTAACCCTTCTAAACCTTTAGGAATAGGTTAAGTGTTTACCTAATTATTAGAAGTGTCTTATGACTAGAGAAGTCTTAGTGTTTAGAAGACTCTTAAGTGTTTCCCTTGGAGATAGATGATTGGAAAACTAAAGTCAAGTTTCACATTATAGACTTAGATACATCTTTAACACTTTATTTGGGAACCATGGATACATGAGAACAAAATAGTTCCATCCTCTCTACATCACTGTAGGAAGCTTGTGAGAGGTAGGATCATCTACTATCTCAATGGAGATCACAAGCCATTTATAATTCCTGAGGTCAGTATATATGATGATGTGACTTACTACCTCCCTCAAAATCAACAAGTCTAGTCTCGTGAACTTGGCCAAAGTTTAAAAATAAAAATAAAAGAAAAAGAAAAAAGAAAAGAAAAAATAAAATGAAAAAGAAAATAAAAGGGAGAAAATAGACTTGGAGGAGGAAGTGAAGCTTAACATTAGATTCCACCCATTGTTCATTACTTCATTCGAACATATGGGTAGGGTGACGACCTCCACCAGGGAGGAGAAGAGGCTAGTTGAGGGTAGTCTAGGGTGGAAAACCTCCTTATTGGTCACCAAATAAAAGATATGTCCTAGCTACTAGGAGTACACCTCCTATCCATATAGGCTTAAAATCTATTTCATAAGATGAGTTTAATATGGTTAGTACACCAGCTAGCTCTTCTCAATAGTAGATTCCATTGAAGGTAACACTTGAGCTAGATAACGATGAAGATCAAGCTCCAAAGAAAAGCATAAGTGTATCCAAGTCTATATGTGAAATAGTTAGGCATCAGTTGGGAACCTTAGCTCTAAACCAACTTTCCTCTCATAAAGTTGAGGGTTTGGTAGTTAAGGAAGCCTCTAAGTCATCCATAGGTGTGAAGACTCAAAGGCTCTTTCTAGGAGCATCATCCTCAAGTCAAGAAATTAATGTAGAACTTGAGGATGATTTATATAATGATTTAATAGAATTACCTTATGATTGGTACTTGCCTTGTGTTCATAATATAGCAAAGAAAGGGTTAATCCCACATACTTGGTCAAATAGTAGGTCAAATTACTTTGAGATAATATGAAAGAACAAATGCAAAAGCTCTCAATCAAGACCAGGACTAGGATTTGGTATAGTTGGTCCAGTCGATGATAACGATTACTGCTTAGTCATCACCAATCATTCAAAATCTGATAGGTTCTTTTCAAATCACATTAACTCATATGCGGAGTTATACTTAGAAACTTCAGATGACCCAAATGATTTTGAAGTTAAAGATGCACCGATTCAAGGAAGAGATCAAGTCAACCATCGATGAGCTCAAGGAAATCAACTAGGAACGAAGAAGATCCACATACATCAGTTCTTTATTGAATGAAATTAAAACCATGACTTAGTTAGCTATTGATTGAGTTTAAGGACTTCTTTACATGGAGTATGAAGAGATGCAGATTGGCTCACGGCGTAGCGGTTCATAAACTAGCAATAGAACCTATAACTAACCGAATCAAGCAAGCTCCTAGACACATGCGATTAGACATAGAACAACATGTAATTTATGAAGTCAAGAAACTAATCGATACTGGCTTCATCCAGGAAGAAAAATACACTACCTAGTCAGCCAATGTCATCTCAGTTAAAAGAAAGAATGGCCAAATTCACATATGCATCACTTTTAGGGATTTAAATAAGGCATGTCCAAAAGATGAATTTTCACAACCAATCCCAGAGCTGATGGTGGACATTGCCTCATCTCATTTAACCTTATCTTTATGGATGACTAATCTGGATATAACCAAATAAAGATGGCCCATGAAGATGATCAAAACACTACTTATAGAACCCCCAATCAAAATCTATTACTATAAGGTCATGCCTTTCATCCTTAAAAATGCTGATGATACATACTAGTAGGCTATTACTCAATATTCAACAAACTCATTCTCCATTAAGTTGAGTGCTATGTCGATGATCTTGTGGTCAAAAGTATAGAAAAGAAGGCCATCTCTTTGACTTGAGAGTAGTTTTCAAATAGTTAAGATAATTTAACCTCAATATGAACCCCCTGAAGTGTGTATTCTCAAATCATTCCAAAGGCAGTTAGAGTATCTAAGATGCTTTATATCCAACCTATTGGGAAGATGTTAGTGATTCTTAGCACTTGTCAAAAAGGATGTCAAGTTTAAGTGGGATGACAAGTGTGAGCTTGCCTTCAAAGACATCAAGCAATACCTGATGACATCGTCAGTTCTAGTATTCCTGGCTCAGGAAAGCTGCTCATACTTTACACTACTACATTAGATGACTCTCTTGCTGCTTTATTGGCTCAAGCAAATGATGAAGGGAAGGAAAATGCAGTCTACTACCTTAGCCATCATCTAATCCCTACTGAGGCTAATTATCCACCCATTGAAAAGCATTTCCTAGCTTTAATCTTTGCATCCCAAAAGCTATATCACTACATGCTTCCTCATAAGCTGAACATAATCTCTAGGATCAATCCATTATAGTTTCTCATGAGATGGATGACACTATCTAAACGATTGGCATGATGATCCATGAACCTCTCACAGTTTAACATTACTTTCATACCCATCCATGCAGTGAAAGGACTAGCGCTAGCAAATTTCTTAGCAGAGCACCCACTTCCTGCTGACTCTCTGCTTAGTGATGATCTCCCCGATGAACAAATCATGAACTTAGGGGATACTAGCATTCACCATTGGGATATGTACTTTGTTGGTGTGGCTTTCTTTCAAAAAGGAGAAGAACTAGAATCTACTATTCTAGGAATGGCAACGGTAGGAATAATTCTCTTAACTCCAGACCATGATATGAGATCTGTCCAATCCTTACACCAATAATGAAGCCAAATATGGGTCTCTGCTTGCCAGTTTGGAGTTAGCCATTATCTAAGCATCTAGAACATCAACATTTTTGGGGATTCTTAATTAGTTATCAACCAAATGGTTATGTCCCATAAGGTTATAAAGCAAGCACCATCACTACCACGAGTACACCATGGAGTTTTTGGCCCAAATCCTAGAGGTTACCATTTATAAGATTCCTCGAGTAGAGAATGTCATAGCATATGCTTTAGCCAAGCATGCCATGGAGTTGACATGTCTGGAGGATGAGTCCCTATCAACAAAGGTCCAAAATAGACAAGTATTGTACCTTATTGATATTGAACTCATCAAAAAGTACTCTCTTGAAGGGGATGTTGCCATTACTAAGAAGGAAGAGGAGTTAGATTGGAGGCAACCATTCATGGATTACCTAAATAAAGGCAAACTACCTCAAGAGAAGTCCCAAGCCTAACAGATGAAGCAAAGTGCACTTTCCTATGCTCTTGTTAATGGTGTCTTGTGCTGGCGATCTTTCGATCATATGTTGTTACATTATTTAGACAAGAACGAAGCTCATAAAATCATGATCGAGGTACACTTGGGATTATGTGGAGCCAACCAATCCAGTTCAAAGATGAAAACTAAGATCAATAGACTAGGATACTACTATCCATCGATGATCAAAGATTACATGGATACGGCTAGGTGATGCCACCAATGTCAAATACATGGTGTGGTCTTACACCAACCACATAACATTCTAAATCCTATGTTGGCCTTATGGCCATTCAAGTGTTGGGGTACCGCCATAGTGGGTCTGATTAATCCTCCTTCTTCTAAGTGTCATCAGTTCATCTTAGCTACTACTGAATACTTTTCCAATTGGGTGGAGGCGATTCACTCAGAGAGGTCACAACAAAGCATGTGCTCTAGTTTTTTTAGGAACCATATCGTATATAGGTTTGGAGTACCTCGAAGAATTATATCTGATAATGGTACTGCATTCAAAAGCACCAAGATCAACAACTTTTCCCAGAGACACAACATAGATTAGAGATATTTTACCATCAACTACCCGAGGGAAATCAACTTAGAAGAATCCTTCACCAAAACTCTCTTCCAAATATTGAAGAAGACACTTGAAAACAATAAGTGACAGTGGCATGAGTAGTTAGTTGAAGCCTTATGGGCCTACTGCATCACATATAGAACTCCAACTCAGTCTACTCTTTTTTCCTTAGTGTATGGGTCTCAAGCCGTTTTACCATTAGAAGTCCAACTCCCTTCACTAAGGATAGCTGTGGGTAGAAAAATCACAATAGAGCAGAATGCCAAGTTGAGGTTAGAAGAGCTCAATTGTTTGGAGGAGAGATGCCTGCGAGAATTCCAAAACCTCGAGTTATACAAAGCTAAAATGATTCAAGCTCATAACAAGTTGGTTCATCTTAGAACTTTTCAAGTAGGAGAGCTTATTTTAGTTCTAAGGAGGAGATTATTTCCATAAGATGGGAAAGTTTGAACCCACTTGGGAAGGCCCTTTGGCAGAGAGAAGGTCTACCAAGGAGGATCTTATTAGCTTATTAATCATAAGAGAGAGCATCCAATACTTTCAATCAATGTGCTATACTTAAAGAAATATTAAAAATCATGTTCAAAAATAATTATCAGTAATGAAAATTTCATTTCAAATTCAATCTCTTCCATGTTGAAAATATTCTTATTTATGAATTTACCATGATGTGTTTAGGGTAGGTGTAATGAACTCAAGTGGCATCCTATCCTTCATCGATACAACATAAACACAAACTACACAAAAATATATAAAATAAACATATATCTTTTGTCTCGGGAAACTCTGAGTTGAGATATCGCCCCTAGCGGTACTCACTCAATAGATGCTCTAGGTTGGCTTAATGTGCAACCCTCCTAGTGTGTCACCCCAACGGTGTTCTTACATTGGAGGATGTAAGTCTGATATGCTTTCCTTCTTTACTTAGCTACTACACACCGACGAGCACCTTGTTAGTTTGGTAGGCCTTACTGCATGGTTGGTAAGCTACCTCATGTTGGTTTCATTTAAGAGGATGTAAGTCTGGTATGTATACTTCTTAGATCAGCCTTGGTGCACTGACTGGGTCCAGTCTGCTAGCATTTAGTAGAAGTCCCCTAGCATCCCTTCCCTCCTGATTGCTTTAAGTTTGGGTCCAGTCCTTCCTCTAGCTCCCTGCTTAGTAGTCACTCTAGGTCAGATAGCATCTGTGCTACCAATGATAGACTATCCTAACAATTAGTAACACATGGAAAGTTGTAATCCTAAACACTTTCTTTCCAAATTGATCATTGCACACCAACAAATAGCTTAGGTTGGTTGGTTTTCACTATGCTGATGGATATACCACTCATGTTGATGGATACACCTTAGGTTGGTTGGTTCTCGCACCTTAGGATACACCACTCATGGCTGATGTAAGTTTGCTTCACTTTCTCCTTGAGTTGGCCACCATATAGCAAAAGGCTTTCTTTTCCAGGGCTCAAGACAATGCCCCTAGTAGCATCTCCCATGTGGGCACTATATTTGGATCACACCCTTTGCAAACCCATTTATACATTACCCGAGTTACTATCAGATTGAATGGTTCCCCTTTCTTAGTAACCACCCTTGTGGTTGGAGAATTTATTCTATGGATGTGCAAATTCTCTTTTGGTCTAGTAAATTCTAAGATAGGTTTAGGCTAACATAGCCCCTTCTTAGTGTGGTCCCTCGCATACTAACAGGGTCTACGCAAATATATAAACAAAATATATATTCACTTATGAATTAAGAAGACACCCCTAGTGATTTATTTTCCCAAGAAGACATCCTATCTTTAGAGTAGTTTCAGCAAAAAAACCCTATAGGAATCACTTGACTACTCTTGAGTTAATATAAGTCCACAATGGCATTCACTCAATAGTGGCCCCTATGTCGGGTTCTATTAGTTATGCTACCAATAGGTCACCCCAGCGGTTGTTCCCTGCTTTAAAAGATGTAAGTTTGGTACTCCTTCCTAGCACAGTTGTTGCACACTAAAAGGCAACCCCTTAGGCTGGCTAGCTCTACCCCATGACCAGTAGACTATCCCTTTGGATTTGCAAATTTGAGATTGGATAAGTCTGATATAGCCCCTTCTTAGTGGGTCCATCACACACCAACTTGGTCCATAAATTAAATCAATCAAATTTGATCGAGCTCACATCCCCAATAGATATTCCCTCAATTCAAATCAAAATAAACCAAACAAACAATCCAAATCACATGAAATTAAGATAAAACTAATCCTCACTACTTTTGAGTTGACATAAGTCCTTAGTGGCATTGACTCAGTATTCACCCTAGGTCAGATTCAATTTATTATGCATCCAACAGGTCACCCGAGCGGTTGTTCATTACTTTGGAAGATGTAAGTCTACTACCCCTTCTTCCTAGCACAACCGTTGCACACAGAAAGGCAACCCCTTAGGTTGGCTAGCTCTACCCGCCAGACTATCCTTTGGATTTGTAAACCCGAGGTAGATCAAGGCTGATATAGCCTTTTCTAAGTGGGTCCATCACACACCAACAAGGTCCATACATTAACTCAGATTAAATTAAACCTAATATGATTTCTCCTAGTGGAGTTAAATCACACCCTTCTCCCTAGTGGAACCCCAAATTATATATAGATATGTTAAGCAAATAAATCAAATTCAAAACCAACCTCCCTAATGGAGCCAAATTAAACAAACTCCCCAAGTATAGTCTAAATCTAAGAAATCCAACCAAACTCTTATTCCCAGTGGATACATCCCCACACAAACCTATGAAATCAAACTCAAATCTCAATCCCTAATGGATAACCCAAACCTACTTCCCTAGTGGAAGGTTCATATACCCGATCCCGAGTGGACTCAAGCCCATATCTCTAGCATACGTGTCTCTACATCAATTAAAATAGAACAAATTAAAGTCAATTCGATCTTAATCCTCAATGGATTATAGATTCTTATCTCTAAGTGATCTTCTTTCCATAAATCATATAATCAAATTAAATTCAATCCATATCCCGAGTAGATTTTTTTCTTCTATGCCCTTGACATAGACCACTCACACGCCATGTCCAATGCATGTGTGATCCCCTAAAGGATCTCCCTCCATGTCCTTGGCATGGAATTCTCATCAAATCTTATTTCTTCTCTTATGCACACCTTTAATACTTCAACCAAAAGCCTAACAACATAGTGGTTCAAATTACATCATCTTAATATTATAATCAATATTTTATGATTTGTGATGGTGCAAGCTCAAACTAACTACACAATATCTTGCTAAACATATTATAGTGTGAATTAACACACTATATTATATTATAATATATGATGTTATATTATAATTTGCTATAATATAATATATCATCTAACATTACACCTCATTAGAATCTCTAAAAAGGAACAAAGGTTTCTCAAAATATGAATAATGTTCATTTTTGATGTAAAATTGTTATTTTTCTATTAGAAATGGTACAAAATAGCATAATTTTGGTGTTGCTTCATTTAGTGTGATGTCAATTTGGCCAAATTCTTCCATCTTAAACTTCAAATTAATATTTTTGTGAGTTTTGACCCAATGTATTATAACAAAAGTAAAACATACTAAAATGTACAATAACATTTAGAAACACACCACCACATTCATATATATATGTGAAGCTATATAATTATGTACATTATATTTTAATATCCTTTCATATAATATATTATCTTACATTACACCTTAAAATGAATCCCTTTAAGCAAAAAAATATAAAATTTTGTTGAAAAATGAACATTTATTTTAGATGCAAAATTTCATTCTTTTAATTAAATGACAAACCATTGCACACCCCCAATGATGTTCCCAAAAGCTTACTTTATATTTGGCCAAATCCAATAATCTCAGCCTAAAAATTAGTATATTTTTGAATTATACCAATGCAAGCTCTACTACATCATACTATAACAAACTAAAATATGCTAAACAATAAGTTGTAATACATAATATTAAGCTATAATGCATGATGCTACACTATGTTATGGCATCCCATATTATAATACACTATAACATATTATATTATATTAGATTGCATATCACATCACAAGGGATTTCTTAAGATAAAAATCATAAAATTAGTCTAAATAAAAAAATTCTATATTTTAGTTGTATCACTTACATATTTTAAATTGAAACAATATTTTATGATGCCATGCTCTACCTATTATGAATTTGTCCAAATTCCACCATTTTAAACTCTAAATCAACAATTTCATAAATAATGCTAGAGTAAGCTCAACTGCATGATTGTATTATATTGAAAGAATTTAAAATGCATAGAATAATTTATTATGATATATGATGCTACACTTTTCTACAACATATAATATTATTTTGAACATAAAATCTTACTTTCTAGACTACAAGTGGCGTAGCACACCTTTAGTACTGCAATCTAATTCCCACTTCAAATTTAACAAATTTCATCATCTAATTTATTAAATCAATATTTTATGATTTATATTAATATAGACTATCGAGAATAATGCCATAATATATTAAAACATTTTAAAACATCTTATAACATCCAAAAACACATCACTACATGATGACATATAAGATGCTACATTATACTATAATATATGGCATTATAATATGATTTAGGTTTAGAATTTATGGTATTCAAATCTTTAATAGTCAAGGGAAAGACTCTTGAAGACATTTTCTTTAGCTACCATAATTATGTTAGAATTAGGTCGTTCTTTAGATATACTCCTAATGACATCTTTATTCAAGGTTTAGGGTTAGTTTAGGGTTAGTTTTGGGTTTAGGGTTTAGGGTTTAGGGTTTAGGGTTTAGGGTTTAGCGTTATAGGTTTTAGGGTTTAGGGTTTATGGTTTTAGAGTTTAGGGTTTAGGGTTAAGGGTTTAGGGTTTTAGGTTTAGGGATTAGGGCTTAAGGTTTATGGTTTAGGGTAGGGTTTAGTGTTTACAATTTAGTGTTTAGAGTTTAGGGTTTAGGGTTTAGGGTTTAGGGTTTAGGGTTTATGTTTTAGGTTTAGGATTTAAGTTTTAGTTTAGGGTTTAGGGTTTAGGGTTTAGTGTTTATAGTTTAGTATTTAGGGTTTACTATTTTTAAGGTTTAGGGTTTAGTGTTTAGGGTTTATGTTTTTGGTTTAGGATTTAGTTTTAGTTTATGGTTTAGGGTTTAAGATTTAAGATTTTTTTTCAATAGAGAAAAAAAATCATATTCAACATTTCTTGTTTTCAATTTCATCAACCAAGTAGCACCCCAAGTTTTCTAAGATATAAGTAATGACATAGATAAAAAATGAGCACCCATAAAGAAAATTAAAAACCCTAGATAAGTAAAATTGTCTCTATTAAAGACATAGTTCCATAAGTAGCAAATCAGATCGGTTGTTCTTCAGTTTCTCCAGTTCAAATCAAAATAACTCCTACCTCTCGAGTAGTAAGATCTCACATCATATCCCAGATCTCTCCCTCAGCCACCATCATGGCTGTAACCTCCATCATTCCTCTCACCTCCATAACCACCACTACTCCGACCACCACCTCCATATCCACCAGCACCTCTAGATCACCCACCACCACTATGATATCGCCGCCTCTGCCTTCACCTCAACCGCCAGATCTAGACTGAGCCTAGTTGATGGTGATGTTCTAGTTGTCAAGGTTTTGCCCATTCTTAGGGTTTAGGGTTATTTTAGGGTTTAAGGTTTGGGGTTTAAGGTTTAGGGTTATAGGTTTTTGGGTTTAGGGTTAAGGATTTAGGGTTTAGGGTTTAGAGTTTAGGTTTTAGAGTTTAGGGTTTAAGGTTTTAAAGTTTAGGGTTTAGGGTTTAAAGTTTAGGGATTAGAGGTTAGGTTTTTAGGGTTTAGGGTTTAGGGTTGCAAGTTTAGGGTTTAGGGATTAGGGTTAGTTTTAGGGTTTAGTGTTTAGGATAGGGTTTATGGTTTATTTTTTAGGTTTATGTTTTTACTTTAGGGTTTAGGTTATTTTATTTTAAGTTTATTTTATTTTTATTATATTTGATTTAGGTTTTTAATTTTTTAGCTTCATTTGGTTTTTATTTATTTTATTTTAGTTTATTTTTATTTTTCATTTTATTTAATTTTTAGGTTTAAGTTTAGGTTTTAATTTATGTTTTAATTTTATTTTATTTTATTTAGGATTAGGTATTTTTATTTATTTTTAGGTTTTATTTAGTTTAGGAGGTTTTAGGTTTTAGTGATGGCCCAGCCATGGCCCAGGGTTAGGATTTAGTGAGGATAGGGCCAGGTGGCTCAGCTTTATAGTATGAACAGGTTAGTAGCCCAGGCCTTTAGTGGGAGGTTTTAGGATTTAGGGCTCACTGCCAGTTTAGACTCCAGGTGTTAGGTTTATGACTTTAAGTTTAGGTTAGGGTCAGTTTAGAGTTAGGTCAATTTAGGCACAGTTTAGTTTGGGAGCCCAGGGGTCAAGCCCAGGTTTAGGGCCCAGGTCATGAACGTGGCCTGGTTAGCCCAGTGGCTCAGAGAGTTAGTTTAAGGTGTTTAGGAAGTTAGTGTGAGGTTTGGGTTGGATCAAGGTGGTTTAAGTTTATGTTTAGGTTTAGGTGGTCAGATTTAGAGTGGGTTTTGAAAATTAAAATGGTAGGTTTATTTAGTTTATTTTTTATTTATTTGTGTTTATTTTGATATGTATTTTTACTTAGGTTTATTTTTTATTTTTATTTATTTTAGTTTATTTTTTAGGTTTAGGTTTATTTTTTAGTTGAGTTTTATTTAATTTTTTTAGGTTTATGTTTTAGGGTTCGGGGTTTAGGTTTTATGTTTAGGGTTTAGGGTTTAGGGTTCAGGGTTCAGGGTTTAAGGTTTGTTTTAACAGTGAACAAATTCATATTCAACATTTCTTCTTTTTTGATTTCATTAGCCAAGTATCACCCCAAGTTTTCTAAGATATAAGCGATTACATAGATAAAAATGAGCACCCATAGAGGAAATCAAAAACCTTAGTCAAGTAGAACCACCTCAATTGTAAAGACATCGTTCCATAAGCAGCAAATCGATTGGCCATTCTTCAGTTTCCCTAATTCTCATCAGAACAACCACCGCTTCTCGAGTAGCGAGATCCGCCATCATATCCCTGAACTCTCCCTCTGCCACCACCACAGCTATAACCTATATCATTCCTCCCGCCTCCATAACTACCACTGCTCCGACCACCACCTCCATATCCACCAGCACCTCCGGATTCCCCACAACTTTGATAACCACCACCATCGACTTTGCCTCCACTGCCCGATCTAGACTGAGCCTTATTAACGGTGATGTTGTGGCCATCATGGTTCTGCCCATTCTTAGGGTTTAAGGCTAGTTTACGGTTTAAGGTTTCAGGTTAGTTTAGGGTTTGGGGTTTAGAGTTTAGGGTTGTCAATTTATTTAGTTTATTTTTTTATTTGAGTTTATTTTATTTTTTTATGTAGGTTTTATTTTTATTTTTATTTAGTTTAATTTATTTATTATAGTTTAGGTTTTTTATTTTAGTTTGTTTTTTAGGTTTAGGTTTATTTTTTAGTTGAGTTTTAATTTTATTTTATTTTTGATGGTTAAGTTATATTTTTTATTTTTTTAGGTTTAGGTTTTAGCTTTTCATTATAGGTTTATTTTGAGGTTTTATTTTTTAATTTAGGTTTAGGTTTATTTTTAGTTTATTTTATTTTATTTAATTTAGGTTTAGGTTTAGGTTAAGGTTTAAGTTTTATTTATTTTAGTTCAATTTATTTTAGTTTAGATTTAGGTTTATTTTATTTTGTTTATTTTATTTTTATTTTAGGTTAAAGTTTTTTTTAGTTAAGGCTTTAGGTTTTATTTTTTATTATTTTTAGGTTTTATTTTTAGGTTTATTTTTTAGGTTTCAGTTTTTATTTAGTTTTTACTTTATTCAATTTTAGGTTTATTTTATTTTTATTTTATGTTTAGTTTTTATTTTATTCTTAGCTTTATTTTATTTTTTAGCTTAATTTAGGTTTTTACTTATTTTATTTTAGTTTATTTTAATTTTTTATTTTCTTTAATTTTACGTTTAAGTTTAGGTTTTAGTTTAGATTTTTACTTTATTATATTTTGTCTATTTTATTTAGGTTTAGGTTTTATGATTTGTTTTATTATTGGGTTTTATTTAGTTTAGGTTTAGTTTTTAAATTTTTAGGGTTTATGGTTGAAGGTTTAGGGTTTAGGGATTAGGGTTTAGGGTTTTAGGGTTTAGAGTTTAGGGTTAGGGTTTAGGGTTTAGGGTTATTTTAGGGCTTAGGGTTTAGGTTTTTTATGGTTTAGGGTTATTTTATTTTAGGGTTTTTACTGCCAGTGGGATTTAGCTTTAGGGTTTAGTGGTTGCCTAGGGTTAGTTTAGGATTTTGGGTTTTGGGGTTAGTAAGGTAGTCAGTTAGGGTGGTTTTTAGGAGGTTTAGGTTTTAACATTTTTTCATTTATTTTCAAATTTAGTAAACCGATAGGTTTAGGTTTATTAAGTTTATTTTTATTTTATTTTTGTTTGTTTTATTTTTTTATTTTTATTTAAGTTTATTTTAAGTTTATTTATTTTAGTTTAGTTTTTTTATTTTAGTTTTTTTTAGGTTTAGCTTTAGGTTTAGGTTTATGGATATTTTTTAGTTTAGTTTTATTTTTAATTAATCTTTTAGGATTAGGTTTTATTTTTTATTTTTAGGTTTAGGTTTAGGATTTTATTTTATTTTTTTAGGTTTTAGTTTTAGGTTTTTATTTTAGGTTTGTTTTTTTGTTTTATTTTTTTAGTTTAGGTTTTTATTTATTTTTAGTTTATTTTATTTTATTTACTTTAGGGTTTAGGTTTAGTTTATTTTAGCTTTAATTATTTTAGTTTAGGTTTAGATTTAGGTTTATTTTGTTTATTTTAGGTTTAGGTTTTTCTTTTAGTTTAGGATTTATTTTATTTTTTAGGTTTAGGATTTTATTTAGTTTTTATTTTATTTTATTTTTGGTTTATTTCATTTTTATTTTATGTTCAGTGTTTATTTTATTTAGGTTTTTTATTTTTAGGTTTTTTTATTTTTTTTAGTTTAGTTTAGATTTTTATTTATTTTATTTTTGTTTATTTTTAATTTTTTATTTTATTTTATTTTCAGGGTTGGGTTTAAGTTTAGGTTTTAGTTTATCTTTTTATTTTATTTATTTTATTTAGGTTTAGGTTTATTTATTTATTTTATTTTTAGGTTTTATTTAGTTTAAGTTTAGGTTTTTGGGTTTTTAGGGTTTAGCGTTTAGGGTTTCGGGTTTAGGGTTTAGGGTTTAGGGTGGAGGGTTTGGGGTTTAGGGTTTATGATTTAAGGTTGTAGGCTTTAGGGTTTAGGGTTTAGGGTTTAGGGTTTAAGGTTTAATGTATAAGGTTTAGGGTTTCGAGTTTAGGGTTTTGGGTTAGTTTTTTTTTTATTTTAGGTTTATTTATTTTAGTTTAGGTTTTTTATTTTAGTTTATTTTTTAGGTTTAGGTTTAGGTTTTGGTTTATTTTTTGGTTGAGTTTTATTTTAATTTTATTTTTTTAGGTTTAGGTTTTATTTTTTATTTTTAGGTTTATGTTTTTATTTTATTTTTTTAGTTTTAGCATTTATTTTTTAGTTTAGGTTTAGGTTTATTTTTAGTTTATTTTATTTTATTTTATTTAGGTTTATGTTAAGGTTTAGTTTATTTCAGTTTAGTTTAGTTTATTTTATTTTGTTTATTTTATTTTTACTTTTGGTTTAGGTATTTTTTTAGTTTATGGTTTAGGTTTTATTTTTTATGTTTATTTTTTAGATTTAGGTTTTTATTTAGTCTTTATTTTAAGTTTATTTTAAATTAATTTAATTTTTATTTTACATTAAGCTTTTATTTAATTAAAGTTTTTTGTTAGGTTTATTTTATTTTTTAGTTTAGTTTTGGTTATTATTTATTTTATTTTAGTTTATTTTATTTTATTTTTAGGTTTAGGTTTAGGTTTAGGTTTTAGTTTAGGTTTTATTTTTATTTTATTTATTTATTTTATTTATGTTTAAGTTTTTTTATTTATTTTATTTTCGGTTTTATTAAGTTTAGGTTTAGATTTTTAGGTTTATTTTTTATTTTTATTTAGGTTTATTTTTATTTTTATTTAGTTTAGTTTATTTATTTTAGGATTATTTATTTTAGTTTATCTTTTAGTTTAGGTTTAGGTTTTGGTTTAGTTTTATTTTTAAGTTTAGTTTTATTTTTATTTTCTTTTTTAGGTTTATGTTTTCATTTTTATTTTTAGGTTTAGTTTTAGGTTTTTACTTTATTTTTTTAGCTTTAGGCTTTAGGTTTTGGTTTTATTTATTTTAGTTTAGTTTATTTTAGTTTAGATTTAGGTTTATTTTCTTTTTTTTTTATTTTAGGTTTTGGATTTATTTTTAGGTTTATTTTTTAGTTTTAGGTTTTAAATTAGTTTTTATTTTATTTTATTTTTATTTTATGTTTAGTTTTTATTTTATTTAGGTTTTTTTTATCTTTATGTTTATTTTATTTTTAAGTTTAGTTAAGGTTTTTATTTATTTTATTTTAGTTATTATTTATTTGTATTTTAGGTTTAGGTTTAGTTTTAGGTTTAGTTTAGGTTTATTTTATTTTATTTTACTATTTTATTTAGGTTTAGGTTTACTTATTTATTTTATTTTAGTTATTTACTTTATGAGGTATTTAGGTATCCACCCATTTAGGGTTTAGCTTTGGATTTTAGGGTTTAGGGAGTTATTTTGGGGTAGGGAGGATTAGGGTAGGAGGGTATGGTTTAGGGTTGTGGTGTTTAGTTTGTTTAGAGTTGTGAGTTTAGGAGGGTCAGTTTTTTTATTTTAAATCAGGTTTTATCTTAGTTTATTTTAGGTTTAGGTTTAATTTTACTTTTGTTGAATTTTATTTTATTTTATTTATTAGGTTTAGGTTTTATTTTTATTTTAGGTTTAGGTTTAGGTTTTTATTTTATTTTTTTAGGTTTAGGTTTTAGGTTTTTATTTTAGATTTGTTTTTAGGTTTTCTTTTTTAGTATAGGTTTAGTTTTTTTAGTTTATTTTATTTTCTTTAATTTAGGTTTAGGTTTAGGTTTAGTTTATTTTTGGTTTAGGTTTAGGTTTTATGTAATTTAGTTTAGTTTATTTTAGTTTAGGTTTATTTTATTTTAAGTTAATTTTTTTTATTTTGTGGTTTTTTTTAGTTTAGGCTTTATTTTTTATTTATTTTTAAGTTTTATTTTTAGGTTTATTTTTGGTTTAGGTTTTTATTTAATTTTTATATTATTTTATTTTAGGTTTATTTTAATAGTATTTTAAGTTTAGTTTTTATTTTATTTAGGTTTTTTATTCTTAGGTTTATTTTATTTATTTAGTTTAGTTTAGGTTATTATTTATTTTATTTTTGTTTATTTTTATTTTTAATTTATTTTATTTTTAGGTTTATGTTTAGGTTTAGGTTTAGGTTTAGGTTTTAATTTAGGATTTTATTTTACCTTATTTTATTTTTATTTAGGTTTAGGTTTAGCTATAACATATAATATTTCTTCTGAACATAAAATTGAACTTTTTAGACTATAAGTGGCATAGCACACCTTTGGTACTACAACCTAATTCCCACTTCAAATTTAACAAATTTCATCATCTAATTTATTAAATCAATATTTTTATGATTTATATTAATATAGACTATAGAGCATAGTACCATAATATACCAAAACATTTGAAAACATCTTATAACATCCAAAAACACATCACTACATGCTCAAATATATGATGCTACATTATAATGTACTATATGGTATTATAGTATGATTTAGGGTATTCAAATCTCTTATAGTCAAGGGAAAGTCTTTGAAGATATTTTCTTTATCTAACATAACTATGTTAGGATTAGGTCAATCTTTAGATAAACTCCTAATGATATCTTTATTCAAGGTTTAGGGTTTAGGGTTTAGGGATAGTTTAGGGTTTAGGGTTTAGTATTACTTTAGGGTTTAGGGTTTAGGGTTTGGGGTTTAGGGTTTAGGGTGTTTGGTTATACGGTTTGGGGTTTAGGGTTTTAGGGTTTAGAGTTTAGGGTTTAGGGTTTAGGGTTTTGTTTTGGGTTTAGGGTTTTTAGGGTTTATGGTTTAGGATTTAGGGTTTAGGGTTTATTGTTTACATTTTAGGTTTAGGGTTTAAATTTTAGTTTAGGGTTTAGGGTTTAAGTTTAAGGTTTTTTTATTAACAGAGAACAAATTCAGATTCAGTATTTCTTCTTTTCAATTTCAGCAACCAAGTAGCACCCCAAGTTTTCTAAGACACAAGTGACGACATTGATCAGAAATGAGCAACCATAGAGCAAATCATAACCCTAAGATATGTATAACCATCTCTACTATAAAGATAGTTCCATAAGCAGCAAATCAGACGGTCGTCCTTCAGTTTCTCTAGTTTCCATCAGAACCAACCCTCACCTCTTGAGTAGCGGGATCTGCCATCATATCCCCGATCTCTCCTTCCGCCACCACCATGGCCATAATTTTTGTCGTTCCTCTCACCTCCATAACCACCACTGCTCCAACCACCTACATATTCACCAGCACCTCTAGATCCCCCACCACCATTGTGATAACCACCACCTTCGCCTTCGCCTCCACCAACAGATATAAACTGAGTCTAGTTGACGGTGATGTTCCCACCATCAAGGTTCTTCTAATTCTTAGGATTTAGGGTTTAGGTGGGGTTTAGGGTTTAGGGTTTGGGGTTTAGGGCTTTGGTTTAGGGTTTAGGGTTTAGGGGATTCTTGAACCTTAAACCTTAAACCCTAAACCCTAACCTAAACCCACCCCTCCTCATTCTCCCCTATGACACTGGTGATTTTGTTTTCCCATTCATCGATGCATTCCCTTCTCACATTTTTGTGGATCCTTCATCATTTTGAACTATTTTTAGAGCCTTTTTAGTCTCTAGCCAAACGCGTGATGTGTCTCTTCTGAATATGGCTGCAGTGACCTTGAACTCGTAGATTACATCTCCCAATTTGGATGATCTAGCTAGAGCATCCACTTTTTTTGGGGATTCTTGAACCCAATGCCATTTGTGCTATTAAATCCTTTAAGGATGCAATTTCTAGTAAGTGCTCTATCTCTTCTAACTCAATGAATCTGATTTTGATTTCTTCTCAAGGTATGCGATCATGTGTTCAGATCTTGATGTCAAAAAGCTTGCAAAACCTTTCAAATTTATTTTGGTTAGAAAATTAGCTTTGAGCCAGTTGAATTTGGACAAGATTCATCCTTTTTTTCATAACCTTAAACTTTTGGGAGCTTTCTCTATTGGCTCCATCGATCTATAACATATTCTGATTCAACTTACAAACGATTTGGATTATTCAAGGGTTTTCTCACGTCGATCTTATTTTGTCTTTATCTGTCAAATGTGTTTGTTGAATTGTTCTTACCTTTTTGATATAAAGGAGGAATCTCCTATTGTTCTTGTGTGGTTAGCTCTTCCAAATATGAGAATCCATTATGTTACCCACTATGTTTTATTTGTTGTTGGGGCTCTTTTCAGTTGGCCTCTCTAAATTGATCAGGTGAATGCTGTGAGATCCCATCCCTCTATTGTTCATATATTAGTTGAACTTGACATATCTAAAAAACATCCTAAGGAGGTCTGGAATGAATCTGAAAAGTTTTGTTATTTATAAAAAGCCAAATTTGAAATGATTTTGATTTTCTGTTTCCATTGCAAGATTCTTGGTCATGAAAATTCAGAGTGTTTTGTTCTTCACCTGCATCTTCAAAAGAAAATTTTGAATGATCCTATCTTTAAATTAGCTTCTGATAAAGTTAATAAAACTATTTTTATGCCTAAAAAAACTTAAATGTTGATATTAGGTTGGATTATTTGGAATCTTTTGATGTTCCTAAAATTGTTGATTCTACTTCTCATTCTGACAATGACAAAGGTATTAATAATGTTGAAAAGATGGTCTACCCAACAACCTTTCTTTACAAGAAAATATGCCTATTATGTCAAATTCCAAATTCAAAGAGGTTGAATAAAATAATGATTCACTCTCTAAAGATTCTATTCTTGCTTCTTTGCCAACATTAATTGAAGATTTTAATGATAACTGAATGATTTTGAATTGATAACTTTGAATGATACTTTTGAATGATTGATGATTTGGAAGATGAGGAGTTGTGATTAGAGATGTTCTTACTGGTCCTTATCATATTAACAATATTCCTAATCAATCTCTATCCGAAGGTGACACTTTGGATAAAAACATAAAATTTTAAATTGTCTTTAGAAAGAAAACTAAAAACTCTAAGATGCAACCTCCTAATCTTGTCAGATCTACTAGATCTAGATCCTCTTCACATAAATAATGTGTTGTTTCAAATTTTGGCTTAGGAGAGGATTTGTTAGTCTTTCTATCTCTCTTTATTTTTATTCTTTTATTTCCTTTTACAATTTTCTTTATGTTTAATTCTCTTATTTGGAATTAGAGGGATTAGTACCCTCACTGTTCATAATCGTATTAAAAATATCTGTAGAATTAACAATATCTATTTACTTATTGTTATTGAACCTCTTGTACATGTTGATAAAATCAATCATGTTGCTAGAATGCTTCATTTCAATAATTTTTTCTTTAACATCAATAATAAAATTTGGTTCTTTTGTATAGCTTCTTAAATGTTTTAATTTTAGATGATCTACAATAAGTTGTCAATGCTCAAATTTCTTTTGGTGATTCTTGTGTTCTAGGCTCTTTTGTTTATGCTTCTTGCAATAGACCTAGTCAGAATGTTCTTTGGGAGAATTTGTGAAGTTTTGCTCTTTTTGTTAACAAACCTTGTTAGTTGCGGGTGATTTCAACACTATTATTTATTCTTTAGAAAGAATGGGTGGTTGCTCTCCTAATATTTATTATACGAAGAATTTTCTAATATTATTCTTGATTGTAATCTTATTGACATTGGTTTTAAAGGCTCCAATTATACTTAGCAAAACTCTAAGCTCTCACAACATTTAGATAGAATTTTTGTCAACTCTCATTGGATTAATCAATGGCCTCTTACCTCTATTAACCATTTAAGTAGAACTTTATCTGATCATGCCCCTTTTTTGTTTTTATTAAAGAAAACTCCAAAAGATTAAACATCTCGGCCTCTTTCATATTTCAAAATATGTAGATTCAACATCTAGATTTTCTTAAAGTTATTTCCATTAATTGGATTTCCCCATTACACCCTTATAATTCGATGAAGAGAATGAATAGATTATTGTTTAAGCTTAAAAGGCTCAAACAAAATATAGTTTTGTGGAATAAACATTATTTTAAAAATCTTTTTTCTTATATAAAAATATGGAACTTTTTGTTTGATATCTTGAAAATGCTATTTTGACTGACTCTTCTAAGCTTAAGGATTTGAATGAATCTAAAGATAAACTTGTTAATTATTAGAATATGGAAGAGACCTAATGCCAAAAAAATGCGCTAGTAAACATATTGTTGATGGGGACAGGAATACTAGGTATTTTCATGCTTTATTTAATAAAAAGAGATCTTTAAATTATATCCAAAAAATTAAAATGATAATTTGATTGGATCACTGATATTAATTTTATTAAAGATTTTGTTATTAACCATTTTATAAATATGCTTAATAAAAGCAACCCTTATGAAGCTATTTTTAGTTCACATTTGATTCCCTCTATTATTACCAATGATGACAATCATTGGCTTACTAGGTTGCCTACTGAAGATGAGATTGGCAAAGTTCTCAATACCATGAACATTGATTTCGTTGCTAGTCCGAAGGGTTATGCTACTTAATTTTTTCAAAATTGTTGGTCTATTATTAATCATGACTTAATCGATGCTATTATTGATTTATTTATTAATAATCCTCTCCCTAAATATTTTTCAAGCATTTCCATTATTTTCATACCTAAAAAAGATAATCCAGATTTTTGGAGTGATTTCAGGCCTATTAGTCTTTGCACTTTCTTTAATAAAATGAGTTCTAAAATTCTTGCTAATAGACTTACTCCTTTACTTAAAAATATTATCTCTCTCAACCAAAGTGGTTTTGGTAGAGGGAGATCTATATCTAATAACATTCTTCTTTCTTAAGAGCTTATTCATGATTTGCATGTTCCAACTAGAGGAGGTAACATCCTTTTTAAATTAGATATTTCTAAAGCCTTTGATAATATCTCTTCAGATTTCCTTTTAAATATCCTACATTTATTTGGTTTCCCTGATAATTTCATTCATCTTATTAAAAATGTATTAATAATGTTTGGCCTTCTATTCTTCTTAATGGTGAATCTTTAAGCTTCTTTCCTTCTTCTCATGGTTTGAGATAAGGAGATCCTTTGTCCCCTTCTTTATTTATTATTGATGTGGAATAACTTTCTAGGAGCTTAAATGATTTATTCAATAATAATCCTAGATTGTACTTTAGAACACTTGGTAGTATCCCTCTTTCTCATCTTAGCTTTATTGATGATTTCATTAACTTTTGTAATGCTTCTTTTCATCATATCAAAAGACTTAAGAAATTTTTAAATAATTTTGGTAGAGAAATTGGTCTTTCTATTAATGAAAGTAAGAGCTACTTTATTACCTCCTCTAAAATTTCTGATGATAAAATCAATCATATCTTGAGAATCACTAACTTTAAACACCAACAACTCCTTATTAAATATGTCGGTACACCTCTTTTCAAAGGTCAAAAAAGTTCCCATCTTTTTGAAGAGCTTATCCCAAAATTTTCTAACAAAATTTTGGTGTGTGAATTTCACTTACTTTATTTTAGTGGCAGGCTTACTTTGCTTAAGTGTACTCTTAATTTGATTCCTTTATATCTTATTCAAGCCATTATACCAACTAATTCTATCTTAAATGGAATTGATCGTCTCCTTAATAAATTTTTTTGGGGCTCTAATAATTCAATTAAAAGGATGCATTGGACTTTTTGGCATAAATGTTGTGGTCCTCTAGGTGAAGGTGGACTTGGCTGCAAACCTATTTGTGAAGCTATTACTGCCTTCTCCCATAAACTTTGGTGGAATTTTAGAAAAAAAAAGATAGCCTCTAGGCTAATTTTATGATAGCTAAGTACTGCTAGGGTAAGCACCCTCTAATTTGTACTTATAAAGTTGGTGACTCCTCGGTTTGGAAAAGGTTTGCTCCATTAAATGGGAGGCTAAATCTTTGATATCTTGGGGTATAAATTCAGGATCTTCTTTCGTTTAGCAAAACAACTGGATTGGTGATGGTTTTATTGATTATTTTTTATCTACCCATTCTACTGTTGCTACTAAAGTTAACTCCTTTTGGCTTAATAATAAGTGGAATGATAGTAAACTTAGCGAAGTTATTCCTATCTCTCTTTTGGATGAATTTAGTGATATTACTATCCTTTCCAAAAAACCTGATCAAATTCTTTTTAAGTTGTCTTATAATGGTGATTTTATTCTTAAAGAGGCTTGGAATTATATTAGAGATGCTCATATTTCTTCTAATGTATTTATTAAACTTTTGAATGATATCATCCCTATCTCATATTTTGTCCTTGGAGAATTTGAAAGAACTTCATTCCTGTTGATTCCTTGCTCTAGGATAAAACATTTCATTTTCCTTTCCAAATGTTATTGTTATTTTTATATTAAAAATGTTAATCATGTTATTGTCAATGGTGCTATTGCCTCCAATTATGGGTTTGGTATGATGATCTTTTTAATACTAACCATTTCCATGGCTTTCTTTCTTTATATCAACTTCTTGAAGCATATTTCCAAAAAATTGTGAAAGGTCATATCCAAGTTTTAATTGTCATTACCCTTATTTGGTTTATATGGATGGATAGAAATGATGCTAAATATCGTGGTATTCCTATGAATCATAAAAGGAATATTGCTAGAACCAAAGAAAAAATTCATGCATTAGTTAATGTTAATTTAATTAGTAACACACATTTTAGAGGTTTCAAATTTATGGCCAAAAAATTGGGTCTTTACTTGCCTGAGATCACGTTCTGTAAAAAATATTAAATTATATATTGGATAAAATCTCACAATAATATTATTAAAATTAATACTGATGGCTCTGTCTCTCAGAATACATTTTGTTGTGGTGGTATTTTTAGGGATGTAAAAGGTAATGTCATTTGTACTTTTGCTTATCCTCTTAAAGCTTGTTCTATTATTTATGCTGAATTAATGGTTGTAAATAAAGCTATTGACATTTTTTTGCAAAATGGTTTCTAATATTTGGATTAAAGTTGATGCTCTTTTACTCATTGACAAGCTGACTTCCACTAAGATGGGGAATGCAGATTTATTCTATCTTCTTAATCATACTAGAACACTCCTCTCTCAAGTATGCTTTAAAATTTCTCATATTTGGCAAGAAGGAAATGCCTGTGCAGATTTTCTAGCTAATCTAGGTGCTAAATTAAATGATCTCACTCTTTATGATCATTTTAATTTACCTAGACAATTTAGAGGCTTGGTTAATCTAGATTACACTAGATTACCTTATCTCATAAATTAATTTTGCTTCTTGTTTTTAGGTTTTCTATGTTTTTCTTTGTGTGCATTTTCATTTTGTTGCATTCTTCTGGCTAGTTCACTCTCTTGTCTAGGTTTGTGTTGTAATATTTGGGAGATCTCTTTGAGGTGGTTGCTAGCTGTTCAACCTCTATTATTGGAGAGGTGTTCTCATTGGCTAACTATTTTATTTAAGGATCTGAATGTCAACAGTTTCTTCAAGTGTTGCCTTAAACTTATGGTGGCCTCCTTTTGGGCTATGCCTCTACCTTCTTTTGACTTTTCCCTTTTCATAATTAGCATTGGTATTGCCTCTAGTTTTGGTTGGCCTTTTCTTTACTTAGGATGGTTTTTGCTACTAATTTTGGACTGACGCTATTTGCCACTACCCTCATGGCTATCTTTATTTTATGGCTGTTGTTGATCTTTTTACTCTTGAGTTTGTGCTGGGCCTTTTGGTGATTTTTTTCATCACATCCTTTTTAGGCTTGGTGGCTTTTGTTTGTTGCTTTCTCCCTTTACCTTGTGGTTAGAAGGGTGCTTTGGTGGTTTTTCTTTATTTTGGTTTTGGCCTTATGGTGGTGTGGTGAAAAATTCCTATAGGGAGTCTCCTTTCAAATCTGTAGGGGAGTAATGAAAGAGACAAGACATATAAAAATTCAACTTTTTAAGATGCCACGTAGATTCGAAGATGCACTTATTCAGGTGACCAAGTATGTCATCAAGGAATAGTGTACTATCTCAAAAGACTGAAGTCACTGCCTTTAATGGACCTAATCACCTCAATATGGACTCCTAATGATGATGGGTCTGCAAATATACCAGAGATTCTTTCCCTACTTTACATGGGAATGTTTTATTTTAAATTGGGTTCATTAAGTTCCATATAGGGGCAAGTGACATAGTTAATTACATCCTAAGGAATGGAGATTCCTTAGGAAAGCTATCGATTAAGGTAAATGATCGTATCTTTGAAGATTTCAATAGAAGGACTATCAATCCATTGGTTTATTTGTGAAAGGTCAAATGGGATTGATTAAAAGAGGGAGTTATTATCAAAGCCAAAATGGGAGATAAGTAGGAGATACCCACGATGCTAATAAACCGGTGAGTATCTCTAACTATCTTATGGTTGGGCTTTACATTTTTGAAATTGATTTAGTTTATTTCAGTTGCATTTTTCATTACAAATTTAGGACTTAAGATTCCTTAACACAAGATTAAATAAATGCCTAAGAGGTGAGGAATTATGCTTATGGCTTGCAAAGGGGAGAAGTAGCCTCATAACCTAAATCTAGGGAGCTTCGGTGAGGGCCGGAAGCACAACCTAAATCTAAGGAAAAAATGGGTAATTAGTTTGCCTCCACAAGAGAGGACAAACCACCTACAGCTTGGACTTACAACCGCCTGGGGGTGGCTTCCAACTAACTCCTATAATTTTAAGTAAATGTAGGCAAGTCTTTATGCTTATGCAACATAGCTAGGTAGTTATTTATTTAGAAAGAGACTAAGTCCTTAAACTCACTCTCTAAAGAGACTAGATCATGTAAAGGACATGCTTCAAATGACCTAAATCTATTGCAATTAAAATTTTATTTATTTTTATTTTGGACAACTATTTTGACTCTGGCTAATAGGATCCATATGAATAATGCATGAGAAAGAAGGTTATTGGCCAAAATTAACGAGAAGGGAGGAGGTGAGTTTCCATAATGGCTCTCAAAGGTCAAGCCAAGTTTCTCTAGCAAAGGTGTATGACCTCCAATCAAGAGTGAAAAAAGATGCATTTATGTATAATATTATAAAAGAAATGCTCATCCAGCTAAGGGGTTGCTAATTCTTTTATCTTGATTTTAAACCTAAGCTTTAGGTGAGGTTATGAATTGCTTTAATTTTTATTTTTGAGTTGTTAAGTTGGGTAAACGATTTATTTTTTCCTAAAGAGCCTAATCCACATCCAGGCCATACATAAATGAAGAAAGAAACTAGGAAAAGCATTCCACTTAATGCACAAGCTAAACAAATCAATAACCAATTTATAAAGCTAATCATAAAAAGAATAAAAGGCCATTGTGGTCGCGCACCACCCACAAACCCAAAAATATCAAATGTGGGTACTCTACCCTTATACAATTCGGATTACAAATGAATTAAATTACAATTAAGCAAGGAATTCATTATTATGGGGCTCTTCAAACTTTATTTCATCTTTCTTCTTTTCTTCTTTCTTCTTCTTTTCTTCTTTTCTTCTTTGGTTCTATCTTTTGGATGATTGTAGATGATCCAAGGCTTCACATGGTACATAAGATATGATCTTATGATCAATGCTCATCATAATCCCCATAGCAATCATTCCAAAATTCTAATTACATAAATTTACATGAAAAGAAAAATAATGAAAATTTAACTAACACCTGCAAAATAAAGGTTAGCTAAAACAAACCACACAAATACCAAGCATGTATATTTGACTTATCACACCACACATGGGTGACTAAGTCCACCTGGCCTATTGGATTATGCTTAGGGGCACAAGAACCTGCAAGCAAAATCATTTATAGTTATTTATGATAGCACCCCATAAGCACAATCCCTAGTAGAAAATAATAGTTAGACTAAGAATGTCCTACCATTCATTATACAAGCATACACCCTAACATCCAGTCTAAAACATATATCACAAAACAAAAAAAAACATCAAAGCATGCACCAACCTAACCTAAGGCTAGAAGTGGTGACTTAGGATAATGTGTGTACTTTGAAGGTTTGTGTGGTATGCTTAGCTATGGCTTTAGGTTCAAATTTTCTAAGTGTGAAGAACATGTTCAACTTAGAGGAGGGTTTCATTGAAGTTGTTTAATTATTTTGGGTTGATTTTATTTCTTGTTTTGATTTGGTTTAAATAGATCCTACAATTAATTACTAAGTTATGAAGAGAGGGAAAGAGAAGAGAACTTCTCTTTCCTTCCCTAAACTAAGTAATTTCTAAAGTAGGTTCACATTTTATTTTTGTTTAGGTGAATGTTTTGATTAAAGCTTTTAATAAACCCTAAGTTTTGATAAACTCTAAACAAACCTATTCAAAAAGAAAGGCATTTTATGATTAAATAAAATGAATCAAAATTTACATAACACACATTACTTCCTTTCTTTCCCAACATATATTACATGCATATGGATGGACCCTAAGCATATATATACATACAAATGAGAGTATTTAACATACTTTATGATGCATGCTAAGTAATTCATTTAAATAAATTTAGGAGTTTGCTATGCATGATTTTTATTAGTAGAAAGTGTTTCCTTATCAAAATTTTCACATACACACATGAAAATAAGAAAGGCATAAGTGAGTACATCACTATTATTAACTAGAGGTGTAAGGTACAAGACCTATTTAGGGCTACTTAAAGCCTCGTAACCTCAGGGTTGTCCAGACTAATATACCACTTTCTTTAAATACAAACATATGTATAAAAGAAATGAAATGGAAAAAGAGAATGCAAAGGTTGTATTAATGGATTCATTATTTATGCAATTTATGTATGCTAGTATAGGTAACACTTCTTAAGTGGTAGCATAGAAATGAATAGGATATAGAATTAGGTGAGTGTTAGGTTCTTTTCAAATGAATCATACACCTCACCAAATTCTTATTCAAAACTAAACCAACATAAGAATGAAAGGAAACCTATGCTAAGCAAACCTTTATATTCTTTCACATGAAAGCTTATAATTAAGGTATGAGTAGCACACTTTTAGATTTGGTATTTGATTTATAAGTTTTGAAAATAATTTAGATTTAATAGTGATAATAGCCATTTATATTTCTACTTTAACCACACATGCAAATTTGACATAAAGTAAACAATTTCATTTTAAAATTATGAATGCAAGAAATCACATGACATACAACTTTAACATGTTGGGGGAAGATTTAAAGCAATGAAAGCATGTAAACAAGTTCACTTCACTTAAATTCTAAAGACATTCTTATAGAATAAAAAAGTTTAAAATAAATCAAACTGAATTCAATTTTATTTTTTTTTTAGTTTGGAGTTTGATTTAATTTTGAAAAGTAGTGAGATGAGTTTGCTATTCCTAACCAATTCCCACATGTGTTTGATAATTTTGTTTAATTTTTAGATAATTAGATCCATTTTATGCATTAATTAGGTTAAGGTATGAATTAAGTAACTTAATTAATCCCTTACCTACACCACCTTAGAATAATTAACTAAATAATTATGAGCTACTAAGATAACATAAAACTCACAAAGAATTTAATTTTGCAATGCACCTAATAAGAAAGAGGCCTAATGCAATTTAGCTTATAATTAAAGGTTAATTAAGCTAACAGTTTTAGCTTAAGTAATTTCAATACCCTTTCATACTTATGCATTGGGCTTTGATTTCCTTAATTGAACTTAGGCTATTAAACACCCAAGCATCTACCCAAAGTAGATTAATTAAGTTTTGGAACTTAGAATTTTTAGAAATTAATTAAGGGGATAATTAATGAATTAACCATTAATTAAGAGGAGATTAAGGAGAGAAAAAGGGGGTTTAGGGAATAGCTTATGGGAAATGCCTTAGAAATATTCCATAAACCTTCTACTTACTAGATCTGATCTTAATCAACCATAATCATCAATTAAAATTACTAATTATGCCTTAATTATCCTTAATTACATAAGGAGGGTAATTATGAAATCCATATGCAATTCTTCTAATCAAGCCTTCAATAAATCCCAAGAAAATTAGGGGAGGCAGAAGTGAACCCCTGAAACATACCCAAGAAATTTGGGAGTAATAAAAGGCTTAATTAAACTAATTAGTAAAATTAAGTTTCCAAGAAAACCCAAAATCAGAGAAAATCATAATTCAAAACCCATTGAAATTAATTTTAAAATATTCTAGGCTGAATTATCTTTCCATAAGATTTATTTCATAATTTTTTGAATTTTCTAGAGGGAGTTATAAAATTTAGAAGATCCCTAGGTTAATTAAAATTAATTAAAACATTTTTAACTAATCCTATAGCTCACGACACAACACGTGGCGGCAGTGGTGAACACACTTTACACGCGTCGCACCATAAGGGATTTACTTAAACATAAAATCCAAAATGGTGGCTGGCGGTGGATGCGATTTGATCTATGCCATCCGAACAAAGATTGGACGGCCAGAGATCTCCCCGCAGTTTTAAAATGGATAATGGATATCTAAATGTGGGGAATTATATTGGTCGTCCATCCAAAATATGTGGATGGATGACTGAGATCTCCCAAGTTCTTCCCCTTGATCAACAGAGACTGTCCATAATCAAGGGAGGATCCAAGCTCGATCATGCTCAGATTCAAACCAAACTCAACCCACACCATCTAAAGCTAAAGAGCGGCACATCCAACAGGCAAAAATCCATGGGATTAAAATTCCTTTCACAAAGATCCACACCACATTGAGTTTAATGGTAAAAAAATCCCATAACTTGATGGAGGTGATCATTCGTGCTCGATTCCCTTAGAGAACCTTCGTCTGGTTGAAACAAAGTTGTGTTGAAAGTATGAACACTTGAGGTTGAGTGGATTGGTATATGGACCACCTCTTCCTTAGCTAGCTTGTGGCCTTGAACCAATTCAACTCTTCCTTGATATGGGAACTCCAAAGGAATCTTGGGTGCACTCGACTTAGCTCCTTGATGAAGTTTGCAAGAGAAATTGGATGGAAATTGAGTGAAGAGGAAGTTGGCTCTTCAATAGACCTCCCATATTTTCAAACTCTAAAAGCTGAGAAATGGAGTTTTCAAATCCTCTCTAAGAAGATTGGGATACTCTCTAAGGCTTGCTCTGAGTTCCTTAGCTTCAATTGATAGAGGGAAAGTTAGAATTGAAATGAATTAGGGGAGTATATCTCCCCCTTGAAGGATCGGACAGTCGTCCACCCTCTTATTATTTTGATCTAATTGAACATATTGGGAAGTTTGTTTTGGCTATTTTGAGTGTACACATGGTTAGTTTAAGCCAAGGAGTGGATTTCCAACCTTCCATGTGCTTGATTTTGAGTGGGTGAGGGAGTTTAAATTTGGAATTTTGACCCATGGGGTCGAGTTCAGTCTAGGGACCAATTGGGATGACCCAAACTCATTTGGTTGGGTGCACCACTCTTCACTAGGTCCCCTTGAGCTTTTAGGAGAGCCTCAAGTGAATGTGAAGAGTGTATGACCAAATTACCCTTGGATTAAGCAAAAATTGTTCTATGTCCTAGGGGTAGGATGGTTATTTTGTTAATTTTTCACTTTGGATATGTTTGGTATGTGGCAAAATTAAGTTTGCCCAAGTTTCATAAGATGTGGAATTTTTTTGATATGGTTTGGCTCATGTTGACCAATTTAGGTCAAAATGGGTCAACTTGGGTCAAGTTGACCAATTGGTCAAATTGGGTCAAACCAAGGTTTAGATCAAGTTCATATGACCATTTGAAATGTTTTGGTGGCTTTGGTTTGATTCAATTTGGTATAGTTTTTAATTTGGCTCATATAACTTCATTTAGGTAAAATAGGTCAAGTTGACCTATTTGACCCATTTAACCTATTTGAGCTAGGTCAAGGGTAGGTTTAGGTTAGGTTAGTCATATGGAGTGGATTGGTATCTTTGTTCCAATCAATTTTGGTTAAGCTCAAATTTGGCTCAACATGACCCCTTTAGGTCAAGTTAGGTCTAAGGTCAATTGGGCTAGGTTAGGTCTAGTTGGCCAATTGAGGCTTTGTTTAAGTTTAACAAGTTATTTGGAATGAACTTGACCCATTAGTTTGGATCAATTTGGCTTAGATCAAGTTTTGACATATTTTGACCCTTTAGGTAAAAATGGGTTAACTTGGGTCAAGTGGCAATTAGGCTAGGTTAGGCTCAAGTGTTGGCTTGGTCAAGTTCAAACATAGGTCATGAGTGAACTTAGATCAATGTTTTCAATCAATTTGGCCTATGGTAGAATTTGGATATGTTAGGTTTCATTTTGGGCTAAGTGTTGACTTGGTCAACCCTTAGGTTTGACTTGGTTTGACCCAATTTGATTAATTGATCATCCCATGATGAGAGGTAAATATGAGTTTGGTTCAATCCAATTTGGTTAGGATTAAAATTTGGCCCATAAGGGTACGTTAGGTCACTTTGGGTCAAGTGAGCCTAAGTGGGTCAAATGGCTTGGTCAAAGCTTAATTTGAGCATGATTGATCTTGTATATGGACTTATGATTGAAATATAAATCTATTTACAAGTGACTTGAAGTCAAATGGGTTTTGATCTATTTGACAATTTCATATTCAAAATAAGAATATGAAAGGGTTTTGGATTTGATTTTTGACTTAGGTTTTGATTGAGTGATTGAAGTTTGGATATATATATATATATATATATATATATATATATATATATATATATATATATATATATGAGTTCATGATTGTATGGTTGATTGAATCATGAGAGAAAATCAAGAGTTTGGCTTGATTTAAAATTGATTTGGCTAAGTACAATATTTTGACTTGAAAGGATTAGATTGGATTTTGAGTTGATTTGAGTTTGATTTTTGGAATAGGTTTTGATTGTTTGAATTTATATTTCATTTATATATATGAATATAAATGAGAATATAAATTGATCATGAGGATTTTCTTTGGGCTGCAGGGAAAAAGCTTGTATGTTGTCATCTTTTTTGTTATTAGTTGGAATATGGATATAATTGGTTGCTTGGTGATGAGGTGGTGTTTTATTCCATCGAGTAGGAATTATTTCCTTGGTCCAGGAAGCTATTGATTGCCTTTTAACCTTTATCTTTTTGTTTCTTTTTTATTTTTGTTTCTGTTTCATTTTGGCTAGTTGTTGCCTGCTCTTAGTATATATTCTCTGGATTGGTTGGTGTGGTTTTTTATTAATAAAAGAGGAAATCTTTGTTTCTTTGGTGTTGGTTGTCTCCCTTTGGTTGGGGATTGTGAGGCTACCTTGCATGTTGCAATTTCGGTATAGAGGGCAGATAATAAAATCTCTAACTGAATATTCATTGGAGATTTCTTATGCCTATCCTGGGTTTATTACATTGAGGTTGTCGGCTGTCTATTATTACCTCACCTTGCTTTCTCTCATGTTGGTTATGCTTTGATCTATAAACATATTTTGATGGCTCTGAGTTGTAAGGTGATTTGGTTTCATCCAATGGATAGCAACTACTTTTTATTTACTGCTTATATCAAGGTGGTGAGCTTTATAATTTTCTTTGAATGGACGATCGTCTCAGGTTTATTTTCTCTGACGGGTGGCAATTTAATCTCCTGATTTGGATGGTAGTAGAATATGTGTGGTACCCCTGGTGGGATGCATATGTATGTGGTTATCCCAAACTAGTGGATTAATTCCTGCAACTCCTTTCTCCGCATTAGGGTTTCCAAATATAATTATTTCCCTCTTATGGGTACTTACTGGCATTCAAGATATTTGCGGGTGTCTTCTTTTATTGCAGGTTCCTGGTAATTTTGGTTGGATCAAAGATCTTTTACTCCTCTCAAGCGGATGGTAGCGGATATTGCTACGTGCAAAGATTTGTTTCTTTGTTTTTGGGGTTTGTATTTGCTTTTGTTGTGTGAGTTTTGTTCTTAGATAGGGGTTTTACTCTTTAGGTTGATTGTAGCTCTTTGAGCGGTATTCTCAAAGTTTAACCCCTTTAAGGATCTTGTAACCTTTTTATTTGAGCAATAAAATTCCCCTATATGGGGTTCCAAAAAATAAATAAATAAATAAAATTGATCATGAGAAAATTTCAAGGATTTGAAGTGGTTTAATCATGATTTAGGCTAAGTCCATTAAGAAGGTTTTAAGGGACTTAGAAAAATTTTGGAGTTTAAAGTTTGAATTTTTGAATTTGGTTTGATTGATTTATATTTATATTTCATTTATATATGTTAATATA